>CM076574.1:1064329613-1064709214 GCA_034641835.2 Pinus albicaulis | reverse complement strand
GATTAAAAAAAAAATTAAATTAAATTAAAATTTAATAAATTTAATAAATAAATTTTAAATTTTAAAAAATAATTAATCTAAAATATTAAATTTAAAAACAAAATTAAAAAAACAAAATTAAAAAAACAAAAAAACAAAAAAATTAAACAAGTTAAATTTAAATAAAAAGTTTGAATTAAAAAAAAATAATTTTAAATTTTTTGAATTTAAAAAAAATCAAATTAAAAAAAAAATTATTAAAAATTAAAAAAAATTTAAAATAATTTTTTTTTTATCGTTGTGGCGCCACCAATCGGCCTCGCGCCCAAGTGGCGGCGGAGGCTAGCCTCTGCCGCTACCTGGGCGGGAAGCCGATTCCGGGAATCGTCGTCCCGCCGCAGGAGGCCGATTCCGGGAATCGCCCTCCCTCGCCGAGAGGCCGATTCCAGGAATCGCCCTCCTGCCGCGGGAGGCCGGTTTCGGGAATCGCCCTCCCGTGGCAGGAGTCTGATTCCAAGAATCGCCCTGAGGCTGATTCTAGGAATCGCCCTCCCGCGACGGGAGGCCGATTCCGGGAATCGCCCTCCCCCCACGAGAGGCTTATTCCGGGAATCGCCCTCCCGCGGGGGGGCCTATTCCAGGAATCGCTCTCCCACATCACGGGAGGGCAATTCCTGGAATCAGCCTCTCGCCACGGGAGGGCGGTTCCCGGAATCAGCCTCTCGCCGTGGGAGGTTGATTCTCAGAATCGGCCTCCCGCCCAGCGGCTGGCCTCCGCCGCCACCTGGGCACAGGCCGATTGGTGGCGCCACCACGGTCAAATTTTTATTTTTATTTTTATTTTTATTTTTTAAATTTTTAATATTTTTTTTTTTTAATTTGATTTTTTTAAATTTTTTTTAATTCAAAAAATTTAAATTTTTTTTTTTAAATTTTTTTTTCTATTTGAAATTTAATTTGTTTTAATTTATTTTTTAATTTTGTTCATTTTTTTGTTTTTAAATTTTTTTTTTCTAAATTTTGTTAATAATTTTTATTAAATTTTGTATTTTTTTTTTTTAAATTTAATTGATTTTTTTTTTTTTTTTTCATATTTGTTTTTATTATTAAATTTTATGTTTAGTTTTTTCGTTTAATTTTTTAAAATTTAGTAAATTAGGTAATTTTTTTTTTCAATTTATTTGAATTTAATATTTTTTTTATTTTTAATTTTTTTATTATTATTTTTTTAATTACATAAAATTTTTATAATTTTTTTTTTATAAAATTATGTATTTAAAATTATATATATATATATTTTTATTTAAACTTAGTATTTTCAAATTAATTTGTTTTTTTATTTTATTTTTTATTTAATATATTTTATTTAATTTATTTTTTTCAATTTTTCAGTTTTAATCGATTTTTAAAGTTTTTTAACTTTTTATTTTAACAATGTTTTTTTTTTCTTTATATTTACAATTTAGTTTTTATTTCAAAATTTATTTGTTTATTCATTTATTTATTAATTTTTTATTTTTTTTAATTTAATTTTTTATTTTAATATTAACATTTTTTTTAAATTTAATAAAATCTAATATATATATTTCTAATTTAAATATATATATATATATATATATATATATATATATATATATATATATATATATATATATATATATATATATATATATATATATATATATATATATATATATATATAATTTTTTATAATTGAAATTTAATTTATTTTTTAAAATGTATTTGTTTTTTTAATATAATTTTTTTTAAATTTAATATTTTTATTGTATTTTATTTTTCATTTTTTATTTTTAATTAATTTTTCATTTTTTTACTTTCGATTTCAATAATTTTTTTTTTTTAATTTTTATTTTAAAGTTTTAAATTTATTAAAATTTAATATATTTCTTTAAATTTTTTTTTTTTATTTATTAAATATTTTCTTTTTTCTATTTTAAATTTAATTTCTGTATTTTATTTTTTATAATTTCTTTCCTTTTTTAACTTGTTTTTCTTTTTAATTTAATATTTTTATTTTGTTTTTATTTTTATTTTTTTATTTCTATATATTTTGAAATTTTAATCTTTAATTTTTTTTTATTTTTTTCTTAAATTTTAGGGTTTTTTTTAATGTTTGAAGTAAAATTTTTATTTAGTTTTTATTTTTATTTTTTTATTCCTATATATTTTTAAATTTTAAGCTTTAAAATGTTTTTATTTTTTAAATTTATTTTTTTTCTTAAATTCTAGGTTTTTTTAATGTTTGAATTTTAAAAATTAAAAAATGTTATTTCTATTTTTAAAAATGTCAAAAATATGACACAATTTTTTTTTGTTATTCTAGCATCAATTGGTTTTGTTTTGAGGGTGTTTTTTCAATCCTTTTTTCAAGAAATAATTTTGTTTTTAGCATAATTTTATAAAATGTTGAAATTGGACCTTAAAAAAAAACCAAGTGCATTCTGGAATACACTTTTTTTGTTTTTGGGGTGTTTTTTCATGGTTTTTGAGTCTTTTTGGCCTAGAGTTCCTGTTTTGAGGTTAGGTTACCTATTTCATCGGTAACAGTGTTGTGGAGGAATGAAAAAGGGCCTATGAGAAGTGTAGGAGAAAGGGTGTGCAAAGAAAATGTGTGTGTGGACAAGTGCTTGCTCTGGCTACCAATGAACAACTCATCAGGTGTGCGGGAAATGCGGGAGAAAGGTTGTGTCAAGAAAATGTGTGTGGGGGAGTTTTTTAAATAGAGAGGACTATATCGAGCTAATATTTTTTCCTTCTTACTCGACATATTGTATTTTTTAAATTTTAATAAATTACTATAAAATCTAGTTGAAGAACATTATTGTTTAAATTAATTAATGCAGAGGTACAGCATAAGCTTTCATTTTTCTCCTTTCATCCCTGCATTATTTTGTATTTCAATATCAAATAAAACATTGAGCATCACGAAAAATACAACAAACTAATCTAATTCCTAGATGCAATTACCTTTTTAACATCACCATTTACAGGAGCACAATTCTAGTTCTTATTGGGGTGAATGCATTTACTTTTATGATTTAGGTATTAATATTCTTATAAGTGCTTTATAGAAAAAATATTATTCTTTGGACCATGAATCTGTATTCAATTTTAATTTCAATTTTGATTACTTTGTGTTCTAATTTTGAGTATGTTTACCAATTTTGAAAAGAATTCTAAGACATTGTGAAAAACGTTAATTGAAAGTTTATTTTCAAGAATTTTCTTTGAGCTTTTATATATTACTTAATATTATATAGATTCCAAATTATATTAAGTGTGAGGGGCCATTTTTAGAAATGTGCAAAGGTGAGAGAGTTCTTTTTACTTCCTCCACACACTCATTCTGTTGCACAACACTCCTTGCTGCTGATATGCATTACAAAGTCATTTCATTTAATATTCAATGATAACTATTTAATTGACAATGTCAAATAAAATATTAATATATTGTTTCTACAAGTGCATTAGTAAGATGTTCAAAATAAGATATCATAAATAACATATCATATTTGGTTAGTATCTAAAACGTGTGTTTAAAATTTAATAAAAGGTAATGTTACTATCGCAACCACTATTATAGTTATATTGTCGGTAGGAGCATTATCCAGGTGCTCATCATGCAATTTTTAGAATACATGTTGTCAACACATGCTCGATTACTTTTCATGGAGATGGTTACAAAAGGATTTGTTCTTTGGGTTGTATGGTGGTCGTTATAGTAGTTAGATTATGTGAGGAATTTTCCCTGCAAGCTTATTTTGAATGTAGGTGCAGAATGTGTAGCACGTTTTTTAGGTAAGTTGTGTGTCATTTATTCTATATGAAAGTACTTAGATTGTTTATACAATATATTTTATAGCCATGTAGAATCTAGGTACGTAGTTCAAAAAACAATAATATGAGAGTGCTAAAACTGTTTACACAATATATGTTAAAATCATGTCGTTGTTAGGGCTAAATTGTTTTTGGACTATGAAATTAGAATCTATTTTTTTCCTTATTTCTATATATTTGATCTAATTCATATCTTCAGAACAAGTAAAATGAAAAAAACTAGAACGAATATAGTTAAATGCAGTGATAACTTTTGTAAGAGGTGTGTTTATGTTCTATTTATCGTCATTTGATTATTACATTATATAGCTCACTATTGTTTTGGCTCTATTTTTTATGTGTTGTAACTAAAAACAAAGCTTTTTCAATTTTCAGGAAACATGTAACATTTAAAGATTTGGATCAAGGAGAAAAACTACAACAAAAAAGGTACTTTTAATATTTCTATAAATAAATTTTGCATTTGTACATTTGGTAATTTTTTGGTTTAATATATGTAGCAAGAAACTTTGAAATTAAAATATATTTATTATTTTACCTATATGCGAGATATATATATATATATATATATATATATATATATTGTTGATGAGTGAAAATGAATTTTTACAACATATGAGGCCATAAGAGGTAAATTTTTCTATTCTTTGTAAGACTAGAGTAGTTCTTACTTCTTGTACTACATTTTATTTTCCTGTGGAAATTCAAGAGATGTTGGGGGTCTATCAGGAATTTTTTTTGAATGATCTAACAAGTGAATTACCACCATTGAGGAGTATCAGTAATCACATTGAATTTCTACCAGGAGCTATTTTTCCTAATAAAGCTTCATAGTACATGCCACCTAAGGAGAATGGAGAAGTCACAAAAAAAATTGTAGGAGTTGTTGGATAAGGGACTGATCAGAGAGAGTCTTAGTCCATGTGTAATACCCAAAATGTTGAATCCAAAGAAGTATGGTGGATGGCACATGTGCATAAACTCTAGATCCCCAAACAAAATTACAATTAGGTATGATTTTCCCCTGCCATGTATTGATGATTTACTGGATTGTTTCAGTGGTTATAGTTGGTTTTCTAAACTTGATTTGAAGAGTGGATACCATCAAATAAAAATATGAGAGGGAAATGAGTGGAAGACTACATTTAAGACTAGTGAAGGTTTCTATGGATGGATGGTCATGCCATTTGGATTTTTTAATGCACCCAATAAATTCATGAGATTGATGAATGAAATACTGAAAGAGTTTCTAGGGAAGTTTGAGATTATTTACCTGAATGATATTTTAGTGTAATAATAGTCAAAGGAAAAGCATATGAGGAATTTGAGGCATGTATTAAAGAAGTTGCAACAAGAGAAGTTGCTTGTAAATTTGCAGAAATTTTCCTTTTTGAAGTCACAGTTGGTATATCTAGGATTTGTGATTTCTAAAGAAGTATTAAATATGTATATAGGTACGATGAAAGCTATCCTTGAAAGGTCCCCTCATAAATTTTTTTTTGATGTTAGAATATTTCATGGTTTCGTTAGTTTTTATAGGAAAATTATTAGAAATTTCAACAAGATGAGCACACCAATTGTAGAGACAGTGAAAAGGAATCAACGACCATTTAGGTGGACCGATGAAGTTGAAAAGGGTTTTAGATGTTGAAGATGAAGATCGCATATCAACAAATGCTTTTTCTTTTATATTTTAATAAGCCCTTTCAAGTGAAGAATGGTGCCATCAATGATGCAATTGGAGCAGTGCTTAGCTCGGAGGACAAACCTATAGCCTATTATAGTGAGAATTTGTTAGGTCCCTATACTACTAGTGTAGTCCCTTATTTTTGTTAGTGTAGCCCCTTTATTGTTATTTTTGTACCCCTATAACGCCCATATTATTGTTATTGTGCCCTTAAATTATTATTGTTAGGTCGGCTAGGATTCTATTGTGACCCCATGGACTCCTATATATAGAAGGCGGTTTTTTTCATTTGTATCATCCAAGAATTGTTCATTTATGTAATGTAAATGAGGATCCCCCCTTGAAATGGCTTATTTCTAAGGATTTGATCTCTCTTTTCTTCTATTTTTGGGGCTGGTTTCATAACATTTGGTATCAGAGCTTTGGATTCTAAGGTTTCGATGATTCAAGCAGGTTATCATGACATTTCCACTATAACATTTTTTCTACGAAGGTTCAGAAGCTGAAATGTTTACCACGCGAAGCTAAAATCCTAAGGAACTTCGTGTAAATTTTTTAGATCTTGGTTCAAAATATTTGTGAAGATATGATTTGTGAATGTTATTGTTTTTTCAGGCTCCTGAATTTTATCTAAAATAGGTGACCTTGGGAAAATTTTCATAACTCTCTCTCTGAGCATTAGATTGGAATTTTGTAAAAAGTGGCTGAAATTACACGGACTATAGTTTAATGTATATCAATTTCATATCTGAAGGAGGAAACAGTAACACATGCCACTTTGTACAAGTGCACTATACTGAACAAGTCCATAACTAGGTAATTGTGGGAGATTGGGAATAAATTTTCCTTGAAGCATCCAAATCAGGTAAGACTTGTGTGATTTGATAAAAGCTTCAAAGGGATAATATGGGGCCTAATTTCATATATTTAAGATCCGAAATCACAGAGATAATTTAGTTTCAATATCGAGCTCCTCAAACGCAAGAAAATGTGTGTATTTGTTTTTCACATTGCATAAGTCTTGTTTGAAAAATTAGTTTGAAGTGATTCCAATGGAATATTGAAGCATAGATATCAGTATTAGGTTATAAAATTCCCCCTAAAAATAATTAAAAACCTATTAATCCTTTAGAATACAATAACTCATGAAGACGAATCAGTGGAACATGATATATCAAAATTACAAGAGCAAGTGCACCAAATTTCGCTCTCACAAAGAGTAACAAAAAATGAAATGGAATTTTTGAAGAAAGGCATGGAAGATAAGATGGATGGTTTTAATAAGGGCATGGATGCTAATATAGATGGTTTGAAGAAAGGCGTGGAAGCTAATATGGATGGTTTGAATAATGGCATGGAAGACATGGAAGAAAAAATGGAAGGTTTGAAGGATGGTTTGTCAAAGTTGATATAAGAAATGATTCCTAATGGAAAAAATATAGTAGGGGAAACTCATGATGAGATAAAAATAAATTTTAGTCATGATTTCATAAACTCGAATGTTGGATGGAAGACCCAACATATTCCAAAGATCGATATGAGGAAGTTTGATGAAAAGTATCCCGTAACATGGATACTACATATCGAGCAATATTTTGATCTCAATAATGTGAAAAACACACAAAATCTATGCATTGCAACTTTATATTTAGAACAAAATACATTTGTATGGTATCTATGGCTTTTCTCCCATAAAAAAATTGTCACTTGGTAAATTTTTACGGAGGAAATGATAGCACATTATGAGGATACAAAGAGAAACATCTTATTTAGCCAATTGATGAAACTCAAACAAAAAGGTTCAGTGGTGGAGCACATTGATGACTTCCAAAAATTGAATATAAGGGTAACTGATAGAGAGGAACACACGATTGATGTCTTCATAGGGACTTTAAAGGATAACATCCAACACGAGGTTTGCCTTCGGGAACCTGATTAATTGGAGAAGTCATTTAGGTTGGCAAGAAAAATTGAATGTAAAATTATGGCAACAGGGAAGCCTACCAATCATATCTACAAAGATGGAAGTGTTGCTACTCCTAGACTTCCAAAACCTACAAGGTTGACACCATAACAATTGGAAGAAAAAAGAGCAAAAGGGCTTTACTACAGTTGTGATATAAAATACACTAAAGGTCATAAGTGTGCTGAGAAGAACTTATTTTACATATATTGTGAAGAGGAGGAAGAAAATGAACAAGAAAATTCAAAAGAAGAGAATATACACCAAGAGCCAACCCTAGAGAAAGAAGAAATGAGTCCAACCATATCATGTAATGCACTGGCAGGAATTGCCACTGCTCAAACTCTCAAGATAGAAGGACATATCAGGAAGAAAAAGGTAATAGTGTTGATAGATTCAGGTAGTACCCATAATTTTATTCATTATAAGGTATCCAAGGAATTGAATTTCTTCCTACACCCAGCACCATAATGTCAAGTGGTGATTGCAAATGGAGGAACTACAAATTTCTCTGGAAAAATCCATATCAAGCTAACCATGGGGGAATCTATATTAAATATTCCAACGCTTTCCATTCCAATGGGAGGTGCTGATGTTGTACTAGGAGTACAATGGTTACAATCTTTGGGGACGATAACTTTTAAATTTCAAGAACTTTTCTTGAAAAGAATTTCGAAAGGAAATGAAGTCAAATTACAGGGTATCACAGGGAAGATGGGAAAGATAATAATATCTAATGTAATGAAAAATATTATGAAGAAATAACAATGAGGTGTAATTGCACAATTATGCTCACTAGAAGTTCCAACATCAAAATCATATATTTCTCCAGATCTCCAAAATGTCTTGGGCAATCATTCCAAGGTTTTTGAAACCCCCAAAGGACTCCCACCTATTCGTGATCATGGTCATGCTATTCATTTAATTATAGGAAGTGTTCCTCCAAACATCAGGGCTTACATACATCCTTATGTCCAAAAGAGATAAATTGAACATATGATTGCGGAAATGTTAGAGGATGGTATAATTCAACCTAGTCAAAGTTCTTTCTCTACTCCAATAGCATTGGTGCACAAGAAGGATGGATAATGGCGCATGTGTCTGGATTATAGGGAGCTCAATAAGCTCAATATTAAAGATAAATTTCCCATTATTGTGATTGATGAATTATTGGATGAATTAAATGGAAAAATTTATTTTACCAAGTCGGATCTTCGTTCAGGATATCATTAAATTAGAATGAAGACTGAATATATTCTAAAAACAACATTTCAAATTCATGAGGGTCATTATGAATTTTTGGTCATGCCTTTTGGCCTTACCAATGCACCTTCTACATTCCAAGGGTTGATGAATTCAATTTTCAAACCCTCCCTTATAAAATTTGTACTAGTATTTTTTGATTATATACTAGTCTACAACGGCACTTGGAAACATCATGCTCAACATGTTGACAAGGTGCTCAAACTACTGGAGGAGAAACAATTATATGCAAAAACCTCCAAATGTTTCTTTGGAGTACAAGAGGTGGAATATTTGGGTCATATTGTATCTCACGAGGGTGTTAAGGTAGACCCTAAAAGAATTAAACCCATTAAGGAATGGAAAGTCCCCACAACCATAAAGAAGTTGTGAGGATTTATCGGGTTAAGAGGGTATTATCACAAGTTTTTTAAGAATTATGGGATAATAGAAGCACCTATAACAACAATATTGTAGAAAGATGCATTTTCATGGAATCCTGAAGAAACTAAGGCCTTTGAACATCTTAAAGAGGCAATGTGCCTAACACTGGTCTTAACTATGCCAGACTTCACAAAAATAGTTATTGTGGAATGTGATGCCTCAGGAAATGGAATTGGTGTTGTTTTAATGCAAGAAGGAAGAGCCATCACTTTTAAAAGTCGTCTAATCAAAGGAAAGTATTTACAAAAAGATATTTATGAGAAGGAAATGTTTGCAATAAACATGCACTAAAGAAATGGCGACCTTAACTAATGGGAATACTATAAATTTTTGTAGATGTTCTATGCTTGGAGCAACTTTACTTTTCTTACAGCAATCACACAAATAGTTAAGTAAAATGCAGATAGAACATATAAGTGGATCTTATAGAAGACAAACCAGAAACAGAAAAATGTGGTGGTGTGTTACGGCGGTCAACAGGATGCTTCAACCAGCAAAGTCTCCTTGGTCAGCCAACCCAGAATGTGTCACAACAGTCCTCCAATCAGCAACCGAGTCAACCCAAGTCAACTCCAAAAAAAGTCAACGCTGTCCAGAAAAGTCAACGCAGGGCAGCAAGCTAAAAGTCAACGCAGCAGCAGTTTGGTCAACCCTTTGACCTCGATTTCTGTGCCAAACAGTACGGCCTTCCAAAATCGAACTTCCCAACAATTTTCAGCCCATTCGGACCATGCGTTGACCAAAGTCAACGCTGGTCAAACTTCCAGCAAAACCCTAGCCGCAGCAATTCGTCCTTCAGCTCAGCCGTACAGAAATTCGTCCTTCTTCTTCACACGTGTGGGCTAGAAATGTCCTCCAAGGAGCTCGTACTCAATCAGGTGAGAGAAGAAGATGTGTGTTGAGTTGTGGTGAAATGCTCTCCAACTTTGCCTGTATTTATATCCATCATTGGGGTGTGTGACACATCTGCTGGGGGTGTGAAACCTTAAGGCCGACCTACACATATAATTTATTATGAATAATAAATTCAAAATAAATGTTCTGCTCATCGGATTAAGACATATTATATATGGATTTTACACCTCTCCGAAAGAGGAATCCAACAAAAATATTAGCCTCTTAATATGAGCATCATAACATGGAGTTTGGACCTAGTTGTCCAAATTTAACAAATACACTTCAAGGTAAAAAATGATAGTCTTAAACACATTTTGGCACAAATACTATCTTCAGAAGAGTTGCAAAAATGGGTCACAAAGATGTTGGGTTATGACTTTTAAATCATCTACAAAAAAGGGAAGCTAAATGTTGTTTCAGATGCACTCTCAAGAAATGATGAAGAGGTGAAAGTATTGCTTTGTGCAATTTCTATTATCCAGCCAAATTGATTAACCGAAGCAAGGGATGAATGGAAGAAGGATGAAGAAGTGTGGACACTCATTCAAAATTTGTAGCAATATCCTAGTACATCTGATACATTTAGATGGAAAAATGATTCCTTATGGTACAAAGATCGCTTATATCTTTTTAATAATTCCCAACTAAAGTAAAAGATTATTTTGGAATTGCACACTTCTCCCTTAGGAGGACACTCGGGATTTTTAAAAACTTACCACAGGGTGAAGAAATAATTTTTTTGGGACATCACATCGAGCATCAACAAGAAGTTCTCCAACTCTTAGAGGATAACCTAAATTTGGCACAAAATCGAATGAAACAACAGGAAAAACAACATCATAGCGAGAGAAGTTTTGATGTATGAGACTGGGTATTTTTACAGTTACAACCATACAAACAAATGTCCCTCGAGCAAGTTAAGAAGGATAATAATTTATCGCCAAAGTACTATGGTCCTTACAAAGTGTTGCAAAAGATTGGTACTATGGCATACAAATTGGAGCTTCTTGCTTCTTCGCGAGTGCATCCAGTTTTCCATGTTTCATGCTTAAAGAAGGTTATAGGTGACAAAATTCCAGTTCAAGCAATATTTATAGAACTTGATGAGGAAGGAACAAGAAATCGACAGCTACAAAATCGATCAATTTCAGAGTATCTCATCAAGTGGAAGAAATTACCCACTGAAGATTCTACATGGGAGCTTGAGAGCTTTACATAGAGGCATCTAGAGATACTCAAGCGTTGAGGATAACACTTTTTTGAAGGAGAGGGGCATCGTAGGTCCCTATATTACTAGTGTAGTCCCTTATTGTTCTTATTATAGCCCCTGTATTTTTATTGTTGTATCCCTGTAACCCCTATATTGTTATTATTGTGCCCTTACATTATTATTATTAGGTCGGCTAGGATTATATTGTGACCCCATGGAATCCTATATATAGAAGGAGGTTTTTTCATTTGTATCATCCAATAATTGTTCATTTATGTAATGTAAAGGAGGTTTCCCCCTCGAAGTGGCTTATTTATAAGGTGTTGATATCTCTTTTCTTCTATTTTTGGAGTTGGTTTCATAACAGAAGTTGAATGAGGCTAGAATAAATTACACAACCTATGACAAAGAGTTCTATGTAGTGGTTTAAGCTCTTAAGGAATGGACGAATTATTTGTTGTATAAAGAATTTATTTTATACATTGATAATCATGTTGTCCAATATATAATGCAACAACCTAAGTTGAATATTGTGAAACCAGCTCCAAAAATAGAATAAAAGAGATATCAACGCCTTAGAAATAAGCCACTTCGAGGGGGAAACCTCCAATACATTACATGAATGAACAATTCTAGGATGATACAATTTACAAAACCTCCTTTCTATATATAGGAGTCCATGGGGCCATAATGTAATCCTAGCCGACCTAACAATAATAATTTAAGGGCACAATAATAACAATATGGGGGTTACAAGGGTACAATAATAACAATAAGGGGGTTACACTAACAACAATAAGGGACTATACTAGTAATATAGGGATCTAACATGCCCCTCTCCTTCAAAAAAGTGTTGTCCTCAACGCCTGAGTAGCTTTGGGTGATTCTGTATAAAATTCTCATCCTCCCATGTAGAATATTCAATGGGTAAGTTCTTCCACTTGATGAGATACTCTGAAATTGATCGATTCAGTAGCTGTTGAGTTTTTGTTTCTGTCACCGCTTCAGGTTCCACTATGATTTTTCCTTTCTCATCAAGTTCTGGAAATATTGTTTGAACTGGAATATTTTCACCTATATCCTTCTTTAAGCATGAAACATGGAAAACTAGATCCACTTGTGAAGAAGCAGGAAGCTCCAATTTGTATACCATAGTACCAATCTTTTGTAACACCTTGTAAGGACCATAGTACTTTGGCAATAATTTATTATCCTTCTTAGCTTTCTTGAGGGACATTTGTTTGAATGGTTGTAGCTGTAAAAATACCCAGTCTCCTACATCAAAACTTCTCTCACTACGATGTTGATCTGCCTATTGTTTCATTCGATTTTTTGCCAAATTTAGGTTATCCTTTAAGAGTTGGAGAACTTCTTGTTGATGCTCGATGTGATATTCCACTTCTTGAACCTTCTAATTTTCTCTTAAAGATGATGTGATGGATGGTGGATGATATCCATTAAGTGCCATAAATAGGGTAATTTTTGTTGCGGTATGGACATAAGTGTTATACCACCATTCAGCGAGAGGTAACCACTTGACCCATAGTGTTTTTTTATCAGATACAAAACAAAAAAAATATCCTTCCAAACATTTATTTACTATCTCAGTTTTACCATCAGATTAAGGATGATAAGATGAGTTATGAGCTAATTGAGTACCCAAACAAGAAAATAAGTTCGTCAAAAAATTTCCAGTAAAAATGGGATCTTTGTCACTCACAATAACCCTTGGGTTTCCATGTAGTTTTTCAATTGTGTCCATAAATGTAGTAGCAATTGTACTTGCTTTAAATGTTTGAGATAATGTAAAAAAGTGTACATACTTGGTAAGTCTATCAACTACCACCATGATGAATCTCCTTCCTTCGGACTTAGGTAAAACTATGCTAATATCCATTGAAATCTCCTCCGAACATTGACTTGGAATGGATAAAGGTTGCAGAAGACCCAGGGTCTTGATTTTCTCAACTTTATTCTGCTGGCAAACCAAACATTCCGCCACAAAATTTTGAATATCTGATTTAGAGCCATCCCAAAAAATTCTTTCTTCACACTATGGTAAGTTTTAAAAATACTGAGTCTTCTAAAGGAGAAGTGCGCAATTCCAAAAGAATATTTTTTTTAGTTGGGAATTCTTACAATGATATAAGCGATCTTTGTACCATAAGGAATAATTTTTACAACTAAATGTATAATATGTACTAGGATCTTGCTGCAACTTTTGAATGAGTGTCCACACTTCATCTTCCTTCTTCCATTGATCTCTTGCTTCAGTTATCCAATCTGGTTGGATAATAGAAATGGCACAAATCAATGCTTCCACCTCTTCATTCTTTCTTGAGAGTGCATCTGCAACAACATTTAGCTTCCTTTTTTTGTAGATTATTTCAAAGTCATAACCCAACATCTTTGTGACCCATTTTTGCTGCTCTTCTGAAGATAGTCTTTGTTCCAAAAAGTGTTTAACACTATCATGATCAGTTTTTACCTAGAAGTGTCTTCCCATTAGGTAAGTTCGCCATTTCTTTAGTGCATGCAATATTGCTAACATTTCCTTCTCATAAATAGGTTTCTGTAAATACTTTCCTTTCATTGGACGACTTTCAAAAGCAATGGGTCTTCCTTCTTTCATTGAAACAACACCAATTCAATTTCTTGAGGCATCACATTCCACAATAAAGGTTTTTGCGAAGTCTGGAGTAGCTAAGATCGGTGCTAGGCACATTGCCTCTTTAAGATGTTCAAAGGCCTTAGTTTCTTCAGGAGTCCATGAAAATTCATCTTTCTTCAATAATGTTGTTAGAGGTGCTGCTATTCTCCACTAATTCTTACCAAACTTGTGATAATACCATGTTAACCGGAGAAATCCTCCCAAATGCTTTATGGTTGTCAGGACTTTCCATTCCTTAATGGATTTAATTTTGTTAGGGTCTACCTTAACACCCTCATGAGATACAATATGACCCAGATATTCCACCTCTTGTACTCCAAAGAAACATTTGGTTGTTTTTGCATATAATTTTTTCTCCTGCAATAGTTTGAGCACCCTGTCAACATGTTGAACATGATCCTTCCAAGACCTGCTGTAGATTAGTTTATCATCAAAAAATACTAGCATAAATTTTCTAAGGAAGGGTTTGAAAATGGAATTCATCAACCCTTGAAATGTAGAAGGTGAATTGGTAAGGAAAAAAGGCATGAACAAAAATTCATTATGACCCTCATGAGTTCGAAATGTTGTTTTCGGAATATCTTCAGTCTTCATTCTAATTTGATGATATCCTGAGCGAAGATCCAACTTGGTAAAATAAATTTGTCCATGTAATTCATCCAATAATTCATCAATCACAGGAATGGGAAATTTATATTTAATGGTGAGCTTATTGAGCTCCCTATAATTCGGACAGATGTGCCATGATCCATCCTTCTTGTGTACCAATACTACAAGGGGAGAGAAATAACTTTGACTAGGTTGAATTATACCCGCCTCTAACATTTCTGCAATCATACATTCAATTTCGCTCTTTTGGACATAAGGATATATATATGGCCTGATGTTTGGAGGAACACTTCCTGGAATCAAATGAATAGCATGATCATGATCACAAATAGGTGGGAGTCCTTTGGGAGTTTCAAACACCTTGGAATGACTGTCCAAGACTATTTCGAGATCTACAGAAATAGATGATTTTGATGTTGGAACTTCTAGTGAGAATAATTGTGCAATTATGCCTCATTGTTCTTTCTTTAGAAGATTTGTCATGAAATTAGAGCTTATTATCTTTCTCGGCTTCCCTGCAATACCCCGTAATGCAACTTCCTTTCCTTCTGAAATTTGTTTCAAGAAACGTTCTTGAAAATTAAAAGTTACCGTCCCCAAAGATTGTAACCATTGTACTCCTAGTACAACATCAGCACCTCGCATAGGAATGGAAAGCATTGGAATATTAAATGCATATTCCCCCATGGTTAGCTTGATACTATGGCATTTTCTAGAGCAATTTATAGTTCCTCCATTTTCAACCATCACTTGACATTCTGGTGTTGGGTATAGGAAACAATTCAATTCCTTGGCTACCTTACAATGAATATAATTATGGGTTCTACCTGAATCAATCAACACTATTATCTTTTTCTTCTTGATATGTCCTTATATCTTGAGATTTTGAGGAGTGGTAATTCTTGCGACTGCATTACATGATATGGTCAGACTCATTTCTTCCTCTTCTAGTGCTGGTTCCTGGTGTATATCCTCTTCTTTTGAAGATTCTTGTTCATTTTCTTCCTCCTCTTCACAATCTATGTAAGATAATTTCTTCTCAGCAAACTTATGAACTTTATTTTATTTTCTATCACAACTGTAGAAAAGCCATTTTTCTCTTTTTTCTTCCAATTGTTGTGGTGTCAACCTTGTAGGTTGTGGAAATCTAGGAGTGGCAACAATTCCATTTTTATAGAAGTGAGTGGTAGTCTTCCTTGTTGCCATAATTTTATATTAATTTTTTCTTGCCAACCTGAATGCCTTCTCCAATGAATCAAGTTCCAAAACCTGAACTTCATGTTGGATGTTATCCTTTAAAGTACCTATGAAGAGATCAATCTTGTGTTCCTCTGGAATATCAGTTACCCTTATATTCAATTTTTGGAAGTCCTCAATGTGCTCCCCCAATGAACACTTTTGTTTGAGATTTATCAATTGGCTAAAGAAAGTGTTGCTCTTTGCATCCTCAAAATGTTTTATCATTTCCTTTGTAAAAATTGACCAAGTGAAAATTTTTTTATTGGAGCAAAGCCATCGATACCATACAAATATATTTTTTTCTAAATGTAAAGTTGCAATGCATACCTTTTGTGTGTTTTTCACATTATTGAGATCAAAATATTGCTCCATCTATAGTATCCATGTTACAGGATCCTTTCCATCAAACTTCCTCATATTCATTTTTGGAATATGGTGGTTCTTCCCTCCAACATTAGAGTTTATGAAATCACGATTAACATTTTTTTTTTTTATCATGAGTTTCCTCTACTATATTTTCACCATTAGGAAACATTTCTTATATCAACTTTGTCAAACCCTCCATGTCTACTTTTAGATCATTCTTCATGTTTTCCATCTTAGCTTCCTTTTCATCCATCTTAGATTCCATGCCAGCTTCCATGCCATCCATATTAGCTTCCATGCCATTCTTCAAACCATCCATCCTAGATTCCACGCCATTCTTGAAACCATCCATATTAGTTTCCATGCCTTTCTTCAAAACTTCCATGTCATTTTTTGTTGCTCTTTGCGAGAGAGAAATTTATTGCACTTGCTCTTATAATTTTGATATGTCATGTTGCCATTCTTCGTCTTCAAGAGTCATAGTAGAGCCTTCTAAAGGTTTAATGAGTGTTGAATTTTTTTTAGGGGCCATTTGAGAATCCAATACTTATATCTATTCTACAATATTCCCTTGGAATCAATTCAACTTGATTCTTCAAACAAGACTTATGAAATTCGGAAAACAAATACACACCTTTTACTTGCATTTGAGGAACTAGATATTTAAATTGACTTATCTCTATACTTGAAGATCCTCAATATCTAACATTCGACCCTGTAGTATTCCTATGAAGCTTCTTTCGAATGCCACAAGTCTAACTTGATTTGGATTATTCAAGGCAAATTTATGTCCAATCTCCCACAATGACCTAATTATGGACAGGTTCAGTAGAGCGAACTTGTACAACTTTCCACATGTCACTGTTTTCTCCTTTGGCTCTGAAATCTATAGACAAGAAACCAAATTCCATGTACTTCCAGTCACTTTTTACAGAATTCCAATCCTATGCTCAGAGAGAGAGTTACGAAGATTTTCCCACGATCGCCTCTTTGAGATGAAATTTAGGAGCCTGAAAATGACCTAACTTCCATAGACCATATCTCCACAAATATTCCGAACGAAGCTCTAAAATTTTTCGAAAATGTTCCTTCGAATTTCAGCTTTTCACTCTAAACATTTCAGCTTCTAAACCTTCATACAAAAAATTTTATAGAAAAAATTCCGTGATGACCTTTTTAAGTGAAATTTAGGAGCCTGCAAAAATTCCTAACTTCCACAGATGCAATCTCCGAAAATATTGTGAACCAAGCTCTGAAATTTTGCAATGATTCTCCTTAGGATGTTTTATTCACACTCTAAAATTTTTAGCTTTGGAATCTTCATAGAAAAAAGTTAAAGCGAAAATGCCACGTGACCTGTTTGGAGCAGCGAAACCCTAGCATCCAAAGCTCTGATACCAAATGTTGTGAAACCAGCTCCAAAAATAAAATAAAAGAGATATCAACGCCTTATAAATAAGCCACTTTGAGGGGGAACCTCTAATACATTACATGAATGAACAATTATTGGATGATACAAATTACAAAACCTCCTTTCTATGAATAGCAATCCATGGGGCCACAATGTAATCCTAGCCGACCTAAAAATTATAATTTAAGGGCACAATAATAATAATATGGGGGTTACAGGGGTATAATAATAACAATAAGGGGGTTACACTAACAACAATAAGGGGGTTACTAGTAATATAGGGACCTAACATTAAACCAAAAACATATTAAGTGGGTTTAATACTTACATAGTTTTACGTTTGCTTTGAAGCACATAAATGGTCAATATAAAAAATTGTAGATGATTTGAGCATGAGACAACTTTTATTGTAGAAGAGTCAAATTCTAGTGTTCAGATTTAAATTTAAGTAAAAGAGTTGTATGAGGATGATTCATACTTTAAAGAGACATTTGAAGCTTTTAATATTCCAAATTCACAAGATAGGAGTTCATCGCTTGATTACATGATGATTATGTATGTGTGGTACTAGATAGATTTTAAAAAATGGGTCATTTTATTCCTTGTGCTAAGACTAGTGATGCTAGACCTTATTGTTAATATGTTATTTAAAGAAGCAGTAAGAATACATGGAATTCCCAAGAGTACTATTTCAGACAGGGATACTAAATTATTGGTACAGTTATGGAGGACACTATGGAAGAATTTTGGTACGAAACTGCATTTTAGTTCAGTGTATCACCCACAGACTAATGGTCAAACTAAACTTGTGAATATAATCCTAGGAAACATTTAGTGTATTTTTATTGGACACCACCCTAAATAGTGGGATCAAATTATAACATAGGATGAATACACTTACAATGACACTCCTAAGAGAAACACTAGTAAAATCCCTTTCCAGATTGTGTATGGAATGAACCCAAGAGGAGTGCATGGGATCAAAAATTTTGGAAGAACTAAGGAGACGAGTACAACAAGAGAGCATTTTGCTACAAATATAAAAGAGATCCATGTCCAGGTGAAGTAAAAATTGTATGATAGTATTCTAAAATATAAAAGCAGAGAAAAAATTATTAGAATAGAACAAAATTTTGAGGTTGGAGATATGGTGCTTGCACATTTGAGGAGAGAGAGATTTCCAAAAGGTAAAAATAAGAAACTGAAGTTTAAAAATATAGGACCCTGAAAAATTCAAAAGAATTTTTTTCCTAATTCTTATGAGCTTGAAATTCCATTTGGATTTGGAATATCACCCATTTTTAATGTAGTAGACCTACACAAGTATGAGCTTCGGATAAAACAACCAGCTAGTGACCAAAAACACCACCTAGTACAATGGGAAAAGAACTTTCCATAAGCTAGACCTTTATAGCCAGAGAAGATCTTGGACAAGAGATTGATCAAGAAAACCAAATACAAATAGAACTTTGAGTACTTTATTAAATGGAAGAACCTGTGTAATATCCCAAAATGGAATAATGCATTGATACACAAACACAATATTTGTAACACGGAAAATGTACATGTAAGTTTCTGATCAACATAGATATAGACAGAATAGCTGAAACATTTTATTATATATGAGAAGATTTAGTTACAAAATGTATAAAATATGAGTAGATCTAGCCAAAGAGAGGGCCTAGAATCACCCTGGAAACATGCCAAAGTAGGCACTACGTAATTGGAGAGCTGCTGGAAGAAAATACTGCATTGTCCCTTCAGCAAAATATGAATATATGTTTGGAGGTTGAAAATTAAAATGCATATCTATAGAAATCAGGAGCTCTGATGATGCCAAGTTTCAAGATCTGGGCTCTATGATGGATACCCAAGATAACCCAGAAAGGATTTTCCAAATCTACAACTTTGGAAAATCACCCTCCTAGAGTTTGATCCTTTTAATGCTGGGTTATGCAGATCTTAAGCTATATCTGACAAATAGATGGCTAAAATATGTCACAAGATCAGATCTGAGCTTGAAGGGCTAATCCCTTCTGTAGATCCCCAAGCTAGAAGCTCAAGATATAGCTCCTCAATCCTCCAAAGAAGGTTGCAGCTGCTGCTACACAACTGCTCATAAAAACTACACTGTAAAGGAAGGAGGCTCTATAGCCTGCTGCTAAGATATGAAAAATAGCTCAGAAATGATCGAAATAATGTATACAATTTGAAGGAATGGTCCTCCACTGGATTACTAGCTGAAATATTAACAACTTCCCTTCTCCCTTGGATCTACAAGACTGGACTCCGAAATTACTGAAGGGATTTCTACTGCAGGGAGATGAATAATAGATGTCCTGATGCCTGATATAGATCTAAAGCATAGGAAGGCTGATCTTGAAGCTCAAGGTGATAGGATGAATCCTCCATCAGTTCCTCAACTGAAATATTGAAGGAAAACCTCCTCCTCTCAAACTGATCTTGAGAAATGTGCAATTTCTGAATATGGATGTTCTATAGAAAGTAGGAAAAGATATGTGAAACCAATTCCTGATGTAGAATGAAGTAAACTCGTCTCCAAGGAGATCCCTCAAGGAAAGAGGTGGGATTCCTGACCAGGAACACCCCGTGCTAAAAAACACTTGCAATCTTAGCTAAACAACCAAAGAAATCATGGAATGCACATGACAATTCCAGATCTAAACATATCATACATGAATAATGATCTTCAACATGCCTTCTATTGTGCCTTCATCTTCTTTATATAGATTATGAGCCTTCTCATGCCTTGGCCATCCTCAAAAATTCGTTTTACATGTGGACATAGGTCTCCATGTTGACTGTGTTGTCATTTCATGATCTCCATCATGTGTGCATTAAGTGCACCACTCATCCCTCATCTCATCATAAATGCTCTATGATCTTATGTTTGATGCCTTCCAAGATCTTAGTTGACTGTATCAAATTCCATGATCTATCTCGTTAATGAGACATGATCTCCACTCCTTTCACATTAAGTGGTTGCTCTACTACTCCATTATGTAGATCTAGATCTGAAATATCCACATACACACACCAAAAGTTGATTTTATTTATCTTTTAGGATTATGGGTCCCTCCACCATTTCATTTACTTAATTAATTAAGTTTATTAAGAACTCTGAAAAAATGTTACTTGTCCTAAAGCAACTGCAAAAGTGGATGCTGCAAAAAACATCCTCCCTCCAAATGGAATCCTCATGTGGAAGACCTTCCCATCTATCACAATGTGTCATGCATGTCCTGCTCCAAAGCTACCTCTATAGAATGTCTATAATGGCCTCGAACTGAAAATATAGATACCCTTCCTCATCAATTAATCTCCAAATGGAAACCGTATGATGACCAAAGATCTTATCTATACATGAGATACATAAGATGAAGTGGTTCATTCCCAAAGTGGAAAGTCCCAACTCATGAATTATCTCTCTAACCCATGATACATAGAGTAGATTGCATCTATCAAAGCTCACATCATTAGCCCTGTTGGCCATGTAGGAATCAAACATCACATCATCATAGTGAAAAACAAGAAGTAGAGACATATGGGAAAACATGAAAAATGTCAAACCATTTTCTCCTAATAACAACCAATGCAGCAAAGCCTTCTACTCCCATGCTAGATCATCATGAAAACAAGTAAGAGAGCCATACTCTCTCAGAAGAACCCACCGCAACAATGCTTCTTCTTTCCATGCCACATCAACATCAAACCAAGTATGAGAGCCATACTCTCTCAATAGAATCCACTGCAACAATGATTCTTGCTATCATACAACATCATCATTGTACCAAATGTTGTGGCCATATTCTCTCAAGAGAAGCCACCTCAATAAGGCATCTTAATGCCCCATCGCTTCATCATCATACCATGTACAATGACCATAATCCCCCAATAGAAGCGAGCATTGTAAGGCCTGGTGCTGCCATCCTCCAACAATGTCATGCGATGTATGGGAAGAATTTAGTCCATACTCTCCCAATAGTAACCATAGCAACAAGGATTATTTTTTCCTCCTTGCATTATCATGGTGCAAGTTATGGAGAAACAATATAGTAATGGACATGTGAGATGTCTCATCAACATAATACAAACAAGCTCCTTTATGCCACATCATGTAAGAGTTGTACTTTCTCCCAAACCCAAGTACATACATGAACATGAGATACATCCCAAACAAAGGTACATGTAAATATATGAGACATATCCCAAACAAAAGTAAATACAAGGACATAAGATATAACATGTGATGTCCAAAATCTCTCATCAACAACCAAAGTAACCATCCATTTCTCTTCTTCATTCTCCCAGTGATGTGTAATGCAAGAATCAGAAAATTATGACTCATTGAGTGGTAGCCATACTCACCCAAGGGCAACCAGCACATCCATGCTTCTTGCTAGCCTGTATCATAGATCTACAAGTGGTATGGAAACCCCTTGCTCCATACTATCAACCATTCATCCCAATGTGGATGATGGATCTCATTATGCAAAAACTTGGTATACTCCCATTGTAGGACACCAACCTCCTCAAACTGATGAAGAACTTTGCACTCCATGATATGTTGAAGTGCACCTCCAATGAGATCTCTCCATGAGACCTTATTTTCATCAGTGACCCTCCAAAACCAATAAGGTTCTGGATCTGCTGCAGGTAGAAGTTTCTCTTTGAGATGTGAGATGCTCATTGAGAAAGTTTCATATAGAAAGGAGAAAATATTTCTCATCTCAAGATGTCTACCGCCTACCATATTTTCCTCCATTGCTTCATGACTGAAGCTGCCATATGATTTCTCCCATGAGGAATGAGTCCTCTTATTTTCATTGTTGCTCATGGACAACACTGTAGATCTGCAAGGTGATACATGTGCTTTCTCAAAGTAAGGAACAATGTTGAACTCATAGCCAACCATTGTACATAGGATCATACTCATCCCATCTTCATAAATTCTACACTTAAACTCAAATGGTTGAATGGAGTTCATCAATGAAAAACTACGATGGTTCTTCATCTTTTCCTTGATTAGATCAAGGGTCCTCTATGTAGTGATATAATGCTGCTCCAAATCAGCATGATGTTCATTTCAATAACCCTGATGGTATGTCCCCATAAGTTTCAATAAGAGGTACCAAAACAATATGTGATGAAAATGTATGCATACCTTGGATCAATTGAGATTCGGAAACATCTTGCAGGAGCCCAAGAGTTTCCTCTTCCATTGAAAAGGTATCTCCAACTACTGGTAAGAGTGATGACTGCACTTCTACAAGTGTACCAGCACTGGTATCTATCTCCTCCTCCTCACACAACTCATCAATCATGCATGGGGCTCCAAATTTCGAGAACTCAAGACCATCTTACAAATATGCAAGTGATCCTCCTCTTGATGTAAGCACATCTGTAGCTAGTGGTGGTAGAGGCTCCTCCTCTTGAGTGATAATGAGAACATCTTCTCTTGAATCTTCATGCACTATCTCCTTGATGATGGGAGATGTCACTATGTGAGATGTTTCTAGTTTCTTCCTACCATATTTCTTCTTCGGACTTTCCATAAAATCTGCATAATCAGACACTCTGATGTGTGATACATGACTGAACCACTAATTTATTGCTTCATGATCTAGCTGCAGCGCTAAAAATTCCACATCCTCTCTTTCTGATATAGGATATTTCAGAAAGAATGAAAATAACTCTTCCCTCCAAGCCCTTAAGGAGATTGTGGAAGACCCATCAAATGTAAGCAAGAAGAATCTATGCCTATTTCTTCTATTGCTGCTTCTGGATGTCCTCTCTTATTTGAGTTGCAGAAACAGTTGGAGAGAGAGATTCTCCTTTAATGCCCTAGGCTGTAACTTATATTCAGACATATATTCACATAACGTCTCATGCCCCAAGCCTTCATCATATTTAGACTAGTCCTCTTTCTCAAAGAAAGTGGATCTAGTGGAATAATGTGAAGCTCTTTGCTTCTCTGGTCTTCGGTTTTGCTAAAAAGAAGTGCTCATACCTTCTTCATCTTGAAACCTTCTTGAGGTTTCGCTTTTCCTTTATCTTCTTGTTTCAGCATTAGAGAGATCCTTCATAGATCTAAAGGAAGATGAGGCAAAGCTTAATCCCTCCATAGTAGATCTCTACTATCTGCTTTTCTTATGTTGTCAAAATGTCCACAAGCTGAGCCAAAGATCATGCTTTGATACCACTGTAATATGCCAAAATGGAATAATGCATTGATACACAAACACAATATTTGTAACACATAAAATGTACATGTAAGGTTATGATCAACATAGATATAGACAGAATAGTTGAGCCATTTTATTATATAGGAGAAGATTCAGTTACACAATATAAAAAATATGAGTAGATCTGCGAAAGAGATGGCCTAGAATCACCCTGGAAACATGCCAAAGTAGGCACTACGTAATTGGAGAGCTGCTGGAAGAAAATACTGCGTTGTCCCTTCAGTAGAATATGAATATATGTTTGCAGGTTGAAAATTAAAATGCATATCTATAGAAACCTGGAGCTCTGATGATGCCAAGTTTCAAGATCTGGGCTCTATGATGGATACCCAAGATAACCCAGAAAGGATTTTCCAAATCTACAACTTTGGAAAATCACCCTCCTAGAGTTTGATCCTTTTAATGCTGGGTTATGCAGATCTTAAGCTATATCTAACAAATAGATGGCTAAAATATGTCACAAGATTAGATCTGAGCTTGAAGGGCTAATCCCTTCTGTAGATCCCCAAGCTAGAAGCTCAAGATATAGCTCCTCAATCCTCTAAATAAGGTTGCAACTACTACTACATAATTGCTCATAAAAACCACGTTGTAAAGGAAGGAGGCTCTCTAGGATGCTACTAAGATATGAAATATAGCTCAGAAATGATGGAAATAATGTATACAACGTGAAGGAATGGTCCTCCACTAGATTACTAGCTGAAATGCTAGCAACTCCCCTTCTCCCTTGGATCTACAAGACTGGAATGCACAATTCCTGAAGGGATTACTGCTACAGGGAGATGAATAATAGATGGCCTGATGCTTGATATAGATCTGAAGCACTGGAAGGTTGATCTTGAAGCTCAAGGTGATAGGATGAATCCTCCATCGGTTCCTCAACTAAAATACTGAAGGACAACCTCCTCCTCTCAAACTGATCTTCAGAAATGTGCAATTTATGAATATGGATGTTTTGCAGAAAGTGGGAAAAGATATGTGGCACCAATGCCTGATGTAGAATGAAGTACACTCCTCTCCCGAGAGATCACTCAAGGAAATAGGTGGGATTCCCAACCAGGAACAACCACTTATAAACAACACTTGCAATCTTAGCTTAACAACCAAAGCAAGCATGGAATGTCACATGAAAATTCCAAATCTAAACAGATCATACATCAATAATAATATTCAACATGCCTTATATTGTGCCTTCCGCTTATTTATATATATTATGAGCCTTCTCATGCCTCGGCCCTCCTCATAACTGCACTGTACATGTGGATATAGGTCTCCATGTTGACTGCATTGTCATTTCATGATCTCCATCATGTGTGAATGCAATGATCACCCTCTCCATCATGTGTGCATTAAATGCACCACTCCTCCCCCATATCATCATAAATTCTTTATGATATTATGTTTGATCCCTTCCAAGATCTTAGTTGACTGTATCAACCTCCATGATCTATCTCATTAATGAGACATGATCTCCACTCCTTTCACATTAAGTGGTTGCTCTACTACTCCATTATGTAGATATAGATCTGAAATATCCACATACACACACCAAAAGTGGATTTTTTTATCTTTGAGGATAATGGGTCCCTCCACCCTTTTATTTACTTAATTAATTAAGTTGATTAAGCACTTTAATATTCCAAATATCATGTGAAAATTTGAGAATATTACAACCTGTCAATGTCAGATGCAACCTAGATGACTACCACTCTTATACATAAAAGTGGAAAATCCATCGAATAACTCATGCACATTAGCCCATGAAATGTTTTCTCCTTGGGAGTATGATGCAGGGTCATCCATAATTCTAATAAAACGAGAGGAAAAATAATTTACTAGAGGAGTTGGTTCCTCAAGGTGTGGTTTGTTAGGCTAGGATTTGTTTTAAATTTTCCATGTATTTAATTAAAATTAGAAAATTTATTGTAGTTTGTTCAATTTTCCTCAAATTGTTCCTCAGATCCTATATTCAAGGATATGAACCGAATTGATGTAATTTTTATATTTCTTTGATTAATGAGAAAAATTAGCCACTATGGAGGTGTGATCATTTTTTCCATGAGAGCTCTGTAATAGTGTTGGGGAGCAAGGACCAGGGATCGTCAAGTGATGGCGATGTAAATATTTTCCATTTCGCGAATCTGTTAAGTGACGAGGTTGTGGGGCCTATAAGAGAAAGTGCATTGTCGAAGTTTTCCTTTGTTAAAATTTACGAGGGTTGACCCGACATACCATAAGCCCGTAACTATTTTTAATTTCATTTTTTTAAAAAGGGTTGGGGTTGTGTGGATGCGATATTTGTACAGAACCATAAAGGAGTATGAAGGATTGTTTTCCACATTTTTCATCATAATCCTCCCACTGTATTTGAGCTTCTCACTTCATATTTTAACAAGGATTTTATCTCATTGGTTGAAAGATGCGTTGAATTAAAGGAACCAAATCCTAGAGGGACTAATTGAAGTAAATGTTTTTTTATATTTTCATCATTATGGACCCATGTTTATGTGCCCATTCACTGAATAAATGCTAAAAATACTATTTTATAATATCAATCGATTTTTTAAAAAGTAGTGATCATTATACAATGTGTTAGAGTAAATTTTCTTAAACATTGAAATGATCTCCTAATTACATGTTGATTCACCAAATAAATTCTTATGTTAATCGGAAAGGGAAATCCACAAATACACAAATTAAATTAGAGAAATATTTTAAAATTAAGATAATATTTTTTTTGTCTATATAAAGATGGGGAAAATGATTTTTTACACCCAGAGTAGAGCAATGACTAAATCAATGGCGATCTACATTAACATAGGGTATAACCAATGAATTAAAGAGGGGAATATATACATGTTACCCATGGGAATTAAATATTACTTATTTGGAAAATATGATTATATGTTATTATGTTTTTTCCTAACTCGATAATGAGGTAAGTTGGAATACTTCTATGCTTTGGTTTCAATATTTTATGTTATTATTAGCTGGTATCATGTAAATTTTCTTTTACACTCTATGACTAGTCATTTAGACAATATCTTTTGGGACTAACTGTTGGTTCAATATAGTGCAAGTCTAAGTGGGTTGTTGTTATTATTATATATGTTGTTATTCAATTTAATGTAAAAGGTTTCATAAGTTTATCCCATCCATATAATTATTTTATTTGAGTCTTTTTTGTTTTACGATGAAATGAAAGATGCCAAATGAATGAGGCAGAGTAAGGCATGCAGTTGGTGAATGAGAAGAATCAAGTAAAAATCATCTAGAGAGCATTGGTTAGGAGGAGGTTGTAGATCCCAACCTTGTCGACAAACTTGATTTTAAAGAGCCTGCATTTGCTCAACATAACTTTGATAATGAACTTGCATATCTCAAGATGCTTCTGGAATAACTTATAAGAAGCAAACATGATGATTGGTATATGATAATATCATTCATGAATGCTATCTAATGCAACCAATGACAAATGAAAAACATATTAGAAAATTTGCAAAGGGACTAGGAATGTTTACAAGAAAAAGTAGATCGCTTTGAAGGAAAATATGCTCCATGGAGAAACATGTACACTGTGAGTTTCAAATTCTTCCATCAAAGCTTTAGGACCAGAGAATATTGTTCCATATATACCCCTCATAGTTAATATCTTTTGGGTATGTACTGATCCTAAAAATTTTATCGGTCTATGTTTTGTTTCCTTTTTTGGCAGTGAAACAATATTTTGTCTAGCTACTCTCGACATTGTAATATGTTTTTTTGCATTAAAAAAATACTTAGTTTCATTTGTAAATGCTTCTAACATTTTCAATTGTTTGAAATTTTCCTTTTCCTTTTATGGAATCAACATATTAATTTTTATTTTCATTTATTTTTATTTGAAATTTGATGAGATGACCATTTTATTTCTTTATGATGAGGTATCCAATCCATGTGTTTGAGAATTCATTTTGAGTGTTTAATATCTTATGCTTTACGCTTTATTAATCTTTAGTTATTAATTTTATGCATTAAAAATATTTTTATTTAATCACACAACATCATGATCAAATGTATAGTGATGTCCTCGGTTCAGTGAAAAATCATTGCCTTTTAGTAAATTGAAAGGAATGCTAAAAAGCACGAACGAATGGATAAATAGTTTAAAATACATCTTTATTTGGATATCTTAAAACGATTTATTTAATTAAAGAAATAAATAATTTGGAAAATTGTATTATAAAACTTTGGTAAAAACCCAAAACATCAAACCATATATGAAAAGTGTGGAGAAAGCCTTTATCCAATTTCATCCACACCCCTGCACGTCCACATTATGTAAATTGCAATGTGAAGCATAACCATTTCATTACTAAAATAATGTAAGCACAATTATAAAAGAAACCTTCGAAGATAAAGTAATAGTTATACTTTTTTTACCATTAAAAATGTTGTTGTTGAATGATTGGTAGTGGAATTTTAGTTTTTCATGTTACAAAAGGAGGTAAGTGAAAATGTATGTAGAGATATGAAACATTGCAGAACAATGTATGTATTCCCTGCTCCACAAAAAAATTCTTAGAGTTTTTTTTTTATTCTCGAGGATTACTTCATCCTTTAAAAGTTTTTTTGAAATGTATGGAGGAGGAATATCTGCAGAGTGCCAGAAGTTGACTGAGTTTATGTGACATTTCATAAAAATGTTACTATGAAACAAGAAAATATGTGTGTCCAAAATATATGGGAGAGGCTATGCGAAGTTGCAGATGTGGGTAAATAATTTTTTTCCCACACATATGCCTTTCATGAATATCATTTGAATATATTAGAAGAGATACTAGCTACAAAGTGCGATAAATCAGTAAACATTGTAGAATTTTTTAGAGTGAATTCTATTAAACATCTGAACGATGCCAAGTTTATGTTAGAAACATATAATTATTAATTCATTAATATCAAGCTTGTGAGAATGTATGTGAAGGAAAGAAACATTGCCAAATAAAATTTCTATTCCTTGCTGTGGATACTCTTTTTCCTGTACAACACTTCTTCCTCTTATCCATTAAAAATATACAATATTTAATACTGTTATTCGATTGAAAATGTGAAATCACAAATCCACTTGGTATTTAGGTTACTAAAACTTTTTATGCGCAAATATTTAATAATCCCAAACTGCTAATTAATTTATTAGTTTGTAACATGTGGAAATATATGCGAAGATACGAGACATTGTAAGGGAATTCTTTTGTTCCGTTCCCTGCATAGTCATTTTCTGTAAAAAAATTCTCCCTCACACACATTAATAAGCTAAAACTACTAATTAGTTGATTAATTAGTTTCCCAGAAAACATTTCAAACTCAAACACTTCATTTTAATTTTCAATGTGTTTTGCTCAAGGTACATTCAATGCATTCTTGTGTATGAGAGACTTATTTTGATGGCTCAATAGTTTAAGTATCCCTATGTTAGACTAATATAACAAGTCTCCTTTACTAGAATTAACATACATTCAAAGGCTCAAAGATATGCATTAATCGATAAAATAGGGTTAGTAAGCATGCCCTAACCAATATTTTGATTTTCCATAATAATATATATTGATTATGTAGTTTACCTCTTGTTAATCATTCCCGAATATGGATGCAATCTATTTCCACATACAATGGTTTGCTTTCTCAATTACCAAAATCAAATGGTCTGTCTTGATCTTGACATATATTCTTTAGAATATGAACTTATAGCAAGGTACATAAACAAGATAAGATATGAGGATAATAAGTTGTATTTCGATGTGTAGAGAAAATTTGTATGGGGAGTGCAACAAAAATCGTGTGTGGGGAGTGAACCATAAAGAGTGTGCAGAGAATGATTGTGTGGAGAAAGGAACACAAACAACTCTGCACATGCTACAACGAAATCTCTGTATAACAAAATCTCCAGTATTTATGTGCGAAGAATGTTTCGATTACTTGCTTCACACACTCATCACACAATAAAACCTAAAAGACTCAAATATAGATATTAAACAATATTTATATTTATATGTATAAATCAAACTTTAAAGCCTTATTTATAAAACCCTTTAGTTTTGATAAATGGTTAAATATTGTAATCAATTGGTTTGAATGTGTAAATATATAAATGCTTAAATCGATAGAATTTAAATGTGTAAATATTTAATTTTATATGGTTTATATTTGTAAAATGATATAACATCAATGCAAATTGAGATCTCCTATAGACCCTTCAAGTGATTGGGCATGATTAACTCCATTACTGTGCTCCACGGAAACATGCATTAGTTACAATGTAAATCATAGTTGCAATGTTAAATACTAGAAACTACTAATTTTTCATCCATTTAGAATAATAAATTTCTACAATTTTGTTTTCAAAATTATGTTTTTTCATTTCTTATGTTATTATAGTAATTAATATTACCCTATATCTCTTATGCTTTTATCTTGTGTGAACACTTTCTCATTGTGCAGAATACAAAGGTGTAGAGAAAAATCCATACATTGAAAGATCTCTACACTCTACATACAATAATGAAAGCAAAACCCTTTTCCATTCTACCATCATGTTGGTTCTCTAATTGTCCTAGCAACCGCCAACAACCTGAGAAGACATTCACGAAGGATTCCAAATAGAAGACATTCACTAAGGATTCCAAATATCCTCCCGCTATAGGTGACAAGGGATAGCCTCCATTTCACCACAGGGGTTATTCCTTGGTAGTAATATTAATTAAATAAATGTTCTTTAAACAAAAATGATTAGGTCAGATTAATGATAATGGGTATTTTATAAATAAAATAAGGTCTTGTTGCAAAGATAGATGGTAGTAGTATAACACATGAGACTTATTAAATTAAGATATCATTATTGACTAAATATGAGGTTTTAAATTAATACATAATGACTCACCCACAAAATTAGGGTTAGTATTTAAAATAAAAGGAAAAATAAAGAAATTAAAGTAAACCGTATTGAATGTATCTAACTCAATATGAGGTTAAAATAATAAAACTATTCAGTTAAAATAATAAAACATCAAGTATAACTATTAGTTACCTTGCAAAGAGAAATATAAAATTGAATTAATTATTTCTAATAATAAATATTTGAGAAAATATTAAATCACATTAATGTGTGAAAGATTTGAGAATCTGATCAAGTCTAAGTATGCCCAATCATTCACATATCCGAGTGAATAATGAAGAAAAATAATAAAGTAAAAAAAAGGAATAAATTAAAAGGACTCATTTTTTTAATGATATCAAATTTTACTCTGAAAACAAACCCTAAATAACATGTATCATTAGAGTTTTACTCTACAAAAAATAAACTCCAGTATGATTTAAATAATCCTTAAATATCAGGTATTCAAAGTATTTAAATCATTATTGCATGCAATATTACTGAATAATGATGTTATATCAATAACTTGCATAATGAACCAGTAAATAAAACCTCACATAAATACAAGACATAAAAAGAGAATGAATAATAAATGGATTATGATTTCTTAAATTAAAATCCTCACAGTCACAATGAGAAACACCACTGTAACAAGCACATTATGGACATAAAAAATGATAAGTCTTCATCTCCAAAGCACCACCTTCAATTTATCCCTTGTCCAATCCTTCAAATGAGTGTTTGGATATTCTTTTGTATAGTTGGGGTTAGTTTACCATTTCATTCTCGTAACTTCCAAATTAAAATTACGTTAATAATAATAATAAATTTATCTAAATAAGATATATATTTAATCGTTTAAATGGATTTTCACTTAAATCTCTCATATAATGACCATTTTTAATAGTTTTCTTACATTAAAAAATGAAATACGTAAACTAGTTCTCAAATATAAAATAAATATTAAATAAAATTTAAATATAAACTCATCCTCCTCACCAAAAAAATCATTTCATCTATCTTTATAAAATGAATTTTATTATCATTTCATATATCTTTATAAAATGAATTTTATTTTTACCTCGATAGATTACTGTGAAAATTTTTCTAACTATAAATAAACATTAATTCCACGACATTTAACATCAAAATAATTTTAAATTATTAAAGTCTTTGATAAATTTCTCTTAGCTGCTCATCCCATGTTGCAATTAAATTATGCATGAACAATCTTCATTCAACCATTAGATATAAAATTCTGAGTTTGAAATGAAATCCAAAATATATATGTTCAATTTTCAACTATAACTTCCAATTTTCTTTTTTGATATCATATTTAAATAGACTTTTTAAATACACATAACATATAAAGTTGTAGTAATGCATAGATAATATAATGTATTTAAATATAAAACCTAGATTTCCAATTATATGTGTATATATAAGATAAATATATCATTTAAAAATGAATTAATTTTGATTATATAAATTCACGGAGGAGGGAAGACCTAGGCAAGTTAGGTTTGACACATCCTATCTATCAAATAAACATGATCGTATGGTCATTAGGTGAAATTGTATGCGACGAGTAACTTTGACTAATTTCCTAATGTCACGGTGTCATTCATAGCTGATGAATACAATGAGTGCAAGCTAGATTATGTTTATAAAGGTCAAAGTTTTTCGCAGGTGTATAATACACCTTAGGAGCCACGCATCCTTCTTCATATGACGTATTATAAGTGTAAAGGGAGGATATGGTAAAGGGAGGTTAATTTAATGTTAATTCTCTCTTTTCTTTTCTTTTTTACCGTGAAGTGAAGTGAGGGTAGCATATTGGGTTTATTTAAATTTTACTTTTATTGTATTTTTTTATTAATTTATAATTATTTTAATTATTTTGTTTTATATTTATTAAAAGAAATCAAATAGGCAATGCAACTAAGATAATAATGTATCAACTACATAACTCTTATCTCTATGTTTTGAAAATAATAGTTTGTTAAGTAGTTGTGAGGAAGGGAAAGGTGTTTCACCTTTTTTACTTCCTAGAGTGGAGTTGATATCTACGTAATTATAAGATGATATTTCCTTAAAGGATTCTTAAATCCAATCATCTACAAAATCATAATACTTTGTATGACTTTTTAAATGATGAAACACTTCTAACATAGATGTATTTGCAATGAATTGATAATTTACTCCTCTTTCTTAGCAATATTAAAACATACCAGGATAAACCATGTGACAACTTAAATTTTTTGACATTCATGTTCGTCATAAAAAGAAGAATTATTATTGATATAGTCATGAGTATGTAATATTGATAAGGTTGTGGGTACAATTTCTCATTTAATAGGGCTTAGTTCACCATATTTATAAACACTACAATTATGAGAATCAAATGAAGAAGAATAAGATTTATTATTAATGACGAAATCATTAGATTCTTCAAGGTATTGTATATGGTCAAAGCTAAATGTTATAACTATTTTATTCAAACATTCATTAAATAAACCAAGATAAGGTAAACAAATTTCATTAAAATCATTAGATTTGTTCTGCACACTCACAACCTCACCATTAACATGAAACTCATTTTCTTCATAACCATCATAAAAAAGTTGTTGAGAACCTTCAATAGTGTGTAATACAATGTTTTATTGGTTAGATATAGGATCTAATATTTCATATGTAACCCATCCTTTATTATTTCTATTATCATCCTCTAAATAGGAAAGAAAAGATAAATTAGAAGGACAAGAAGTTATAGAATATGAAAATTTCTTAGGACATAGATGTGCGTATATTCTATGAAAGAAAGAGAAGTGTTATTTTCATGACCTTCAAGATTTGTCAAGAATATATCTTGTTCATTAGCATATACGATAGAAGATTATTTTTGAAGGTTTTCGAAGCTAGATTCATTGATGTTGCATTTTATTTTAGATTCATTATCCATTTTGGTTTCTTCATTATTATCATCATATTGATTTTCAATGTTATAATCATAATAATGTTCAAAATAGTCAAAATCAAGTAACCCTATAGGATACATGCACCTATTATAGTAATGAAAGCTTGCATGAAAATCTTCAAGAGAGGAAATCGTACCAGAAGGGAGCGTTTTGCACCACTTTCAAGTGTCACCTTCCAGGGACATCATGGAAATTTTTATGAGAACATCCTCATGGTGTACTCTCATCTTTGTGATGTAGCCATGAAAATCTCTAAGCTGGTCCACTAGATTATCATAATCCTACTTTTGAAATCATGGTAGGCAAGCATCCCATATGCCAATATCTTGTAACTCATGTGGAGAACTTGCAATGTCAGAAATATTCATAGGAGCAAAGCGTGAAGAAATCCTTGAAGAAGCCATTGAAACAAAAATGAACAAGTTAAATAACTAAGGAACCTCCAAGTGAACTAATAAACAATAAATATTTACTTTAAACCATTTAAGGCGCATACAATTGTAACCCTGTCCACCAACATATCACAAATTTAATCAATTAACCGGTTACAAGATGAAACAAAACCTTACCAATTCATTCCCCGACAACAATTCCAGAAGAATCTTGGTTCTCATATTGTCCTAGTAATTTCTAACAACTCAAGAAGACATTCGCTAAGGATTCCAACAATCCTCCCAGTTTAGGTGAGAAGGGTTGGCCTCCCATTAACCACAGGTGGTATTTCTGGTAGTAATATTAATTAAATAAACGTTCTTTAAAGAAAAATGATCAAGCTAAATTCATGATAATGAGTGCTTCATAAATAAAAGAAGTGTTTTTGGCAAGTATAGGTGGTAGGAATATAACACATGAGACTTATTAAATTAATATATCATTAATTATTAAAAATAAGGCTTTAAATTAATACATCATGACTCACACAAAACATTAAGGTTAGTATTTAAAATAAAAGGAAAAACAAACAAACTAAATTAAACTAGATTAAATGCATCTAATTGAAATATGAGGTTAAAATAATAAGAAATCGAATATCACTATTAGTTTACCCTGCACAAACAATTACAAAATTTAAATTAATTATTTCTAATAATAAATATTTGAGAAAATATTAAATCTCATTAATGTGTGAAATATTTTAGAATTTGATCAAGTCTAAGTATTCTCAATCATTCACTTATGCACCGCAGTGAATAATGAAAATATAATAAAATAAAAATAAAAAAAGAATAAATTAAAAAGACTGGATTTTTAATGATATCTAAATTTTGCTGTGAAAATAAACACTATATAACATGTATCATTAGAGTTCCATTCTGCAACAAATAAACTCTAATATGCTTTAAATAATCCTTAAATATCAACTATTCAAGTATTTAAATCATTATTACATGCAATATTACTGAATAATCATCTTATATGAACCAGTGAATAAAACCTCACATAAATAAAACACAAAAAGATAATGAAGAAATAAAAGAATTATGGTATTATTAAACTAAAATCCTCACAGTTACAATGAGAAAGTTAGGCCTGAGACGTCTTACCTATCAAAGAAACATGATCGTATGGTCTAACCTTTAGCCAACGACCTGATGTCTCAGTTTCCTTCATACCCGATGGCTACTATGAATGCAAGTTCAGTTCTTACGTTTATAAAGGTCAATTTTTTTCGAAGGTGTATAATACGCCTTTGGAGCCACATATCCTTCTTCATATGATGTATTATAATAGTGTAACGGGAGGATAGGGTAAAGGGAGGTTAATTTAATACTAATTCTCTTCTTTTGTAACGTGAAGTGAAGTGAGGGTAGGATATTAGGTTTGTTTATATTTTTATTTTATTGTATTTTTTATTTTTATTTCTATAATTATTTTAATTATATTATTTATTTAATTTTGTGTTATATTTATTCATGTTATTTATTTTTTTGTTTTTTGTTTTTGTTTTATTAATTTTATTAATTTAAATTGTATTTTAGATAATTTATTTATTTATTAATTCTTATTTTTTGTAATTATTTTATATTTTGGTTATTAATTTAATTAATTAATTTTATTTTTAATTTAAAAATCTTAATGATTATAATGATAATTATCACCTATAATTATAAAGTTTCTTATGTAAAGATTAATTTAAGATTAGGATTTCAAAATTTCATTTAATGTAATGATGATTTTTATAGGATCTAATGTGGGGAAAAGATGAAGATTCAAGTGAGCAATTTTCATTATCAGAGGGATTTATATAGCAAGGGAGGCGCATAGGGAAACCGACAGAAAGAGACAAGTTCCTACTGGGGTGAAATCAAGCAAAAACACATTGCTAACCTAAAACATGTGATATGGATTTTAAGTGAGAATTTCAACTTAGATATATAACACAACCAAAAAGAAGTCAGAAATTTTTAATGCGTAATTTTTGAATTGGACATCAATGTTTTTTGTCAAGTGTATTTCACAAATTAATATACAAAATAGTTTATATACAAATACCATCGCTTGCACCTTTGCATATCAGTGTTCAATTTCGTTGAAATTAATGTTCCAAATTGCTCATAATAATTTTGTTATCAATAAGGTTATTAAAATTAATTGACATATCCGGATGTGTGTCTGTAAAATCTCAAAATAAAATACATATAGCTCACCAAATCTAAAAGTAACAAAAAATTTTAGAAATGGTTTGTAATTTGTGAGAAATTTCTTTGGAAAAATATTGCGAGCAATTACCATCCTGGAAGGGGATAAATTCTTTCTGATCATTGAATATGTCCCACCATTCCTATAAATTACCTCATGGTCGTTGTATATGAGAGAGTAGTAAAACTCATGTTGTAAAGATAATAGTTTTGAAATTCAATTGGCTTACAATTAATTGTCTTTACTTATTTCATATCCAATATACACATAAACCAAAATTTAACATATAGGCGTTCAATTAAAAAATGTGAAATCAATAATGGACTTAGTGTTCGACAAACATCAATACCAAGGTTCATTCACTCTATTTTGATAGGAAAAAATTAGATAATAGCAAAACAAGCTAATAGAGTAAATGTCATGAATACACATTGATTCACTAAATAAATTCCGAAAAGAATTGTGTATATTAGTATTGGAGCTTCAGTTAATCGTAGGGTTAAGCTAGATCAAATATCAGGTTTGAATTGATATGGAAAACAACATTTCCATAAAGAAGCAGTAACCTAATGCAATAAATATAATTTTTAAGTGTCACTATATTGATACATAAATCAAAATAGAATGAGATTTCGGATATTAATAAAATAGTGGGTTGTTATAAATTTCTAAAGCTTGCCGAATAGAGAAATCATGAAAAAAAATCCTATGAATTGGACTATCTTGAGTGGGAATTTAAGAAAAATGGATATGGTTTAAAGTAACTAATTTAAGAACATTTTTTTCTGATTTCAGGTTAGGCAAATCAGTACTAGAAAAAATGATGATGATCATTGGTTGATGAATTCCATTAATGTTGATAGTAATTAAATTTCATTTTTATAAATTTGATGTCAATTCATGATTTAGATGACTTATGGCCTCTGAAACATTATGCGTAAGCTTGTTGGCTCTAAACTAGTTTGTAATAGCTTTGGGAAAGTGATTTTCCATTTTTCATCTTATTGTAGGACCATCAACACTGAACTCACTTCAAGAAGCTCTAGGCAAGTGACTTTCTTCGTGTCTTTTGAAACTGATAAGTGTTATCAAGATTCGATGTATCATTTTTATATTGTTGTTTGAATTTTATAAGTCTAGTTATTATCATCATTGTCTAATGAGAGCTAGGAGGAACACTCTGCCACTCATAATACATAGGTTCAAATAAATTATTATTGCAATACCAAAAATGAGACAAATGGCCGAAACAAGAAATGGAAGAGCCATACAGGAAGACATAAATGAAATTATCCAAGATATATTAATGCTCATCCAAGATATCTTAATGCTTATCGAAGATATTTGAATGCTAATGAATAACATATTGGAACTTCAACAAATTCTTAGGTGGAAGGAAGATGAACTAGATGGCGTAAGAATGTTATTAGAAGAGCTATTGTAAAACATGAATCGAGAAATCATGCCAATATTCTCACAACACAATCAGTAGAAGTGTCAACCTCTAGGAACTATTTCTGATTAATAAATAAATATTTACCAAATTTTGTTACTTGCTCAACCAATTTTGAAATTCAGTATGTGCTAAAGGCTCTATATTGTAATTTTCTCAGCATAGTAAAATAAATATTTTTTCGAAACATATAGTAAAATATATAATACCATTGCATGATATATACTATGATCATTTTCATCAAACAATTTTGTTTTTAAATTATACCAAATTGGATCATCAGAGTGATATAAATGTTATGCGTGAAAGAGTTTAAGTTTAATTTTCTAATCTAATCAAATTTTACAATTGCAAATAGACAGATATTGTTGCATGCATTAGAAAAAGTTACACACTAACATTGCATTCTGATATAAACTATGTGGAAAGGAAATTTATTTTCTAATATTTTTTGACTAACTATAGGGTTTGAAAATTTGATAAATAAATAAAACAATGTAAGAAATCACATTGCAAAAAAATAGACATGACATTGGGAAATGAACTAGTTACACATTATAATCAAAACATAGTAAATAACACTAGTAAATTGCATAATACAAAATAAAGAACATAAAAGATAAATTCATTAATATAAATTTTTCTACAATGTTAATATTTACACATCACATAACGACAAGATGAAATCATATCCCAATTATCCAACAAACAAACAAAAAAATCTTGGGCAATGCGTGAAGGGGGGGGAGGGTGGTGTGAACAAAGGGAACAAATGACTAGAGGGATTTTGCAGAGTGCGAAGGAAGAAATGACCAAGTGAATGGGGGGAACAAATATTACTCCACAGCTCTGCACAATTTAACAACATTAACAGTTGTATGGGCTATGCAAGGGTCTTGAAATGAGAAAGAATCTTTGTTAACTTGACACACTTGAAGCTTGGAAATTGTTTTATTCCACCTTGTTCAAAATTTTTATTCATTATTTATTGTAGCCTTTGGAAATTGTATACTTTATTTACACATTTTTTTTTTAATTTTTTGGAAACTGAAAGCGAAATAACAATGTAACATTGGTAGCTCTAATTTTTTTGTGGAAATTTAAAACACTATGAGTTAAACTAGAAAGTACGATGCTAATTTTTAAACATTAGTAAACACAATTTTCCCTTCTAGAGCCATCAAACAAGTATTAAGGATCCATATAATATTTAAATATTCAAATATAGAGACTCCCCGCACAATTTTTTCTCACTTCAATGGTATTAGAAGAGTTGTTGCAAAACATGAATGGAGAAACCAAACCTCCATTCTCGAAACACGATCAGTATAAGTGTCAACCTCTAGGAACTATGGTTGATTAATAATTTTTGTTACTTGCTCAATTAGTTTTGAGATTCAATATATGTTAAAGCCTTTTTTTTTTGGCACAATAAAGTAAATACTTTTTTCGAAACATATAGTAGAATAGTGTAATAACATTGCTTCACTTATATTGTGATCATGTTCATGGAATATAAATTTTGTAAATTGTGCCAAATTGGATCATCAAAGTAGTGTAAGTGTTATGTGTTAAAGTGTTTTCTTTTGTTTTCTAATCTAATCAAATTGTAGAATTGCAAATAGATGGATTTTGTTGTATCCTTCAGAAAAAGTTACATGCTAACATAAACTACGTGCGAAGGAAATATGTTGTGTAATATTGTTTAACTAATTATGGAATTTGAAAAATTTTTAAATCAATAAAACTATGTAAGAAATCACATCGCAAAAAAAAAAATGAAATAACACAATGAACCAATTACACATTACATTAAGAGAAATAAATAATCTTAGTAAATAGCATAGTACAAAACATATAACTTAAACAAATAAATTCATTGAAATACATTTTTTTACAATGTTAACAACTATGTATTACGTAATCACAAGATGAAATAAAATACCAACTATCCCACAAGTCGAAAAACCTCTTCGGAAATGCTTAAATTATTGAACCAAAAAGTACAAAACGATGTTAATATTGGAATTGTAGATGTGCGAAAGTATTGAAATGTGAATGCCCCCCCATGCCTTGCCAATAGTCAATAGGAATTAAGTCTTACTAGTTAATGGTAAAAGAGATATCCACATATCCATAGAACACCTCTTTATTTTGATAATTTTATAATAATATTATCTCTAGAATACCAACAGTAGATTCATTGACAATGCAAGAAAAGAGAACCATACCATCATTAGATTCATCGACAATGTAAAAAAATGCAATCGTCTTTATATACACATAACCACATTTTGATGGTTTATTAAAAATGCACCATGGATCTCCAAACTGGACAAAAAATCAACAATAGTTTATTTTTCTACATAGAATTTCTGATAGGAAATTTTTCACAAATCAAGTAATACCTTTGCTAGCTCCATGCCTCTTAGAACAAAATATGTTGTAGTCATGTCATCTGTAGGCATGATATAGTTTAATCGATGGAAATAACCAAAGTGACAATTTTCCTTGCAAAGTGTACAATGAACCATATTTTCATCCATAGTTCTAGCAATTGTAATTGGACTAGTACATTATGCACACACAGTCTCAAGGGGATTCGTATATGCACTAATCATCATCAACAATCCTTACAAATGTTGCAAAATTGGTATAGAAAACAGAGACTTAAAAACTTGAAATTAAACAAATTTTTATACTTTTATCTTTATAGATATGAGTGTGTGTACATATATACATATAATATAATATAATATAATAGAGTTTATCGTGCATCATATTCCACTCACCGAAGAAAACAATTTTCTCAGACTTTCCACTTTATTTTTTGTTTTCAATGAACATATGAATGTGGATTATGAAGTACAGAAAAAATTTTCTTATTTTTTACCTATATTCTTTAGCAAGGTGATTGAAAAAAATATTTTCTTGCAATTATGTTTGGATTGACATATATGTTGAAAGACATTTTTCATGTACTTGAACATGTTACGCAAGAAAATATTTGTAAAGAAATACATGCAAACTGTATAAGAGATGGAAAATAACTTGTTGTTCAAATATTAAGATCAATTTAAGATTACTATTTCCCTACCCTAATTTGTATTCATGTCTTTTATTTCTATTACACATTACACTCATGTTTGTGTTGTTAAAATTGCAATGGCACTGACTGGGCCAACTGGAAACACATCCTGACTATGTGATAGATTTACAATTGTGATATTTGGAAACAGTTGGTATTTTGTGGAAATGGCACAAATGTTTTCTGCAATGCTAAAGCTAACTAGTGAAATAGTTTTCCCACAGTCATAATGATAATATTTGTGCTTCACAATTATTTCAAAATTTCTAATAAAAACACCAACGTTTGCGTTAATTTTTTCCTCGTGTTTTTTGATAAAATATGTTGGCACAAGCAATTTTATTTTCATTCTTGCCTTCGTATCTATCAAATATGCATGAATTATTATATTTGTCTAAAAAAATTTAATGTGTAACTAACAAAATTCTGTGGAAAATGCTTCTTGTTATATTGTTACTAATTTTTTCGATCAATAATGACATAAGATAGATCTTTTTTTGGCCTAGTCATGAGCATTGAATTAAAATTAATTCAAGAAAATAAAAAGAAAATATGTTTTACAATTAGCTAAAACTCAACAAAACCACCCTTTTGTCTCTATTTATTTTCTATTTTCTACACCTTTGGTTGTGTCTCTTGTGATATCTACTTCTGTAATTGTGCTAATTTCCATCTTTACTTCTTCGTCCATCTCTCCTATTACATCATTGACCGGTTCAGAATCTGATATTTTTTCCTACTCACAAATAATACACTCAAATAACTGCTTAAAATAACATTATAGGTGATACTAATTAAGAATTAGACCATGAAGATAGAACCATATATACCCTTGAGTCACTACTCCCAAAATTCCCTTCTTCTTGCAATGGAAGCAAAGTATGATTGATTCTATCCTTTTGGAACTTATAAGTGTTGGTCTTGCCATCATGCACCATGCTTCTATCAAATTTCCATGGTCTTCCAAGAAAAATGTGACACAGATCCATTGGCGTCAAATCACACAAAATATTTCTTTTTTAGCTACCAATATGTATCTCTATATCACACTTTTCATTCACCAAAATCGGATAGCCCTTTTGCAGCCAAGACACATTGTAGGGTGTGGGGTGCTGAACTACTACTTCAATTTCAACTTCTCTATAACCTCTGTGGACACTAGGTTGTCTGTAATACCACTATCAATCACTACTTAAGAGCACTTACTTTAAACCTTGAGAATAGTTTGGAACAAGGCTCTCCTCTGATCTCACTCAACATCCTCCTTTTCTTTCTTGATCAACACCTTCTTCATCATCAAGGTTTCTCTTGTCACTGGCACATGCTTTGCTTCTTGCACCTCTCCCTCCAACTCTTCTATTTGAGTTGGAAAAAATTCCTTTGGTCTAGTTCTCTATTCTCTGGACAATCATACTACATGTGTTTGAGCTTCGCACACTTGTAGAAATGAACCTCTGTCCTACCTCTTCCTCTTCCTCTAGAAAAGGATCTTAGGCCTCTGGAATCACCCACTTCTTGTCTATATAGACTAGAGCTACTGGCCATATATTTAGATGTAGTAGACCTCCCTTTTCTTTTTTTTACCTCTGGCTCTAGCAACACCTTTACCTCTGCCTATTTTTTTCCTTGCAAGCTTGTCTTCTACTTTAAGATCCAATTGGTAGGCCTCCTCTACTGCCCTTGGTGACAATACACTATTCTCATCGTAAATATCCAACTTGAATCCGTTAATATACCTTGTATTCTTCTTTTTAGACTCTTCCAGATATAATATACCTTGTATTCTTCTTTTTAGACTCTTCCACATATCTAGACCTAACGTCCACTTTGTAGAACTCCTCTATGTATTCCCTTACTTTCATATCTCTCTTTCTAAGATTTAGAATACTTATAAACAATGTCAGCTAGTAATAATTTGGTATAAACTTACCTCTTAGCTTTTCCACCATCCTATCCCACCTCTCTATCTGTTTATTTTTCTTCCTTCTTCTCTCTGTTTGTCCACCATCCCACCAGAGAGTTTCATGTCCTTTTAACTTTGTCATTGAAAACTTGACTTTATTTTATTTTTCCATCCCTTCATACTCAAAGAAATTATCTAGTACTATAATCCAATCAATTAACTCCTCTAGATTCATATTGTGTGTGTAGGAAAATAAATCTAGTTGTGACTTCATGACAATACCCAAAAATACTCTTAGAACCTTAGCCTCAACTAGTTCTTCAACTACTTCCTCTTCTACAGTTTCTTCCTCCTTGGAACACTCATCTCTAGCTTATGGTTCTCTGTGTCAACCATTAACCATTGATACCATTATCTCCTCCAATTTTTGCATTTGCCGCAATACCTCTCTATTAGCAAATTTCCTTTATCTGTTCCCTCTTGCACCCCATATAATGCCTATCTCAACTCTATGGAAATAGTATTCCTTCTCTTGTTACCGAAGAAGATGCTGGGTCTTCTTTGATACCACTTGATGCAAATATCAACAAATATTTTCTTAAATCGGTCCTTATAGAATTTTTTTCCTTTAATTTGGCACTTCATTCAACCCATGGGATCAAATCCCTATTAAAATCCATAGAGGGAAGCTCAAATATAGTCGGAGGATTAAAAATAAAAAAAATGTAAAATAGTTCTGCAAAATCCTTTATGGTTCCATAGAAATCTTGCGTCCTCGCAACCCTATCTCTTTTTAAAAAATGCAATTAAAATTAGTTACAAGGTCTCGGTCCTCTGGGTTAACCCTTGTAGATTTTAACAAAGGAAATCTTGGCCAATGTACTTTCCCTTCCGGACCCCACAACCCCATCACTTAACAAATCTGAGGAACAGAAAGTATTTACGTGCTCATCATTTGACGATCCCTGGTGCCTAGAACCTAGCGCTATTAGAATAAATTTCAAGATCTAGGATTCTGGGTTTCTAGCTAAATATTTGTCACGGGATTCCATCAATACACGGTCTTACGCTCTCGAAATTGAAAAAATTCTCTCAAAGGTAAAAGTCTCTAAGTGTTTTCATTTTCATTGTTAATCTTCATTTCAATACTTCCGCTCCTCCTGACACTCTGTGTCCTTTGTGCCTCTCTCCTCATCTTTGTGACACTTATAATCGAATGCCTCTCCCTTCTCCACCTTCCTGCAATCACTTTGATGCTAATATTGGGTTGTAAATCTCTTGAGATTGATAATTAGGCACAATTTTTACATAACTGTGTGAAACTAAAATTGCATAAGCACTGGTAAATGCAAAGCTCTCATGGACAAAATTAACACACCTCCGGAATGGGTGATTTTTCTCATTAATCAAAGAAATATAACAATTTTATAAATTCAGTTCACATCCTTAAAGGTAGGATCTGAGGACCAATTTGGGAAAAATTTAAAAAACAACAAAAAATTGTCTAATTTCAATAAAATATATGAAAAAATTAAAAGAAATCCTAGCCTAACAAACCACACCTTGAGGAAACAACTCTTCTAGTAAATGATTTTTTCCTCTCGATCAATGAGAATTACAGATGCCCCATCATCACACAACCAATATCCATTCTATCAAACATGAAGGATGCGAGGAAGAATGATATATGTGTTAGAAGTTTCATTTCCTATTTTTTACACCTCTGCAAATGTTACCCCTCCACACATATCAACTTTCTGGAGCGTGGATTATCGGATATTAAAAACATAATGAAGGATTAATCCTATGATTAATAGATGTCTTTTCAAATATTAATTTCTTATAAGGAAATGGCTATGCCCCACATTGCAATTTATAGAGAGTGGAGATGTGGGATTAATTGATTAAAGCAATGTGAGGTTCACATTTTTTCATTATCCAAGAAGGATTCATTTCGGTAATTTTTTTTTCTCATCTCTTATTATTTTTTCCTATACAACTCTACATTGTGCACAATGAATGGAATCTTTGCATATCCTTCGGAATAAAACTTATCAATCAAATAATGAGGTGCCCAATCATTCATCTTATAATTATAACAGAATATTAAGATTTTCATATCATCTCTTTCCACTACTACCATTGATACATTATTCGAAAAGTGGAGGTGGGGATTCATACATTTTTTTTTTCTGAATAAGCTTAATCTATTAATATACAAAAATACATTACATGGAGGCTGAGGCCTCAGATTTTTTGGCCCGAGAGATGGGCATTGTAGTGCAGCCAAGCCAATTTTTCAAAATATCAGCACACAGTACCGAGAGACAGTTACAACAATGAAGCACAGACAGGCATCTTAGCACAAAAAAACCGCCCTCATAGGGGAAACCGGCCAGAGAGTCCAAACGACATAACAACCCACAACATTTAGCTTCAGAAATGTGGACATGAACGGACTTATACAGGATAATCTGTCGCCCACGAAGGGGAAATTGGCAATCAAAAGAGCAGTAGAAGTAGAACTAGCTAAACTGAGACAGCATACGATTACTAGAGCTGAGCCTGGCACAACGAACAGCCAAAAACAAGCCTGAAAGAAGAAAGGCCATTAATTACCTTGAGTGGAAGGAGGAGACTCGACCACACGGAAGGCGTAAGCGTCGGGGTCATCCTCGTCCTGCGCAACAACATTATCACTTGGAGCATCCTGTTTGGTAGCGTCCGCCCTCTTTTCGACAACCGGAGCAGAAGAACAGCCTCTCTTAAAGTCGCCCGCCTTAGAATCCAAGAAGGGATCCAGCGAGGAGCAGCCCTCAACCAGCTTTCGCTTCTGACCAGCTTTAGAGGGAGAACAGGGCCTATCGGTCGTCAATTGCACCAGAGGAGATTCGCTAAGCTCGACAATCGAATGAGGTGGCACTTCTTTGAACTCAATGGTGATGGTGGCAGTGACAGTAGGCATGTTGAGAAAGCAGGGGAATTGGAACTGCGCCCTGTGCTGCTGACCCGGGAGAAGACTGGAGAGGCTTCTTGCAGGCAGAGCAGTCCAACACGCAGCCAGAGAGCTCCGACCGCTGCGTGTCTCAAGGTACCGACCCCTCATGGAATCAGACGGCGAAGAAGAGGAGCTAGGCAAGGAGGGAGGAGGGTGTCGAGAAGGACCACCACGGCTCGAGCCTCATCTGCTTCTCATCCTATGGCGCAAATGCGACATGGTATTCAGGTGCGGATTGCTGAACTTGAAGGAGTAGGAAGTCGAAGAAAGGGTCAGGGCAAGCATGCCAAAACTGTGGACCGAAGATGGATGAGAATCGATCTCCACAGGGAGAGAGACAGCTCGATTGCCAAAACTCTAAGTGCAAAAGGAGCTCTGCGAGAAGTGTAGTCCAGGAGCGAGGTTTATGCAACAGGAAAGCAAGCACCTACGCCCAGTGTTGGTCCGAGAGCTTGGCTCAGAGACCGCCAAGGAGCAGCAGGAACGAAAGGGCAACAAATCCTGTCTAAAACGTCTTGGAGAAGCCATATCTCTGTGAATCGAGCGCGAGTCTGGGAAATTGTGCAACATAAATGCCTCAGACAGAGCAGTGTTAATGCTATTAATGGCATGGAGGACGCAAAGGAGGGTGGAGGTGGTAGAACACCACGCGCCATCCCACCACCTTTGCCACCTATCCATCATGTTGGCCACCCGCATCCGGGAGGTGGGGATTCATACATTGTGCAGAGCCCGAAAAATCTTATTGACCACATATTGAGCAACAATTTTAATGGAGAAAAGCACAATTAATACATAATTATTATATCTCTATAACAATTGAAAATTTCAGTATTAGCACAAACAGAAATAACAAAATTAGTAAGCAATAACTAGATTACATGCAATCAGAACAAAGGCCATAATTCATGCAATTTGGAAAAATAATAGTTGATGCTTTATTATATTCAATCTGATTTTTCCTAAGTAACCAATGTAGCAAATAGAGATCTACCCACATCACTTATAAGGAAGTATTTTTGAAGTGATGTTCATGGTTATATTTTTTCATAAATCTCATTTCATATGTACATAACCTATCTAAACCCAAATCTCATATTGATTCCTTTACACATACATATTTTTGTTAGCAAATCCTAGATTTGTTGTCACCCCATTTTCTAATTTATTATCTTTAATGGATATTATCTTTGGGCATTGAACAAACTACAATTAAAAGCATTTCCTCTTTCTGTATTCCATTACAAAGGTATTTCAACTTCTTCATCATCTTCATTCAGAATAAAATGATAATTGAGAAGACAAGAAAAATAATATTATAAATTTTATTTCAATAAAGAGTGCATCTATAAGCTATGAGTTTCTCATAAATTTCAATTGGACTTTATGCTTTATTCATGGTATATATTGAACTTTAATGATACTTTTAAGCATGGAAATTTGTCTTAAAGGTTATAAAATTGGTGAATCTTACTAATCCATATTATGAAAACTATAAGATGTTTGGTGATATTGTAGTAAAAATATTCAAACTTCTAATGATTTTCTATAGTCTTTATAAAATTTTGGCGATTTTTGAGGTAAAATATTTTTTTGTTATAAAATTTGGGTGAATATTTTTAGGACAAAATGGGAATTGATGAATCTTTTTTTAGGAAAAAACATGGAAAATTAGCCCATACGAATATTAGCCCCTAAAATTTTCCATGCTGAAAATTTCCCCTTGATATCGTAAATATTATGGGTTTACTGAGAGATCTATACTATGCCATGTTGTTTTCTACAATGTTGAAACAAGAGTACTTAAAACTTCTCCTCTAATTCATTTCTAGATTCTCAAAAAGTGTCCATATTTCATTCGTTTTAGTTCATTTTTACTTGGAAAACCTTTAGAGGAGAGGGACCTATTATAATTTATTCATTCTCTAAATAATGTAAAAATGTGACAACTATGTAGCACAAATAAACAAGAATCAAGAAATAAGAACCATTAGAAAAATTCAATAGGCCTAAATTCACATAAGCTCTAAATACAGAATGATTTTTCCGTTACTCTCCTACAAATGCTTATGATTTCAATAGTACTTTCCATTAAGATCTGAATAGATATATGTTAATAATATAATTAATCCTTAATTAAGCTTTTATGATTTCCTTATTACATATCAATTATTCTTCTATAACACGTAACCATCAAAATGTTTCCAAAAAATGAGGCAATGTGCGCAAGAAGTGTGTGAAGCATAGTGTTTCAATCTACTATAATAGATACTATTTGTAGAGACCTTTTCATCTTCTTGACTTGTTTACAAGTGTGTTGATTACGTGTTGATTCACTAAATAAATTTCGAAAATACTATTTTAAAATATTGATAAATGTGATCTTCTTGATATCTTTGCGACGAATAATTATTACATATGTGTGGAGTGTGAATATGTGGAGGAAGCTTCCATTGTGCAAAGTAAATATGTAAATACAAGTGTTCGAAGGATATTTTCACATCATTTAATCTTTCTGTGATAGATACTGGCTGCAGAAACTTGTGCATATACTTGAATTGTGTACAAACAATAAATTTTAATAAGCACTCAAATGATGTGATGATTACGCATCGATTCATCAAATAAATATTGAAAATACTATTTTATAATATGGATAGATATGATTTTATTGATATGCTTGTAGCCATTAATCATTGCACACTGCATCAGAGTAAATGTTATTAAGCACTTAAGTGATGATGTGATTGTGCATCGATTTTCTGAACATATATTAATAATGCTACTAAGCCTTAAGTAATTCTTCAACGTTGAGTTCAGAGTCATCTACACTGTACTCAGAATCTGTCACCATATTTTCCAACATCTTTGAAAACATTTATGTTCCGACATAGTCTTTCTATATATGGATTCCCTACACACTTTTCATTTCTCGCATGCTTTGGTACTAAATTCCTTCAACAGGATGCACATTACATGTTATCATTACAAATATTATGTGATATAATATGTTATAAACATTAATGTTTACTTGTAATCCTTAATTCTATCGATATATGGTTTGACTTGTATAAATGATATGTACATGTTTTCATTTGACCCCTCTAATAGTGATGTGTGTAAATCATATAAAAATCCGCACTAATTCTTTAGGTTTATAAAGAGACATAGCCTTAATAACTCTGTGTGGAATTTAGAGATGTGGATAAAGCTTTCATAGTTTTCACTATCGAAATTATATGGAATGCAAAAGTCCGGACGAATATATGTGAATATGGTTTTCATTATGCAATATATGGAGGTGTAGAGTAAAAATATTCAAGGTGGATTTTATTGTGTGGGATATGAAGGTGCGAACTTGGAAATAATGGTAGATTGCATAAATGCAGATATTCGGAATGTAAAGATGAAGATTGAGCTTTCGTTGCAGACTGTGAAAGTCTGGATGAATTTATGTAAACATGTATTTCCTTATGAAAATATGAAGGTGAGGAGGAAAGTTATGCAAAGCTTGCTTTCATTGTGTGAATGCTGAAATAACGATAGATTGCGGAAATGTAACCATTCGTGAATAAGGGAAAAATTTAGATTGTGAAAATTTCCACTTTCGGAATGCGAACATGTGAATTTTTTCTACTTCCTCCTATATGTGCATTGTGGATATTTTGTAGAGTGTGGAAATGTGAATGAAACTATGCAAAGATCATTTTCATTATGCGACATACACACGTGTGGAGGGAAGCTATGTGAAATAAGAGTAGATTGTGGAAATAATCTTAGATTAAATTTTTGATGTAGAAATAAAAATGGATTTTGAAAATGCATACATTATTGAATCACAACAAAATGCAAGCCCTGCACAAATAGGCATATCCTTACCCTACAATGAAAATAACTTATGGCAGAGGTTATAATGGAGGTTTTTGTTGTTATAAAATTAGCAAAAAATGTCAAAAAATCATCTGCTAAAACATTTATTTGTGATAGAGTTTGTTTTAGCGGAGGTTTTAACGAAACTTTATCACAACTAAGAAAATCAAGGTGGTTAGAAGTTTTGGTGGCTATTGTTTTGTGGTGTGCTTCATCAAACAAGTAGCATTGTTGCTCTACATATATAAAAGCGCCAGGCGGCATGCATAACTAAAATCACTGAGGCATTGAATGCAAAGAACATCAACGTGTAATATAAACAACATTGATGCTATTATATCAAATAGCCTCGAGGTGTTCTTGTAAGAAATGACACCATGGCACGCAAAAAATAAATGTTGTATGAATGCACTTTTTTTTAACTTATAGCACCAATGTGTATCGATTGTACAAATGCCCCATTGTGTTAGTTATACAAAATTACCAATGTTGTTTGCTTTGATAATACATTGGTTTGGAAATAATATTTTATGGCACTAGGTTGTAAATTCTATGAAAGCACTAGTGTGTTGAGAATTACAATGCACTGGGGTGTTAATCTCAAACAATGCACTGGGGTGTTAAATTAAATCCCCAATGTTGTCCTTTTCTGAAAAGGCACCAATTATACAGAAATATGCCATCACGGTGATTTTATATAAAATAACACACCAGTGTGTTTTTATCTTATAGACGCACCAATTTTTTGAATGAGATTTTCTCTTTTTTGGAAACATCGACCTGTGACAGTGAAATTATTGTAATTTTTCAAATCCATTATTTATCGAATATATATATATATATATATATATATATATATATTATAACAGCAATCATATAAATTAAAATTTTCTTAGTGCATTTGTATATGATATTTGTATTAATTTTTCATATGATCATATTTCCCATCTCTTCATTATAATATTTTATCATCCATATATTTAATCAGTGATGCAACATTTCATAGTGAGATTGGGTAACACAATATAATAAATTAAAATGTGTTTTATTAAATATCAACAAGAGGCTATTTGTCATAAAAATTTGGATTTTTATTGGTAACACCTTGTCTTTAAGTTGGGACACTGTGTATGTTACATTAAAAAAAAATATATCTGATTTTCATAGAAAATTATTTCAAAAAATAAAACAGGTTGCATTGACATCCAAATAGATCATCATTCTTCATTGGAACTATTATAAGTGCTCGAAGTACTTCCATGACTTGGGTTATTTGGAGGAACGTTTTGTCGATTGCATCGATTTATTTTGTCTTCTTGTTCTTGTTCCATCTGCAAACATAAAATAAAAGTGTAATGAGTGTATCTACATTGGTGAGAACAATGAAAATTGAAAAAAAAAATATACATCAATGTAAATGGAATAGCAATGTCCCATAGAAAGAAGTGACTCATAAACTATGCACGTGGTTTCAAAACCAAGTCTCATTCCTTGTTGCAAAAAGTATTCTACTAGCGTAGTTCCATAGTTTGTTTCCTACATGTTTTAAAACCCATTATAAATCATAGATTTAATATAAAGTATGTTTTTGTTATATTAATTATAAACTAAGAGAATTAAAACAACACAGGTACTTACAAATTCCACAATTAATTTTTGATATGTCAACATATACTCACAACCCTTATTTAACCCAATGTCAATCAATTCTTCTGATGGATCTTCTTTGTATGTTAGCACCTATTTGAATACATTTGAGTATAGTTTTTTTAAAACAACTTAAAATATACAAAAACAAAATCTTGAGTTGTTATAAGGAAATATTAACAATTACTCACAAACTTTGAAATCAAACATTTTCTTCCTTGTCGTCTTGTTTTATGTGTTGAATGAGTTCCATCTTGTTTTCATTTCTACAAGAAAATACATGAAAATAAAAAATTAATGCAAAATTATTATTTTATATGTACAAATTCAATCATGATTACATACATTTGAAGCACATTGATGTTGATATGACTCTTATCGTGATGCAATTATGTTCATTTCTTTGACCATCTCCTTATACACTTTTTTGGACATTCCTACTCGCATGTTTCACATATGTATGCTATTGTTCTTAAAGAAACAAGTGCATGTATGTGACTTCAGTGAAAGAAAACAACTTATATCTAGTTAACTAACTTTTCATATATTTCATCAATTGTTCATGTTTAACCAGTGCATTATTACTTCATTATTCATTCATTAGAAAAAACGATGAGGACTAAAGAACAAATAGATCATCAACACACAAGAAACATATCCACACACATGAACACCAAGATTTTAGGTGGAAACATAATGCAGGGAAAAACCACCGATGCGGTCATCTATGTCTTCTTATTTTATTATTAAGAAAAAATTATTAAATCTTGTACTGGTGCATACTCTTACGAGCATGTAGGAACCCACCTCCATACGTCTACTACCTTCTCTCTTTCTCCATCACCCACTTGAAGGAAGCTACAACTACCTGATCTCATTTATTGGTTCCTACCATAAGGGAGCTGCTACCCCCTGAGAAAATTTACCATCTACCACTGAAATGAAGCTTCGACTCCCTTACTAAGGGATCCAACCCTCAGCACCTCTATGTATCATGTTTCATAATATTTCATACTAGATCCACTTGAACCAAACCATCAAAACCTGTAGGCCACATTTCATCATTTTTCAAACTGAACCGACTTCCAACATCAAATACAAAATAAAATAACAGCTTTGAAACCAAATACTGAATCAAATCATTCAATCACTGAACTAATTGAATCACTATAGAAAATTGAATATCACACAACTTTTGCAACCAAATCAAACCAATCCATAGCATATATAAACCATCTAGATCAAGTCAACATAATAAGTACAAATAACCCATCGACTGTCATCAACCAGCAACACTGAAAACTTTGACCAAATTAAACTTCAAATTGTATGTGTCATTGTTTATAATAAGACCCGCGTATGTATGTGCTTCCTCTATAAAAAAACCAACATACAAATTTCATATTATTGATCACTGTATCATGAATCATTGTAACATTGAATCAACCACTAAAATATTTATAGACCATTGAACTAATCACATATTACTAAACCAATCACATATTAGTGTAGCATAATTACTAAGAAATATTCCAATCATGAGCCACCAACCTAATAAACATTTTCAAACCTAGATCAGCATGATCAAGACTTCATTGAAAAACAACAACAAACAGAGCATAACCCATCAAATTTCATCATTTATCAGCACTGCAAACCCTAGGACATATGCACGACATTCGTGAAACATATCAACGTATGTATGCGACCAACATGCATAACACTCACATACAGATCTTAAGATACAGAATAAATTCACAGAATTTATACGTGACTATACAAAACCAAATTCATGTATGTACATGACTATACGGAACTAGATTCGCATATGTACATGACTATGCACCATAAAACTAGTGTATAGATCTGAAACTACAGAAACATACCTTCGTTGCAACCACAACACATACTTCGCAAACTTCATTATCACTCATTCATATCAAACTACAATTATCACCATAGATTTATCATAGTTATCTATAAACATAGACATATCAAGAAATTATATTCATTGCTCTTTACTACACTTTTAAATCTATCATATTTGAGTCATCTCCTTACTCTATGGTGCATCCCTCTTTTAAATCAAATTACACATAAATAACCCATAACTTGCACACTTAACACATTGATCTCTATCTCCTTATATAGTTTTATCCTTAGCTAATACCTTAGGTAAATCCCTTGGTAATGTCGTTAGTATTATTTAACGAGATCAACCAACCATTATCATACCAATTACTATGGGACAATACAATGGTAAAGACCATTCGTATCCAAATTACCATGGTTTGTATTCTTTACTTGAATTTTACTCACAGTATCTACATAAGTGCGAGACCCTTATTCATAGGAACCACATATGCTTTATCAAAATTTAATTTTTTCACCGAGCTGTCACTGAACTTTCCTTTCTTTATCCTTGTCTTATGTAAAATTTGTACTAATTTGTATGAAATCATATTATCACAATGTTGTCATCATGTAAATATTTATCAGTTAGGTTGCCATCAAGGATGACACATTAGCCATAACGCCAACAATCTCCCCCTTTAGACTTGATGGCAACCACTTTGGTGTTTGGTCACCACTTGTAATCACCTGCAAATACCAATTTCTTACCAAGTTTCTCTCCACACATTCTTCTTCAAAAACAAAAATTTTTTACCCCTTTTACATCAAGGGAAAATATCTAAACATTGGTAAATGAAAGCTTCTCTGCCCCTTTCTAGAGAGGATAATTGTAGGTGTGATCTACTAAATATAAAAATTATAATCTGATCTTGATCCACCTAAGCATATATTGAATCTTGTGAATATATTCCATACATTATAGGACTTTATGACTCAGCCAAATATGAACTTTCCTACTATCAATGAATCATGATTAAATCAATAACCCAATGTAGTGGGGTTACATATCTAACCCAACTTTACACCAATTGCCAAAAATAATTTCATTACATATATAACATGAATTATTCCCAATAGCCCATACATGACTGAATTTTACAATGATTTACAATATGGGTCTTTTCATGACCTTTACATCAAGAGACATATATGAAACTTATAACCAAAATAGGGAATTCAACAATGAGGTAGCAATATCACGATAGTCATCAACAACCACCATACACCATCTAGGAACCTACAACATGAACATCTAATCCTAGCACCATAGAGTCAACATGAGTATCCTCATCATCAAGAAGCTATGTAGGATAACGAAATATAGGATCATTCTTTCATGTGACCAAATATTAAATGTTTGCAAGCATCACCAAGAAATTGGAGTAGAGGCATAAAAGAGTGCAATAAGGTTTTTTCAGCAATGAAGACCCTTAATATTATGTCATCAAGGTAAGCATGCTCTCTCCTCATATAGGAGGAGTTATAATCAATGGGCTTCAAACACATGTTAATCTCTTGCATCATATACATATTATTTCCATGCATCAACAACATATGTGAAGGAAAAAAGTAGCTCCCGCATTATAGCCATAGAAGTGATCATCAACATCACATCTTCAATATATAGGAATCATCCATATCGTCACCTCATGTAACCCATATATCAATGATGAAATAATGACAAAATCATATAAATTTCAAAAAAGAGTGAGTGAATCATAAACTCATCATCATCAACCAATGCAAAAAACACCCATAGCATACACATATTCTTCATCAAGTGTATCAAGTAGGATTAACAACTCCACTAACTGCAACTCAAATAACATATAAATATCATACATAAGTTCATCATATGTAATCCATGCCTTATTGATAACTAATGATAGCAGCATATGTATCTTCATCGGTACCAATCATTCATCGTCAGTGATATGTACTCATCATAGACCATCATGAAAGAAATAAATTCTCAAGAAACCATAATTCCAACAACGCACTATTAGAAGCATAGTTGAGCCTCCCCTTGAACCTGTTCCAACCATTCACCATTAACTCTGATCACATTATACCATGAGAACATCCCCCTAAATGTGTGCAATATTTTTCACCACATCTGATCATGTGCATTGTAGTAGATGCATCAAAGAACCATTTCATCAGTGTTAATAATATTCAAAAAAATAATTATTCCTAAGTATCATAAGAGCATAACCAAGAGAATATAGAAAACCAATGGAAAATCATTATAATAAATTGATGGATGCAAAAGAGAATCTCCTCCTAATTTTTTACCGTTAATTTATCACCACAAGGAACCATAATCAATTGTCTAAGTCAGAAACCATGTTGTACACGTGATTTTCCTTCAAGATATCTATGTATAGAAATTAAACTATTGATTCTTTATCGTCACAGCTCCCCCTGAACCTATATCTTTTGTTCCTATTTATTGTTACTTCATTATATGTATCTCCAGTAATACAAAAACATCATCAAAATAATATCAAAACAAAATAGAGAATGGTATGCAACCAGCTCACAAAACAAAATAAACAAGGATGATTTTAAGGATGGAAAATTATCTTGAAGTTTAAAAAATTGGCGAATCTCACTAGTCCTTAATATGCAAACTATAAAAATTTTATTGATTTATTTGTAAAATTATTAAAATTTATAAGGATATTATATATATTGTCTATATAATGTTAGTGATTTTCAACATAAAATAATTTTATATTGTAAAATTTGGGCAAATCATTTTTATAAAAAAATGGAAATTGGCGAATATGTTTTTTGGAAAAACCATGGAAAATTAGCCCACCTGCGAATATTAGCCCCTAAAATTTCCCTGAATATAAATAGTAGATCAACGACTTAAAAAATATCCTCTTCGAGGGGGAAACCTCCTTTACATTACATAAATGAACAATTATTGGATTATTCAAATGAAAAAACCTTCTTTACATATATAGGATTCTAAGGGGTCACAATATAATAAGGGTTGAGATAAAAATAATAATGTAAGAGCCCAAAACTAACAACAATGGGCTTCTATGGGGCATAATAATAACAATATGGGAACTAAATGGGCACAACAATAACAATAACAAGGCTGCACTAATAATAAAAATAAGGGCGTACACTATTATTATAGATACCTAACATGCCCATCTCCTTCAAAAAAGTGTTTTCCTCAACGCTTGAGTAGTTTTGGGTTCTTATGTATAAATTTCTCATCCTCCCATGTGGAATCTTCAATGGGTAAGTTCTTCCATTTGATTATATAATCTAAAATTGATCAATTTCGTAGTTGTCAGGTTCTTATTTCCATGACTTCTTGAAGTCACAATATGATTTTTCCTTCCTCATCAAGTTCTGGAAATATTGTTTGAACTCATCTATAACCTTCTTTAAGCATGAAACATGGAAAACTAGGTGCACTCAAGAAGATGCAAGAATATAAAATTTGTATGCCATAGTAATAATATTTTGAAACACATTATAAGGACCATATTACTTTGCTGATAATTTATTATCCTTCTTATCTTGCTTGAGGGACATTTTTTTGTATGGTTGTAGCTGTAAAAATATTTAGTTGCCTACATCAAAACTTCTTTCATTGCAATGCTGATATGCATGTTATTTCATTCAATTTTGTGCCAAACTAAGGTTATTATTTAAGTGTTCGATAACTTTTTGTTGATGCTCAATGTGATCTTCCACTGATTGAACCTTAGACTTTTCTCTTAAATATGATGTGATGGACGGTGGATGATATTCATAAAGTGTCATAAATGGGGTCATTTTTGTTGTAGCATGGAAGGAAGTGTTATAACACCATTCAACTAAAGGTAACCACTTTATCCATTGTGTTTGTTTATCAAATACAAAGCAACAAAGATATCCTTCAAAAAAAAAATCAGTATCTCGGTTTTCCCATCAGATTGAGGATCATAAGATGAGCCATGAGCTAATTGAGTACCCACAAAAGAAAATAATTTCATCCAGAATTTTCTAGTAAAAATGGATTGTTGTCACTTAAATAATATTTGGGGTTCCATGTAGCTTTTGAATTGTTTCCATAAATCCAGTAGCAACTATGTTAGATTTACATGGATGAGATAATGCGCAAAAGTGTGCATAATTGGTAAGTCTATCAACTACCACCATGATGACACTCTTTCCTTTAGACTTAGGGAAACATATGATAATATCCATTGAAACTTCCTCCCAAAGTTGACTTGGAATGGATAAAGGGGTTTTAATTTTATCCACTTTATAATATTGGAAAACTAAAGATTCTGCCACAATTTTTTTGAATAACAGATTTAAGGCCATCCCAAAAAAATTCCTTCTTGACCCTGTGGAAATTTTCTAAAAATATTGAGTTCCCTACTAAGGGATAGGTTTGCAATACCAAAAGAATATTTTATTTGAGTTTGGAATTCTTAGAAAGCTATAAGCAATCTTTGTACCATAATGAATCATTTTTACAAGTAATTATATCAAATGTATTGGGATCTTGTTGCAACTTTTGAATGAGTGTCCATACTTCTCCATTCTTCCTTTCATCCTTTTATTTGGTTATCCAATTTGGTTGACTAATAGAAATGGCACAAATCAATGCTTCCACAACCTCATATTTTTCTGAGAGTGCATCTACAACAACATTTTTCTTCCCTTTTTTATAGATGATTTAAAATTCATAACCCAACATCTTTGTGACCCATTTTTATTTCTTTTCTGAAGATAATATTTATTCCAAACATTATTTAATACCATCATAATTTTATTTTACCTTGAATTGTCTTCCCATTAGGTAAGGTCACAATTGCTTTAGTGCATGTAGTATTTCCAACATTTCCTTCTCATAAATATGCTTTTGTAAAAACTTTCCTTTCATTGGATGACTTTCAAAAGCAATGGGTGTTCCTTCTTTCATTAAAACAACACCAATTCCATTTCTTGAGGCATCACATTCCATAATAAAGGCTTTTGTGAAGTCTGGCATAGCTAAGACCGGTGCTTGGCACATTTCCTCTTTAAGATGTTCAAAGGAGTTAATTTCTTCTGGAATCCAAGAGAATGCATCTTTCTTTAGTATTTTTGTTAGAGGTGCGCTATTCTCCCATGATTCTTAACAAACTTGCGATAATACCCTGTCAACCCAGGAAATCTTCGAAGAGGCTTTATGAATGTGAGGATTTTCCATTCCTTAATGGATTTAATTTTGTTATGGTATACCTTAACACCCTCATGCGATAAAATATGACCCAAAACATTTGGAGGTTTTTGCATATAATTATTTCTCCTCCAATAGTTTGAGCATGCTGTCAACATGTTGAACATGATCCTTCCAAGACTTGTTGTAGATTAGTGTATCATCAAAAAATACTAACAAAAATTTACTAAGGGTTTGAAAATGGAATTCATCAAACCTTGAAATGTAGAAGGTGCATTGGTAAGGCCAAAAGGCATGACCAAAAATTCATAATGAACCTCATGGGTTCTAAATTATGTTTCCAAAATGTCTTTAGTATTCATTTTCATTTGATGCTATCATGAACGAATATCCAACTTGGTGAAGTAAATTTCTCCATTTAATTCATCCAACAATTCATCAATGACATGAATGGGAAATTTATCTTAAATAGTGATATTGTTGAGCTCCCAATAATCTAGACGCATGCACCATGATACATCCTTATTATGAACTAATACTACTGGAGTACAGAAATAACTTTGACTAGGTTGAATTATACCAGCATCAAGAATTTATGTAACCTTACGTTCAATTTCACTCTTTTGGGCATAGGAATATATGTAAGGTGTGATGTTTGTAGGAACACTTCTTGCAATAAAATTAATAGCATCATCATGATCAAGAATAGGTGGGAGGCCTTTCGGAGTATGAAATACCTTGGAATGATTATCCAATAATTTTTGGATATCCGTACAAGTAGATGATTTCGATGTGGAAACTCTAGTGAGCATAATTGTACAATTACGTCGAGTTTTTCTTTATTTAGAAAATTTTTCATGCCATTAGAGCCAATTATATTTCTTGGTTTCCATGAAATATCTCTTAATTCAACTTCCTTTCCTTCCCAAAATAATTTCAATAAAAGTTCTTGAAAATTGAAAGCTATCATACCCAAAGATTGTAACCATTGGACTCCTAGTACAATATCAGCGCCACCCATTGGAATGGAAAGAAGTGAATTATTCAATACATATTCCCCCATGGTTATATTCATATTATGAAACTTTCTAGAGAAATTTATAGCTCCTCCATTTTCAACCATCACTTGACACTCTAGTGCTAACTATATGAAGCAATTCAATTCCTTGGCTATTCAATCAGCACTATTACCTTTTTCTTCTTGATGCATCCTCCTATCTTGAGAGTTTGAGTGGTAATTCATGCCAATGCATTATAATATATGGTAGGATTCATTTATTCTTTATATAGGGCTGGTTTCTATTGTATATTCTCTTCTTTTAACATTTCTTATTAATTTTCTTCCTCCTCTTCACAATCTATGTAAAATAAATTCTTCTCAGCACACTTATGACCTTTAGTGTATTTTCTATCACAACTATAACAAAGCCCTTTTGCTCTTTTTTCTTCCAATTTTTGTGGTGTCAATCTTGTAGGTTGTGGAAGGCTAAGAGAAACAACACTTCCATTTTTATAGCTGTGAGTGGAAGACTTCCTTGTTGCCATAATTTTTCTTTCAACTTTTCTTACCACCTGTTGAAGCCCCAGAATTCCATTGCAACAACATGGACGATAACCACCCAGTTCGAACCTTAAAGAACCTCATTTTCTATTTGGTATAATGGCTCCAACTGGGGATAATGGGACCATTTTCCCATCAAATAAGTTAATATGATGATGATGGGTTTGATACAAGATGAAATGAAGAATGACTTTAAACTAATAGAAATAATATATCTAAGTAATAAATACATCCATATATTTAATCTAATTATTTCACTTAATCTATAACCCAGGAATAATTACCATTAATGTGATCTAAAAAGATATCTTACAGTAAAAGGTAATAAAGATCATTCAATTACTGAAAGAGATGAAAATTATGTAAGATACTTATTTTCACTAAATAGTTAATCAGAATAATTATGTAAAATATATGACATATATCGATTGCTCTATGTATTTTGTAAGGAATTATAGCTGAAACATTGTGCAAAATTTCATGACCAATAAACCATAAATCAAACTGCATACATATCACAATATAAACAGAAATTACTATAAACTCATCATCAAGACTTTATCATAAAGATAATAGTACCAGATATGATAAGTTATGCTCATGAAATCCACAAATATTGACCTGATTCTTCTCAATCCAAATATACTTTAAGAGTACAAAATTGAAATTTCAGTAAAGCATACTCCAATTTTCCAGAAAGTAGATCCTATTCCATATATTTTATCAAAAGAATTCACAAAAGTACAGAAGTGCAAGCTTTCGCAAATATTTTTTTCACAAAATTTTCGACCCCTCTCTAAATGTGTGAGAGAGGTTTTAATACTAAAATAAATAACTCAAAAGTAGATTATTACATGAAAAGCTGAGGATTTTTCAAACAACCTTCCTCATAATAATTAAACTATACTAAAATATAGAAATTAAAAATGACAAGGCTGCTTAGCTGGGTTGATCTCCTTTTGTCACTTGGTCTTTGAGCTGGAAAATATCCATCATTGGCTTCAATTAATTCGGCTGAGTGATTCCAGATCTCACTTGTCCTTTGAATACGGAATTTTAAAGTGCTAGAATCACCTTTCTCGTGGAATCAGTTGAAGAGCATAGAGACATGCACTGGTTATGTGTTATGATCAAGGAATTCTAGTAATTTTCTTGATCCAATTTATTTATTTGTTTAATTGATTCTCCTTGTTTCTCGGAGCTTTCCTTCCACTTCTTTTCTAATAGCTTGACCTCTTGAATTGCTTCAGATGTAAATTCTTCAATAAGTTTAGCATTCTGAAGTTTTTCATTGACAAACTCAATGATTTTTCTTGTTACATTGGCTGCCTTTGATGCCTCTTTCTCTGATTGTTTTAATTTCATCTCCCAATTGTTGAATAAAATATCCTTATGATATTTTTCAATCTTTGGGAGATCATCCTTCTTCCCTTCCATAGATTCTTTCCATGAAATAAATTCAAAAATTTTCTTATCGATCCTTTCACATTCCAACTTTCTGTTTTCCACCTGTTGAGTCAATATGTGACTTATTTCACATTATGAGTTAGTAGCAGATATTTGTTGGTAGAAACTCTCTTATTATTGTTTTAACTTTGAATTCCATTCAAGTGCTTCTTTAATGAATTCTTTTGTTTGAGGTTGAATCTCGAACGTGTCCATTGTTGCTTCTATCTATGCATCTTTTTCAGAGATGTGCATCTTTTTCTGGAACTGTGCCATTTGCATTTCATCTTTCTTATTGGCATTATGTTTCTCCTATTCTAGTTGTTTTTCTATCACTTGGACTCTTTCTTCTCTTTGTCTAAGCATAATTTTAACTTTTGCTAATTTATCAATTGTAGCATTTGCATATGCTCCTGCAAACTGTGAAATTTTAGTAAGATCTCTAGTTCGATTCACAAGAGTGTCTTTCCAAACAATATATAATGACTCATTACTAATGGTTTTCATTGTTTCATCAATTCTTCTTCTTTTTCTCCTCTTTACTACTGCTTTATGATTTGGATGTACAAAACGTCCAATGGAGGTATCTCTTAATTATTCAAAACAATTTCTTTAGTAGGGAAGTCTGGGATGATTTCCTGATCTTGAACATATGGAGTTTTTTGAAGTGTTATTTCTATTTCTAGTAACTTCTGAATTTTCTCAGGAGTATGAAATCTTGATGATCCTTCAGGATTAGGATTAGGTGATACCTGAAGTTTTTCAGTAAAATTCTACCATTATTTTCTTACATGCTCCACTTGGGATTTTGTTGTATACTTAGGTGTAGATTTAACCTCCTAAAGCTCTTTAGAATATGCCTTTTCTAATCCAGCTCCATAAGTTCTTTCCTCGGCATGTATGCCAATTACTTTAATTACATCTTCAATTGTTTTATCAGGGCTTTCATCTTTATTTTCAAATTCATTTTCAGAATGATTTGAATCTTGTGACTCATGTTTGGAATGTTCTAAATCCTGAACTAATTTATCCTGGGATTCAACTTTAGACATATCTTTTGAATTGTCATCTAGGCTTAAACAAGGAGTTGGCTCACTAGTTTCCTCTATTTGCAACAGGTCCAATGGGATTGTTTGCAATATTTTATTTATGTACTCATGGAAAGATTTGATATCTTCTTCAATAAGTCTGTTGGATGCCATGTTCAATACCTCTGAAAATTTCTCTGTTCCTTCAAAAAAATCATCAAATTCATCTTTCTCATGCATGAATGGTCTAATTTTAAGAGCAGTAGTAAAATTTTGGACTACATTGTTGGGGTCATACTGTATTCCTGGAATAAAATCCAGATTCAAAGAGGTAATATTTGGGATCTCCTTTGTTGTATTACCTATATCAAAAAGAGAAAAGGTACCACATTGTACTGGAAATGTAGGCCAAATAGAATTCTTTGAATCTTTGAGATGTTTGTTTATACCATTTCCTAATGTTTGGTATGCAATCTCCCTAGCAAAAAGTTTGTCTAGGAAGTAATAGGGAAAAACATGGAGAGATGCAAGACTCCCAAAGACTTGGATATAAGTAAACATTTCTTCTCCAGGCCATCTAACTACAGGCATAGTGTCTACATTGGCCTCTTTAAAATCCTGGGGGCTCTTTCATTAAAAATTAGTTGGTGGACATGCAAGATAACTCCATGGCAAGTTTTATAAAAATGAGAACGAAATTCAGATTCCCACAAGGCTTTGTGATATAAATGAATAGGATTAGGGCATTGAATGGTACCTTTCCAACCCATAATTGGAAAATTTGAACAAAAACATATGGCATCCATAATGTATGCACTCATGTAAAAAGGAGGGATTGTTCTAGTAGAAAAGACCCTATTTTGTTTGTACTCTCTAATAGTCTTGGAAAAATTATTGGATAAGATATTGGCCCAATTCATAATGGTATCTTTGACGACACCGTCTATTAGGGGAACCCATTCAATAGAAAATTTGGTGGTATCACGCTTGGAAAATAACCTACACATCATTGTTTGTATAAAATAGTGGGATGTTGGTAATTGTGAAATTGGATACATACCAAGTTTATCCCACTTATATTTGATGTAATCAGCCTTCCATTATTTCACTACCTTCATCGGGTCTTCATTTTCTTTCACAAACTTTTCAAGAAAATATTTATCATAAACCTTTTGTGGTATTAGCAGATGGTACATAGCACGCAAATCTTTAGGGGTAAATGAACCCATATCTTCTTGTATTGAGTTCTTGAAAGTTATTTCTATGACATTGACATTCTCAATGACCCATCTCACCATGTCAGTATATGGTAAAATATTTCGTCTTTCGACGATCCTATGTAAAAATAAACATGCAGCCTCGAAATAGAAAGGCTCTGATGAATTACGTGCATCTATTATTGGTACTTTCTTCAATTCCCTTGGTTTCTCTCCTTCTATAAAATTGTGCATTGCTTCCCAGTTAGTGGTTCCACTATCCTTATTGCAAGTAGTATCTAATAAGAGTGGAGGCATATTCGTGACTTCTGAGGTAAATGTTTGGGCAATTGATTTTTCTTTCTTTGTCATTTTTGTTGATATTGCTTTCTCGACTGACTTCTCGAATTGAAGCAAACAAGGAAATCAGAGTAGAGATGAAGAGCAGAAGCGAAAGGTGTTGAAGCCCCAAAAATTGGGTCTACAACAAGGGGGATACCCACCCGGTCCGGACCTTGGTTAGCATATCCTTTTCCATTTCGTGTAGTGGGTCTGACTGGGGATAATGGGACTAGTTTCCCAATATGTGTGTGTGTGTTGAGAATTGATATTTCCTTTCTAAAAATTCCTAAGTGAAATGCTTTTATTCTAGTTCTAATCTAATAACATGCAAATTTTATTCTAATTAAACAAAAATATCTAATTCTAAACTAAACCCGGGATGTAATATTTTCTTTATGCGATCTAAAATGATTTCAAATAGAAATTGGTAATAAATATCATTCAATTTTTATAAGAGAAGAAATTCAATAAAGATAAACCACTTCGTATAAAAAGTTAGATGAAACAGTTGTGAAAAACATATCGCATACTAAGCCATCCATATATTAAGCACAAACAAATGGCTATCACCGTACAAAAGTGCCAAATGATAACTCAAGCATTCAAGCATTAATACATAAACAACTGAATATAAATATCACTTTAACACAAAGGCAGAAATAGTTAAGAGATAAAAGTACCATTTATAACTAGTTCTACTCATGAGCTTCAAGCAATAATGACTTATCTCTTCTTAATTCAACATCCACTAAGAGTACAAAAGTGCAACATCAGTATTAGATATTAAACACAGATATCAATAAATCCTATTCCATTCATTCATCAAAACATCCTCGGAGGGTGCAAAAGTGCATGTTTTGAGGACAAGTTTTTGACAAATTTCAGGACCCTTCTCTAAATTCATGAGAAGGGTTTAAATACTACTAACTAAATCTAAAAATAATTTATTCCAAAAATATAGGATACGGTTTAAATTACCGTCCTCTTTTTAGGCAAAAGTAAAGAAAAACTAATACTAAATCTAAAATTAAAACATAACAACTAACTACTTGTGAATTTGTTCTTTGGAATTGCAAGCGTTTAGCATTGATTTGAGAAGAGTAGGTTGGCCGACTTCAGATTTCAACTGTCCTGTGAAAAATGAATTGGCAAGAGCTGGTGATATCTTCTCGACAGAATTGATGATACACTTGAGAGTCATGCACTGGCTGTGTGGTTTTACCAGATATGCCCAGTAAGAATCTTAATTTAACTTTGTTAATCCTTTAACTGATTCTACCTTTTCTTGGGCTTTCTATTTCCAGTCTGTCTGCAGTTGCTGTGCTTTTGGTAGGTACCCTGGAGTAGTTTCAGAGATCAGATTTTCCTCATGCAAATTTTCATTTATGCAATCAATAATATTGCTGGCTGTTGTAGCTGCTTCTTCTGTCGCTTGCTCTGCTTGCCTAATTTGTGCATCCAATTTATTAAAAAGTATTTCTTTGTGACTTTCATTGATTATAGGTGCACGTGCTCTTTTCCCCTCCTCTATCTCTTACCAAGCCAAATAGTTAGTAACTCTTTTATCAGTTAAATCATAATCATGTCGTAAGTCTATGACATGATTAGTGATTTTATCACTTTCTTCACAATAAGAGTTCAATTGTGATATTCTTTGGCATAATATTTCCTGTTGTTGTAGTAGTTGATCATTTAAGGAAATAGACTCTGTGATAAATTCTGTGAGCTTGGGATCATATTTGTATATCTCTTGCATAACCTGTAGTTGTTTCTCTTTTTCGGCCAAACTGTTCTGATATCCAATCTGCATTTGTTGAAAATCTTGCTGTAAATTTTCAAGTTGTTTCTGTGCTTCATTGTTAGCATTGGCTTGTTGCAGGTGTTGTTGCAAGACCTGTACTAGATCTTCTTTCTCATTCAGTAATTGTCGTACCTCAGATGCTTTACAATGGCTACAGAGGCATAAGCTCCCGTGATCTGAGATAATTTAGTGAGATTTTTAGTTGGATCAATAGTAGGATCTTTCCATAAGACATCTAATTGTTCTGCATCACGAGAGAGCACATTTTCTAATTTCCTTTTCTTCCTTTGTCTTCTTACCACTGCCTTGTGTTGTGGACTATAGAATACATCAAGAGGAGGAATTTCCTCTATTTTGAGCATGAGTTCAGAGGATGCGGTAATGGGAATATGTTCTATTTCTGAGACATTGGTAGTTATTCCTGTAAATATAATTTTTGTTGTCTATACATTACTCACAGGTGTTTGTGTGTTTTTTCCTTCAATATTAATCAAATCATTGAATTTTTCCCATTCCTTATCTAATTCAGTTATGACTGATGGTTGTTGTATAATGAGAGGGGGAAGATTTAACTAAGGAGAGGTTGAAAACTATTGCTATGAAAACTCCTTTGACTGGGCAGTATCCCTTACTGGCCCTTCACTTTTAGAGTGTTTATAGGTTTCTCTTCCAGACTTTGACTTAGACCTATTTGTACCTGAACTTCTACTGAGACTGATACTAGGAGTTGGTTCCCTTATGGTTCCAAGTGTAATTTATCCAAAGGGATAGTAGTTAACCTCCTTTCTCTGTATATTTTGAATTCTTGAAACTCTGCTGGAGGAAACCATATTTGAGCCGAATGTAGAATTTCTTTAAGTGTGCCTTTTTCTTGGAACATGTCATCAAAAATATCTTCTTCTTTAGAAAAAACTCTTATCTTGACTGCAGTAGTGAAATTTTTTACAATATCATAGGGGTCGAATGGTCTTTTTGGAAACTTGAACAAACGTAAACATGTAATGTTGTTTACTTCTTTAAATGCATGACCAACATCAAATAATGAAAAGGCCCCACAGGCCACAGGAAATTGCGGCCAGATAGCCTTTTTCTTGTCCTTCAAATCTTTAGTCAAACCTTCTTCTCTGTAGGTTTGATAAGAAATTTCTCAGGCTATGAGTTTATCAGGAACATACAAAGGTAAAACATGAGGAGAAGTAAAACTTCCAAAAACCCTAACATATGTGAACAATTCTTCTCCAAACCATCTCGCAACAAGTAGTATGTCTACCTCTACTTCAGGAGAAAACCTTGGAGCATCTTTATCATACAACATTATGTACAGGGGCAACATGATTCCATGGCAAATCTTGTAAAAATAGGGAATGAACTTTGAATCCCAAAATTATTTTTGATAAACATGAATGGGTAGGGGATCTTGAGTTGTCCATTTCCAACCCATTAAAGGAAACTTAGAAACATAGCAGATTGAATCCATCACATAAGCAGATAAGTAAAAAGGAGGATAAATCCTCTGAGAAACAGTTCTTTTAGACCAATAATTCAAAATATCAAAATATCCGTGGCTAAGTTGTCAAATAATATCTTAGCCCAATCCACAATAGTAGCATTAACAGCAGCATTCAATAACAGTAGCCATTCAGATGAAAACTTATTAATGTCTGGATTTCCAAAAAGCCGACAAAGCATAGCAGCAACAAAGAAATACGGAGAAGTGAGAGAACCAGTACTATACATACCATGTTTATCTTTCTTTATTGGTTCATCTCTCCTTGACCAGTCCTTGCTTCATTCTGCCAAGTTTTCATTTTCTTTGGCAAACTTCTCCATGAACTATTTGCTATAAGTTGCCTGTGGCTCCAGAAAATGATACATGCGTCTCAAATCTTGTGGAGTAAATGAGCCAATCAGCTCTTGACCCTGAGTCTTAAACTATCTGTTTGTAATAACGGTGTTGTCCAATATCCATTTAACCATGTCCGTGTATGGAAGAATTCTAGGTCTCGCTGCTATTCGGTGCAAGAATGAACAAGCTAACTCTGTAATGGATGCATCAGAAGACCCATGCGAGCCTGCAATAGCTGTAACCTCCATTACTCTGGGGTTCTCTTCCTCAAGTAGATTATACATGCTCTCCCAAGTAGTAATACCAGTGTCTTTGTTACAGGCGGTGTCCGTATACAAGGGAGTCATTTCTTTCTATTCAGAACTCAGAGCCTTGTCTTTCTTTCCCATTATACTCTGAATATTGCTTTGTATAGTTCTTTGTTCTTCGCTCTTGCGGTTTATGAATTAGGTGAGAATAATGATAAGAAAAAGGTGACGGGAAAGTTTTAAATGCTGAAGACGTATAAAATATACCACCTTACGTGAAACAGCTCTTTGATCACAAAAAAACCAAATTTCATTAATGATTGACAACCAATTCATTGATTAACATTAAAGCACATAACGGGATCTCGATTGATGGAGAAAGCTTCTTCGTACAACAAGCCTTAAGGACATGTGATAAGGCGATCTGTGATTTTATTCGCAATATCGCAGATCACAGTATCGCACATCGCAATATTACAATACCACAATATCGCAATACCGCAGTATCGCACATCGCAATATCGAAATATCACTAAGGCGGAACATGTGACAATAATCCGTTAACATATTTTTGCGACATGCGATTTGCGATATGTGTCATCACATATCGGTGATTTGAGGTTTTTCAACATAAGATATGACATACGAAGCATGCGATGCGATGAATGTTTTTTTAGTGCGTAGTTTCACATCGCGATCTCGCAATTTTTAGTGTTCCGCTTATAAAGAGGCATTCATTACCTTTTTGTGATGCGATATTCCTTAAAGAATGACTTTATTCTATATTATCATAAAACTTAAGAAAATTTAGATTTTTCAAGGAATATTTTCCTAAGTTTATGATAGTAACTTTTATTGAAAAAGGAAAAAACAAGCACTAAAAAGAAAATATTTTTTAAATTTTTTGAATAAGGGTCCCCATTTATTTAATATTAGTGATAATACTAAATAAGAAGGGGGGTTGTTGCTGGCCACAACAATTGGAAATTCACTCGGAAGAACCAGTTATCTCTGCTTTTATTTTGAATTTTCTAAACTTTCAAAATAGAAAAGTTTCTAGAAAATCAAACTTTATTATAGAAAGACAAAGTACATTATGCTTTTATCTATCAATGATATTTTGTTTCTTCTATATTCAACTTTCGACTATTCACTTCCTCAAGCTAGTCCTTGTATCTATATTAGTCACTACTTGGTTTATAAAGATAAAAAAAAAGACTTCTCTGTAAATCAGTTTTAAATATGCTCATTTGTCATAGGTAGAGCCTCTGCTGCCAGCAGGTGTTTATAGCCTTGACAGGGTTACCTATTACCCAGCAATGATCTTGTATCCTACTTAGAGAAATATACAATTTTCAAAGAGAAATCCATATCCACACGTATTGCTTTCATTTTTCTTTTTTATCCTTAAAGAACAATGTCTTGGTTTGGTAGCCAATTTATGACAGTGCCATTCACTTGATTTATAACTTTGTTGAACAAGTTGGCTCATGATGAGACCCCTTGCCTTTCGATTGCAACAATCTTGAGTCATTTCCCTGTTGTGATATGCAGTATTGGAAAAGTCAGCAAGCTATAATATCTATGATCATGATAAGTCGGCTCGTGATGAGACCTCTTACTCTTTAAGTTTAAAGTGTATTATTGGATTATTTCCTGAACATTGTAATTTTCTAGATGCGGAGGAATTCATTGTTTCCTTAAGATAGCTCTGAATGAAAATGGTAGAGTTTTTTGAAAAGAATTTTTCTATAGAGAATCTTCATTTTGTTATTGATACCTTTCATTAGATTGATATAAAACAATTTCCTACTAAAGGTTGCTTTTTATCAAAATTTTCAAAGTTGAAAATAGTATCATTTCTAGGTTTAAAGCTTTTTAACTATATCTTTCAATAATAATGATCAATTTCTTAGAAGAATTCTATTTATATAAGTGAAAAAACAAAATCTAAAAAGAGAATTTGTATCTTTTTCGTGAATTCCAAATGTAACCATTAACAACTAGTTTTATTATGAAAATAAAGAAAACTAATATACAAAAATAGAAGAATGGTCTCCTATGGAAAATATTTTTTGAGGATCTTTCTGTTAACAGGTAAAGACTCTCTTTTTCCTATCAAATCCTGTAACATACAAGTAGATGGACCTACTATCTCTGTGATTTGGAAAGGACCAAGCCACATTCGTTGAAATTTCGTATGTTTCCCTTTTTCCTCATGAGACTTGTCCCATTTTAAAAATAGATCTCCGACCTTAAAGTCCTTTTTGGATATCATGCTTGAATCAAAAGAAGCTTTAACTAATGCTTGATGATGAGCATGAGTTATTTTAGCTTGTTCTCTTTGTTCTTCTAGCTTAATTATCTCTAGTTGTCTTAGTTGTAAGCAAGAATTTGGTGCTTCATCAATATATTGAACTAAGGCCAAAGAAGGAATTGCTAGATGAGTTGGAAGAACCACTTATTTCCCATAAACTAAATTAAAGGGAGAAGTGCCAATGGAATCTTTTTGTGTTATTCGATCTGCCCATAAAGCATATATTAAAGACTTATGCAAATTTTTATGATTTTGATCAATGGTTCGCTTAATGATTCTGATTAAGTTTTTGTTTGTAGATTCAGCTAACCCATTTCCCTGTGGATAATAATTGGCTGAGTATTTAAGTTTGAAACCTCTCTTAAGTGCAAATTCGGCCATAGCATTGCCCGAAAAATACGATGCGTTAGCAAACATTAAATCAGAAGGTAAACCAAACCTAGTGATTATGAACTGATCTATGAACTCGATGATATGTTCAGCATTAGTAGTCTTAAGAGGAACTGCTTCTACCCATTTAGTAAAATAATTAGTTGCTGTAATGATATACCTATGTTGCTTAGAAGAGTGAGGAACGATCTCACCTATTATGTCCAATCCCCATTGATCAAAAGGTTGTTCAATATTGACTGGTTGTAGCGGAAATGATGGTTTCTTTTGTCTTCCAGCAGTGGTTTGACAAACTTGACATTTCCTTACGTAGCTATGTGAGTTTTTGAATAATGTGGGCCAGTAATAGCCTGCACGAAGGATTTTATGTGCAGTAGTATCTCCAGTATAATGTCCGCCTGCTGGCCCATCGTGAAGTTCCTGCAAGACTTTTTTAGCTTCAGATTTCTCAAGACATCTAAGGAGAACATAATCATAATTCATTCTAAAAAGAACATCATTCACAAGCTGATATTTTTTTTCCTTCAACCTTAGAGCTCTTTTCTTGGTGTAATTGAGATTTGAAGGAGTATATCCATTCTTTAGATAAAATATGATATCAGCATATAATGATTCAACATCGTTTAGGCTTACTTCATACATTTGTATCTCTGCAGATGGTTTTTTAGAAATAAGCAATGCTCCCGCTAGTATTTTTCAAAAGCCTTGACCTCTTACAATACTTGCTGGTTTGATTTCTACATCATATTCTTGTAAGGCAGTAATCCAATTGGCTCTTTTCTCACCCACATCTTTCTGTATTATTTCTTATCGCTAGAAACGGTACTATGATTTTTGTATGGGATTTAAGTAGAAAGGGTCTAAAATATTTAATTGCTTTTAAAACAGCATAATCTTGTTTCTCTACATCTGAGTAATTCAACTCAGCCCCCTGTAAATTTGAACTAAAAAAGGAAATTGGGGCTTCTGCCTTGTCTTGATTTGCTTGAGTGAGTATCGCAGCATATGATTTATCAGAGGCAAATGTATACAGAATAAAAGGATCAGAAAAATTTGGAGTTGCTAAAGATGGAGCATTAACAATTGCCTGTTTCATCAGATTGAATGCCTCATATTCGTTTTGACCCCATTTGAAGTTTGAATTCTTTTTAATCATTGCTTGTAAAGGAGATACAATTCTTGAAAAATCTGGGACAAATATCTTCATAAAATTAATCTGGCCAAGGAAAGATTGCATAGCTTTCTTGTTGTGACGTAAGGGTATTTCAGAAATCTCCTTGATTATATCAGGATCAATATGAATTCCAGATTTTGATACTATGAATCCAAGAAGTTTTCCTTCACTTAATGAAAAAAAGGATTTTTTGGGGTTAAGTGAAATTCCATACCTTTGACAATGTTGAAAGATCTATTTTAAATCTTTAAGATGATTGCTTCGTTTCTTGGAATATACAGTTATATCATCCAAATAAATTACCACTGATTTGTTAACTAATCCTTTGAAAGCGATGTCCATGGCTCTCTGAAATGTAGCACCAGCGTTGATCAGACCAAAAGTCATCTTTTGATATGCATAGGTACCCCATTTGGTTCTAAATGTGGTTTTCAATTGATCATCAGGATGAACCAACACTTGGTTGTAGCCAGAGAAACCATCTAAGAAAGACATTAATTTTGATCCTGCAACTACCTGCAATATTTGCTCCATAGGAGGCAAAGGAAAATTATCTTTTTGGCAAGCTTTGTTAAGATTTCGAAAGTCAATGCAAATTCTAATGTCTCTGTTCTTCTTTCTAACAGGAACCATATTGGAAACCCATTTAGAATGTCGAACAAGAAAAATAATCTTGGCTTTCAATAACTTATTGAGTTCCGATTTAATCTGATTTTCTAGATTGGGATGGATCTTTCTCAGCTTTTGTTGGACAGTTTTTTCGTCATTTATCATTGGGATAGTATGTTGGATGATAGAAGTGTCATAAGTTTTGAGTTCATCATAGTTCCAAGAAAAGACACTTTTCTATTGTTCCAAAAGACGAACATACGCTAATTTTTATTCAGGAGCTAGACCAAGGCCTAGGCTGATATTCTGTGGTTTGATATCAGTTCCTAGATTTACTAATTCATAATTCAAAGTTGAAATTTGCAGTTTTGAATTGGTAGATCTTTTGAATCGATCTTTCAAATCATATAAGTCTTCTAACTTGACTACTGACTTTCGCATAGCATTATTAGTGCTATCTTGTTGCAATTGTATGTCATGTTGGTCTTCATCAATTATCTGATTGGTGATAGATCCTTCAGATGTGAGGAAGCTTACAATATCAGGATCATCATTGAAAATCCTCCAATTGGTAATGTTATTAGCAATCGAGGGTCTAAAGATTAATTCGTTTGAAAATCGATCAGGGCTATAGTCTTCTCCAGGAATGAGCTTGGAGGCTACGTTAGCTAGGAGGTCTGCACTAGAATTATGGATTCTGGGAATTGATGAAATATTAAATGATATAAAGTGTTCAGTCAGATCTTGAACTAAATATTGATAATGCCTTAAATGACTTGATAAACAATGTATATTATTGCGTACCTGTTTGATTACAATTTCAGAATCCCCAAAAACTTGTAGATATTTGATGTCTAATCTGATTGCTTTCTATAATCCTTGGACTAAAGCCTCATATTCTGCGGTATTATTGGTGCAATCGAACTTGAGTCTGCAAGTTATCATAATTTTGTTTCCCTCTGGACTAACCAACACGCATCCTGCTCCTGCTCCTTCATTAGACTTAGAACCATCAAAAAATAACTTCCAAAATAAAGATTTATTTACAGGAGTATCTGCAAAATTAATGCATTTAGAACTATCTGTTTGAGAAAAAATTTCTATTTGAGATAAAAAATAATGTTCTAAGTAAGGTGATGTATGAGCATTGAAATTTCCTAAGAAAGAATCAATTGAATAGTTGCCAATGATATTATTGATGTATGCAACCGGTTCATTTTCTCCTTCCAGTTCTGTTACTATGTATCTCTGATGTTTTTCATGCTCAACCTTTATCTAATTTGGTTTACCATTGTAAGGAAGCCACATGTACGACCAATCAATTGCGAAGTATCCATGAAGTTTTTCTGACCAATCTCTGCTAAGAATTAAGCCATAAAATTCTGGAATATTTGCAACTAAAATGTCGATAACTTGACATACCTTTGGATTAGATGACAACCTTATGGTAACCTTATTTAATTCACCGATCACTTCAACTTGCGATCGATCTAACTGGACTATGCGCATAGCAAATTTTTGTGGTTGAATGTTCAGCTTTGCACATATTGATTTTGGTAGAATATTAGATGAAGCTCCAAAATCCACTAAACACTTATGCAAAATTTTATTGAAAAATTCATAAGTAAGAAGAAATGGAGGAGTATGAGACCTCGACCTTCCTCCAATTAAAGCGATATTTTCTAGATCAACTTTACTAATCACATTAGTTGGAGGTCTTCCCATCTCATTGGAAGCTTGAGAAATTACAGGATTGGGCAAATGTTTTTCTGGTACAACATGTATTTCTTTCAAAAGTACCTTTTGCTGGTGTTTTAACTTGCTCAATTAATAAAAATTGATGTTAGCCCTAGTATTCTTCATGTCTTCTATGATATTATACTCCATTTCATCAGAAATATTCAGTGTTTTTGATGGAGTTGATGAATCTGTTTGGACTGGGCTAGTTTGAGTTGCTTTGGATGTCGTTTTCTTGGCTGCAACTTTATCCTTAGTCATTGAGCTTGCACTCTTTGGCTTGGGAGTAGGTTGAGGAGGATCAAGTTGATTTCTACTTCGAGTGCTAACCGGGGATGCTTCTTGATCTTCTTCATCTGGGAGGATGAAATCCCACATACCTTGTACTTCTACAACTTCTTCTTCATTAGTAATTTCTTTAGTAGCAATATCCTCTTCTTCTTCTTCTGATTCAACATTAGTAATAGCATTTGGCGGCTTTGAATCAGTTGAAGGGTTTCTTCTAAAAGGCTTGAAAGACTTTCTAGAAGATGTTTTTGCCACTTGTTTCTTAATTTCAACCATTTCGTTGGACATGGTTTTCAAAACTTTCTGCAATCCTTTTAAATTGAATGGATCTTTTGATTGTTTTTTCTTGGGATCTTATTTAAAAGTAACCTTTTTGTATTTTCGTTCTTCTATCACATTTTTATTTTCTAGATAAATAATACGTTTCTCTACTACTATTGCTTCCTTCATATTGTCAGCTAAAGTTGTTTTGTTAGCCCTATCAACGAAGATTGCTATATTTGATGGTAAAGCAGAGATATACCATTCACTTCGCACTTCTTCGCTAGGCTTGGAGGCAGTAGGAATTTTATTTAGTAATTTATTGAAACGTGAATTAAAATCCTTGAGAAGCTCTTTTGACTCAGCTCTAAGATTAGACAAGTCATTGATCAGTGTCGCTGTAGACCTGTCATCACCAAAAATAGTCAAAAATTGCTCTTGAAAGATATCCCAACTAGTAATAGATCCAGATGGTAACGAAAAATACCATGATTTGGCTGCTCCTTATAACCTATAGGGAAAAAGTCGAACGACAGCATCTTCATTAGTAACTCCATTGAGATTTATGGACAACATAAAATTATTGATATGCTCTTCCGCTAGCATGCCTGCTTCAGGATTAAACTTAGGCAGCCATTTTTCAGGATGGACTGGTATTTGACTCAAGGGTGCAGGCATTAAAACTACCCCTGGGTTATTCCATGGAGAGGCCATTGCTGCACTACCAATAGAGGAAAGTGTAGAAGATGATCCCTGGGGTTTGGAAGATGAGGATATTATGATTCCAGAAGTTTGAGAAAGAGATGTGGAAGTTCCAATAGACTGACAAACAATAGTCTGAAGTGGAGGGGCCGACGGTTGACTTCGCGGTGAAGAGGTTGATATGGATGACGATGATGAAAGAGTCTCACTATCAGACCCTTTAGGTGATTTCTTTGCTTTCTTCCTTGTAGGTAGAGGTAACTTAGTTGGCTGAATGCCAAGCTTTTCGCTCTGTAATCTGGTAAGAGGATGAGCAGGATTATATTGCGAAGTCACACTACCTTGAGATTTATCAAAAATTTCAGGTGATATTGAAAATCGTTGAAGTTTATGAATCAAATATTCAACTTCAGGAGGTTCAATAGCATATTCTTCTGAAAATTCAGGGTTTGTGGCAGTGGCTGTTGTTCTTTCGACTTCTGGCTCTAGATTTAAAAATTCTATGTGCGATGGAGAAGTCGGGGGAGATGATGAGGGTGATTTACTCTCAGAATGGTATTTAGATTTTGACTTACTTTCCATTCATAGTTCGAGGCCTTCCTTCTAGCGCCAAATATTTTGAAGCCCCGAAAATCAGGTCTACAAAAAGGGCGATACCCACCCGGTCTGGACCTTGGTTAGCAGCTCCTTTTCCGTTTGGTGTAGTGGGTCTGACTGGGGATAATGGGACCAGTTTCCCAATGTCTCTATGTGTGTTAAGAATTGATATCTCCTTTCTAAAAATTCCTAAGTGAGATGCTTTTATTCTAGTTCTAATCTAATAACATGAAAATTGTATTCTAATTAAACAAAAATATCTAATTCTAAACTAAACCCGGGATGTAATCTTTTCTTTATGCGATCTAAAATGATTTCAAATAGCAATTGGTAATAAATATCATTCAACTGTTATAATAAAATAAATTCAATAAAGATAAACCACTTCGTATAAAAAGTTAGACGAAACAGTAGTGAAAAACATATCGCATAATAAGCTATCCATATATTAAGCACAAACAAATGGCTATCACTGTACAAAAGTGCCAAATGATAACTCAAGCATTCAAGCATTAATACATAAACAACTGAATATAAATATCACTTTAACACAAAGGCAAAAATAGTTAAGAGATAAAAGTACCATTTATAACTAGTTCTACTCATGAGCTTCAAGCAATAATGACTTATCTCTTCTTAATTCAACATCCACTAAAAGTACAAAAGTGCAACATCAGTAGAAGATATTAAACGCAGATATCAATAAATCCTATTCCAATCATTCATCAAAACCTCCTCGGAGGGTGCAAAAGTGGATGTTCTGAGGACATGTTTTTGACAAATTTCAGGACCCTTCTCTAAATGCATGAGAAGGGTTTAAATACTACTAACTAAATCTAAAAATAATTTATTACAAAAATATAGGATACGGTTTAAATGACCGTCCTCTTTTTAGGCAAAAATAAAGAAAAACTAATACTAAATCTAAAATTAAAACTTAACAACTAAATACTTGTGAATCTGTTTTTTGGAATTGCAAGCGTTCAGCATTGATTTGAGAAGAGTAGGTTGGCCGACTTCAGATTTCAACTTTCCTATGAAAAGGAAATTGGCAAGAGTTGGTGCTATCTTCTCGACAGAATTGATGATACACATGAGAGTCATGCACTGGCTGTGTGGTTTTACGAGACATGCCCAGTAAGAATCCCAATTTAACTTTGTTAATCCTTTAATCGATTCTGCCTTTTCTTGGGCTTTTTGTTTCCAGTCTTTTTGTAGTTGTTGTGCTTTTGGTAGGTACCCTGGAGTAGTTTCAGAGATCATATTTTCCTCATGCAAATTTTCATTTATGCAATCAATAATATTGCTGGCTGTTGTAGCTACTTCTTCTGTCGCTTTCTCTGCTTGCCTGATTTGTGCATCCCATTTATTAAAAAGTATTTCTTTGTGATTTTCATCGATTATAGGTGCACCTGCTCTTTTCCCCTCCTCTTTCTCTTGCCAAGCCAAATAGTCAGTAACTCCTTTATCAGTTAAATCATAATCATGTCGTAATTCTATGACATGATTACTGATTTTATCACTTTCTTCACAATAAGAGTTCCATTGTGATATTCTTTGGCATAATATTTCCTGTTGTTGTAGTAGTTGATCATTTAAGGAAATAGAATCTGTGATAAATTCTGTGAGCTTGGGATCATCTTTGTGTATCTCTTGCATAACCTGTAGTTGTTTCTCTTTTTCAGCCAAACTGTTCTGATATCCAATCTGCATTTGTTGAAAAGCTTGCTGTAATTTTTCAAGTTGTTTCTGTGCTTCATTGTTAGCATTGGCTTGTTGCAGCTGTTGTTGCAAGACCTGTACTTGATCTTCTTTCTCATTCAGTAATTTTCATACCTCAGATGCTTTATCAATGGCTACAGAGGCATAAGCTCCTGTGATCCAAGATAATTTAGTGAGATTTTCAGTTGGATCAGTAGTAGGATCTTGCCATAAAACATCTAATTGTTCTGCATCACAAGAGAGCACATTTTCTAATTTCCTTTTCTTCCTTTGTCTTCTTACTACTGCCTTGTGTTGTGGACTATAGAATACATCAAGAGGAGGAATTTCCTCTATTTTGAGCATGAGTTCAGAGGATGGGGTAATGGGAATATGTTATGTTTCTGAGACATTGGTAGTTATTCCTGTGACTATATTTTTTGTTGTCTGTACATTACTCACAGGTGTTTGTGTGTTTTTTCCTTTAATATTAATCAAATCATTGAATTTTTCCCATTCCTTATCTAATTCTGTTCTGACTGATGGTTGCTGTACAATGAGAGGGGGAAGATTTAACTAAGGAGAGGTTGAAAACTGTTGCTGTGAAAACTCCTTTGACTGGGCAGTATCCCTTACTGAACCTTCACTTTTACAGTGTTGAGAGGTTTCTCTTCCAGACTTTGACTTAGACCTATTTGTACCTAAAATTCTACTGAGACTGATACTAGGAATTAATTCTCTTACGGGTTCCAAGCATAGTTTATCCAAAGGGATAGTAGTTAACCTCCTTTCTCTGTATGTTTTGAAATCTTGAAACTCTGCTGGAGGAAACTGTATTTGAGCCGAATGTAGAATTTCTTTAAGTGTGCCTTTTTCTTGGAACGTCTCATCAAAAAGATCTTCTTCTTTAGAAAACACTCTTATCTTGACTGCAGTAGTGAAATTTTTTACAATATCATAGGGGTCGAATGCTATTTTTCGAAAATTGAACAAACGTAAACATGTAATGTTGTTTACTTCTTTAAATGCATGACCAACATCAAATAATGAAAAGGCTCCATAGGCCACAGGAAATTGCAGCCAGATAACCTTCTTCTTTTCCTTCAAATCTTTAGTCAAACCTCCTTCTCCGCAGGTTTGATAAGCAATTTCTAGGGCTATGAGTTTATCAGGAACATACAAAGGTAAAACATGAGGAGAAGTAAAACTTCCAAAAACCATAACATATGTGAAAAATTCTTCTCCAAACCATCTCGCAATAGGTAGTATGTCTACCTCTGCTTCAGAAGAAAACCTTGGAGCATCTTTATCATACAACATTTTGTACAGGGGCAACATGATTCCATCGAAAATCTTGTAAAAATAGGGAATGAACTTTGAATCCCACAATTCTTTGTGATAAATATGAATGGGTAGGAGATCTTGCGTTTTCCATTTCCAACCCATTAAAGGAAACTTAGAAACATAACAGATTGAATCCATCACATAAGTAGACAAGTAAAAATGAGGATAAATCCTCTGAGAAACAGTTCTTTTATACCAATAATTCAAAATATATGTGGCTAAGTTGTCAAATAATATCTTAGCCCAATCCACAATAGTAGCATTAATAGCAGCAATCAATAACGGTAGCCATTCAGATGAAAACTTATTGATGTCTTGCTTTCCAAAAAGCCGACAGACTATAGCAGCAGCAAAGCAATACGGAGAAGTGAGAGAACCAGTACTATACATACCATCTTTATCTTTCCTTAGTTGTTCATCTCCCCTTGACCAGTCCTTGGTGCATTCTGCCAAGTTTTCATTTTCTTTGGCAAACTTCTCCATGAACTATTTATTATAAGTTGCCTGTGGCTCCGGCAAATGATACATGAGTCTCAAATCTTGTGGAGTAAATGAGCCAATGAGATCTTGACCCTGAGTCTTAAACTGTCTGTTTGTAATATCCGTGCTGTCTAGTATCCATTTAACCATGTTCGTGTATGGAAGAATTCTAGGTCTCGCTGCTATTCGGTGCAAGACTGAACAAGCTAAATCTGTAATGGATGCATCATAAGACCCAGGCGAGCCTGCAGTAGTTGTAACATCCATTACTCTGGGGTTCTCTTACTCAAGTAGATTATACATGCCCTCCTAGGTAGTAATACCAGCGTCTTTGTTATAGGCGGTGTTAGTATACAAGGGAGTCATTTCTTTCTCTTTAGAACTCGGAGCCTTGTCTTTCTTTCCCATTATACTCTGAATATTTCTTTGTATAGTTCTTTGTTCTTCTCTCTTACGGTTTACGAATTAAGTGAGAATAATGATAAGAAAAAGGTGACGGGAAAGTTTTAAATGCTGAAGATGTATAAAATATACCACCTTACGTGAAACGGCTTTTCGATCACAACAAAACCAAATTTCATTAATGATTGACAACCAATTCATTGATTAACATTAAAGCGCATAACGGGATCTCGATTTATGGAGAAAGCTTCTCCGTACAACGAGCCTTAAAGACATGCGATAAGGCGATCTGCGATTTTCTTCGCAATATTGCAGATCACAGTATCGCACATCGCAATATTAAAATACCGCAATATCGCAATATCGTAGTAGCGCACATCGCAATATCGCAATATCGCTAAGGCAGAACATGTGACAATAATATGTTAACATATTTTTGTGAAATGCGATTTGCGATATGTGTCATCGCATATCGGTGATTTGAGGTTTTTCAGTGTAAGATATGACATACGAAGCATGCGATGCGATGAATGTTTTTTTAGTGCGTAGTTGTTGGCAATATGATGCAGAGTGTTGTCCTTGATGGCAACCCACTGAATGAAGATGAAGAGATGAGATTGTTGACATGTGTTGTCCTTGATGGCAATCCACCTGATGAAGTTATTCTTGACCTGTTGGACTTGGTAAATGATGTAAATCTGATATGAAATGATGTTTGCTAGCAATATGATGCTGAGTGTTGTCCTTGAATGGCAACCCACTTGATGAAGTTGTGCTTGATAGAATATGTCTTGATGAACTAAATATGATGTATCTATAGTGTGTACAGAAGGCAATGAAGAAAGGAATTCAGTATGTGCTAGATCTATGATGAAAAAGAGTATGTCTCAAGGCATACGTGGATTTTTCTAGGGGAAGTCGCATATGCACGTGGAAAAGAACGTTCCAAGTCGCGTATGGGCAAAAGCGCTCATAAAGTGCAAAACCAGGGGTAACCACCATGGTATTGACCGATTGTATTGGGTAATGATTCATCTAAATGACCCCGTCCTGGAATACCATAGGAAGTAATGTGGTTTTGGCTCATGGTATTGAAAAAGGGTAAACCTATATAAGGAGAAGAAATTCATTGTGCAAATCATGGGTGTGGGTGCAAGAGGTCTGAGCTTGAATGAATACTTCTCTCTGAAGTAGATACGAATGGAAAGGGTTTTAGTTGAATGATACAGTTGAATGATACATCTGAGTGTATGATGCACCAATGATGAAGAAGGGATCTAGATCTAAAATGTGCTTGTATTTGCTAGATCTGTTTATGGAATGATTAGATCCAAGAAGAGGCGAACATCTGTCTGAAGTGAAGGGTTAAATCTGTGTGAAGTATTTGTTCTGAAGAAATGCAATGACCTAAAATCTCTGAAGAACCATACGCTAGTTCGCCGAAGAGGAAGCGCGTATATACAAAACGTGGGGGACGCGTGTATGCGCAAGCAGAGCCGGATGCAGCCATATATAGGATATACGCACGGTTTGTATGTGAGCGAAGCGCGTATATACGCAGTATCAGTGAAAGGAAAGTGCGTATTCAAACTAGGGTTTGCTGAAGCAAGGGGTATGAAATGTCTGATCTGTTCTACTATGTTTCTGCTATCTGTGAATGATGTATTCTACAGTTCTGGATTGTCTGAATTGATAAGTTTCAGTTTGGTGTATGATTGAGCTTAAATGTATGGAGTGGGTCCAGTCTGAAAATATGATATGAAACATAGCTTTGCAAGTGATGTCCTAAAAAGCTTTGGATCCGGTGTGAAAATTGACGAAACGTGGTCCATATTGGTGCTGAGGGTTGTAGCCTTCAGTCAGGGGGTCGTAGCTCCCTTCCAGGAGAGGCTAGTAAACGAGATCAGGGGGTCATAGCTCCCTTCCAGGAGAGGCTGGTAAACGAGTCGGGGGGTTGGAGCTCCCTTCCAGGAGAGGCTAGTAAACTAGCGCAGGTGGGTGCCTGCGTGCTGGTAGGAGTCTGCACCAGCACATATGTTTTAAGATGTTTTCTGTATAATAAAATATTGAAGGCTGAGCAACTGCAGCGGTGGTTTTCTCCCAACTTGGGTTTACACCTAAAAATCCTGGTGTTCATGTGTGATGCTTTGTGTGATGGTTTATTCTGTTGTTACTGCACATGTTTACTGATAACTTAACATCAGATGAATGAATGTTGCAAAGAACTAAGTTAATAAATATCAGCATAATTAGATCTCTGCTAATACGTGAGTTGTATGAAGGATATCCGCGTGTATACGCGAGTTTACTAAAGGAAAGTAGCGTATGGGTTTTAAGGAATGAAAAAGTAAAAAGTTTTGAATATGCAGTAAATACTGATTCACCCCCCTCTCGGTATTTTCCATGGTGATTTTCGCATCGCGATCTCGCAATTTTTAGTGTTCCGCTTATAAAGAGGCATTCATTACCTTTTTGCGATGCGATATTCCTTAAAGAATGATTTTATTCTATGCTATCATAAAACTTAGGTTTTTTATATTTTTTAAGGAATATTTTCCTATGTTTATGATAGTAAGTTTTATTGAAAAAGGAAAAAACAAGCACTAAAAAGAAAATATTTTTAATTTTTTTTTGAATAAGGGTCCCCACTTATTTAATATTAGTGATAATACTAAACAAGAAGGGTGGTTGTTTCTGGCCACAACAATTGGCGATTCACTCGGAAGAACCAGTTATCTCTGTTTTTCTTTTTAATTTTCTAAACTTTTAAAATATAAAATTTTCCAGAAAATCAAACTTTATAATAAAAAGACAAAGTACATTATGCTTTTATCTATCAATGATATTTCATTTCTTCTATATTCAAATTTTGACTATTCACTTCCTCAAGCTATTCCTTGTATCCATATCAATCACTACTTGGTTTATAAAGATAAAAAAAATAGACTTCTCTGTAAATCAGTTTTAAATATGCTCATATGTCGTAGGTAGAGCCACTGCTGCTAGCAGGTGTCTATAGCCTCGACAGGGTAACCTGTTACCCAACAATGATCCTGTATCCTACTTAGGGAAATATACAGTTTTCAAAGAGAAATACATATCCACACGTATTGCTTTCATTTTTCTTTTTTATCCTTAAAGAACAATGTCTTAGTTTGGTATCCAATTTATGATAGTGTCATTCACTTGATTTATAACTTTGCTGAACAAGCTGGCTCGTGATGAGACCCCTTGTCTTTTGATTGCAACAATCTTAAGTCATTGCCCTGTTGTGGAATGCGGTATTGGCAAAGTCAGCAAGCTACAATATCTATAATCATGATAAGTCGGCTCATGATGAGACCTCTTACTCTTTAAGTTAAAGTGTATCATTGGATTATTCTCTCAACATTGTAATTTCCTAGGTGGGGAGGAAGTCATTGTTTCCTTAAGATAATTCTGGATGAAAATGGTAGAGTTTTTTGGAAAGAAATTTTTTACAGAGAATATTTATTTTTTTATTGATACTTTTCATTAGACTGATATAAAACAATTTCCCACTAAAAGTTGCTTTTTATCAAAATTTTCAAAGTTGAAACTAGTATCATTTCTAGGTTTAAAGCTTTTAACAATATCTTTAAATAATAATTACCAATTTTCTAAAATAATTCTATTTATATAAGTGAAAAAACAAAATCTAAAAGAGAATTTGTATCTTTTTTTTAAATTCCAAATGTAACCATTAACAACTAGTTTTATTATGGAAAATAATAAAAACTAATATACAAAATAGAAGAATAATCTCCTATGGAAAATATTTTATGAGGATCTGTCCATTAACAGGTAAAGACTCTCTTTTTCCTGTTAAATCCTGTAACATAAAAGTAGATGGACCTATGATCTCTGCGATTTGAAAAGGACCAAGCCACATTCGTTGAAATTTTGTATGCTTCCCTTTTTCCTCATGAGCCTTGTCCCATTTTAAAACTAGATCTCCAACCTGGAAGTCCTTTTTGGATGTCATGTTTGAATCAAAAGAAGCTTTAACTAACGCTTGGTGATGAGCATGAGTTATTTTGGTCTGTTCTCTTTATTCTTCTAGCTTAATTATTTCTTTTTGTCTTAGTTGCAAGGAAGAAGTTGGTGCTTCGTCAATATATTGAACTAAGGCCAAAGAAGGAATTGCTAGATGAGTTGGAAGAACCACTTCTTTCCCATAAACTAAATTAAAGGGAGAAGTGCCAATGGAAGCTTTTTGCGCTATTCGATATGCCCATAAAGCATATATTAAAGACTTATGCCAATTTTTATGATTTTGATCAATGGTTCGTTTAATGATTATGATTAAGTTTTTATTTGTAGATTCAGCTAACCCATTTCCCTGTGGATAATAATTGGTAGAGTATTTAAGTTTGAAACCTCTCTTGAGTGAAAATTTAGTCATAGCATTGCCAGAAAAATATGATGCGTTATCAAACATTAAAGCAGAAGGTAAACCAAACCTAGTGATTATGAACTGATCTATGAACTCGATGATATGCTTGGCATTAGCAGTCTTGACAGGAACTTCTTCTACCCATTTAGTAAAATAATTAGTTGCTGTAATGATATACCTATGTTGCTTAGAATAGTGAGGGACGATCTCACCTATTATGTCCAATCCCCATTGATCAAAAGGCTATTCAATGTTGACTGGTTGTAATGGCAATGATGGTTTCTTTTGTCTTCCAGCAGCGGTTTGACAAACTTGAAATTTCCTTGCGTAGCTATGTGAATCTTTGAATAGTGTGGGCCAGTAATAGCTTGCACGGAGGATTTTATGTGCAGTAGTATCTCCAGCATAATGTCCACCTGCTGGCCCATCGTGAAGTTCCTGCAAGACTTTTTCAGCTTTAGATTTCTCAAGATATCTAAGGAGAACAGAATCATAATTCATTCTAAAAAGAACACCATTCACAAGCTGATATTGTTTAGCCTTCAACCTTAGAGCTCTTTTCTTGGTGTAATCGAGATTTGGAGGAGCATATCCATTCTTTAGATAAAATATGATATCATCATATAATGATTCAACATCGTTTAGTCTTACCTCATACATTTGTATCTCTGCAGATGGTTTTTTAGAAATAAACGATGCTCTAGCTAGTATTTTGCAAAAGCCTTGACCTCTTACAATATTTGCTGGTTTGATTTCTACATCATATTCTTGTAAGGTAGTAACCCAATTGGCTCTTTTCTCACCCACATCTTTCTGAACTAAAATATTTATTACCGCTGGAAACGACACTATGATTTTTGTGTGGGTTTTAAGTAAAAAGGGTCTGAAATATTTAATTTCTTTGAAAACAGCATAAGCTTGTTTCTCTACATCTGAATAATTCAATTCAGCCCCCTGTAAATTTTAACTGAAGAAAGAAATAGGGACTTCTGCCTTGTCTTGATTTTCTTGAGTGAGAATCGCAGCATATGATTTATCAGAGGCGAATGTATACAAAATAAAAGGATCAAAAAAATTTGGGGTTGCTAAAGATGGAGCATTAACAATTGCTTGTTTCATTAGATTGAATGCCTCATATTCATTTTGGCCCCATTTGAAGTTTGAATTCTTTTTAATCATTTCTTGTAAAGGAGATACAATTCTTGAAAAATCTGGTACAAATCTTTTTACAAAATTAATCTGGCTAAGAAAAGATTGCATAGCTTTCTTGTTGTGAGGTAAGGGTTAAGTGAAATTCCATACCTCTGACAACGTTGGAATATCTATTTCAAATCTCTAAGATGATTGCTTCGTTTCTTAGAATATACAGTTATATCATCCAAGTAGATTACCACTGATTTGTTAACTAATCCCTTAAAAGTGATGTCCATGGCTCTCTGAAATGTGGCACCAGCGTTGATCAGACCAAAAGGCACCTTTTGATATGCGTAAGTGCCCCATTTAGTTCTGAATGTAGTTTTCAATTGGTCATCAGGATGAACCAACACTTGGTTGTAGCCAAATAAACCATCTAAGAAAGACATTAATTCTGATCATGTGACTACCTGCAATATTTGCTCCATAGGAGGCAAAGGAAAATTATCTTTTTGGCAGGCTTTGTTAAGATTTCAAAAGATAATGCAAATTCTAATGTCTCCGTTCTTCTTTCTAACAGGAACCATATTGGAAACCCATTTAGAATGTCAAACGGGAAAAATAATCTTGGCTTTCAATAACTTATTGAGTTCAGATTTGATTTTATTTTCTAGATTGGGATGGATCTTTCTCAGCTTCTGTTGTACAGGTTTTTCATCATTTATCATTGGAATAGTATGTTGGATGATAGAAGTGTCATAAGTTTTAAGTTCATCGTAATTCCAAGCAAAGACACTTTTGTATTGTTTCAAAAGACGAACATATGCTAATTTTTCTTCAGGAGCCAGGCCAAGGCCTAGGTTGATATTCTGTGGTTTGGTATCAGTTCCTAGATTTACTAATTCATAATTCAAAGTTGAACTTTGGAGTTTTGAATTGGTAGATCTTTTGAATGGATCTTTCAAATCATAAAGGTCTTCTAACTTGACTACTAACTTTGGCATAGCATTATTAGTGCTATCTTGTTGTAATTGTCTGTCATGTTGGTCTTCATCAATTATCCGATTAGTGTAAGATCCTTCAGATGTGAGGAAACTTACAATATCAGGATCATCGTTGAAAATCCTCCAATTGGTAATATTATCAGGAATCGAAGTTCTAAATATTAATTCAATTGAAAATCGATCAGGACTATAGTCTTCTGAAGGAATGAGCTTGGAGGCTACGTTAGCTAGGAGGTCTGCACTAGCATTTTGGATTCTGGGAATTGATGAAATATTAAATGCTATAAAGTTTTCAGTCAGATCTTGAACTAAAGATTGATAATGCTTTAAATGACCTGATAAACAATGTATAATATTGCGTACCTGTTTGATTACAATTTCAGAATCTCCGAAAACTTGTAAATATTTGATGTCTAATCCGATTGCTTTGTATAATCCTTGGACTAAAGCCTCATATTCTACGGTATTATTGGTGCAATCGAACTCGACTCTGCAAGTTAACATAATTTTATTTCCCTCTAGACTAACCAACACGCATACTGCTCCTGCTCCTTCATGAGACTTAGAACCATCAAAAAATAACTTCCAAAATAAAGATTTATTGACAGGAGTATCTACAAAATTAATGCATTTAGAACTATTTGTTTGAGAAAAAATTTCTATTTGAGATAAAACAAAATGTTCTAAGTAAGGTGAAGTATGAGCATCGAAATTTCCTAAGAAAGAATCAACTGAATAGTTTCCAATGATATTATAGATGTATGTGCAACTCCGGTACAACATGCTTGGTAGGTCATACTATGTATTTTTGATGTTTTTCGCGCTCAACCTTTATCTGATTTGGTTTACCATTGTAAGGAAGTCACATGTGCGACCAATCAATTCTAAAGTATCCATGAAGTTTTACTGACCAATCTCTGCTAAGAATTAAGCCATAAAATTCTGGAATATCTGCAACTAAAATGTCGATAACTTGAAATACCTTTGGATTAGATGACAACCTTATGGTAACCTTATTTAATTCACCGATCACTTCAACTTGCGATCTATCTAACTACTGGCTATGTACACAAAGAGATTTGTGGTTGAATGTTCAACTTCGCACATATTGATTTTGGTAGAATATTAGATGAAGCTCCAGAATCCACTAAACAATTATGCAAATTTTTATTGAAAACTTCGTAAGTAAGAAGAAAAGGAGGAGTATGAGATCTCAACCTTCCTCCAATTAAAGCAATATTTTCTAGATTAACTTTACTAATTGCATTAGTTGGAGGTCTTCCCATCTCATTAGAAGCTTGAGAAATTACAAGATCGGGCAAAGGTTTTTCTGGTATAGCATGTAATTCTTTTAAAAGTACCTTTTGCTGGTGTTTTAACTTTCTCAATTCATAAAAAGTGATGTTAGCCCTAGTCTTCTTCATGTCTTCTATGATATTATACTCCATTTCATCTGAAACAATCAGTGTTTTTGATGGAGTTGATGAATATGTTTGGACTGGGCTAGTTTGAGTTGCTTTGGATGTCGTTTTCTTGGCTACAACTTTATCCTTAGTCATTGAGCTTGCACTCTTTGGCTTAGGAGTAGGTTGAGGAGGATCAAGTTGATTTCTACTTCGAGTGGTCGGGGATGCTTCTTGATCTTCCTCATCTGGGAGGATGAAATCCCACATACCTTGTACTTCTTCATCAGTAGTTTCTTCAGTATTAATCTCCTCTTCTTCTTCTTCTGATTCAGCATTAGTAATAGCATTTGGCGGCTTTGAATCAGTTGAAGGGTTTTTTCTAAAGGGCTTGAAAGAATTTTTAGAAGATGTTTCTGCCACTTGTTTCTTAATGTCAACCATTTTGTTGGACATGGTTTTCAAAAAATTTTGTAATCCTTCTAAATCGAATGGATCTTTCGATTGTTTTTTCTTGGGGTCTTCTTTAAAAGTAACCTTTTTGGATTTTCATTCTTCTATCACATTTTTATTTTCTAGAGCAATAATACGTTTCTCTACTACTATTGCTTCCTTCATATTGTCAGCTAAAGTTGTTTTGTTAGCCCTATCAACGAAGATTGCTATATTTGCTGGTAAAGTAGAGATATACCATTCACTTCGCACTTCTTCGCTAGACTTGGAAGCAATAGGAATTTTATTCAACAGTTTATTGAAACGTGAATTAAAATCCTTGATAGGCTCTTTTGACTCAACTCTAAGATTAGACAAGTCATTGATCAGTGTCGCTGTAGACCTGTCATCACCAAACTTAGTCAAAAATTGATCTTGAAAGATATCCCAACTAGTAATAGAGCTAGATGGTAACAAGAAATACCATGATCCGGCTACTCCTTGTAAATTATAGGGAAAAAGTCGGACGACAGCATCTTCATTAGTAACTCCATCGAGATTTATGGACAACATAAAATTATTTATATGCTCTTCCGCTAGCATGCCTGCTTCAGGATTAAACTTAGACAGCCATTTTTTAGGATGGGCTGGTATTTGACTCAAGGGTGCAGGCATTAAAACTACCCCTGGGTTATTCCATGGAGAGGCCATCGCTGAACTAATAACAGAGGAAAGTTTAGAAGACGATCCCTGTGGTTGGGAAGATGAGGATATTATGATTCTAGATGTTTGAGAAGGAGATGTGGAAGTTCCAGTAGACTGACAAACAATAGTCTGAAGTGGAGGGATGGATGGTTGAATTCGTGGTGAAGAGGTTGAGATGGATGATGATGATGAAAGAGTCTCACTATCAGACCATTTAGGTGATTTCCTTTCTCTCTTCCTTGTAGGTAGAGGTAACTCAGTTGGCTGAATGCCAAGCTTTTCGCTCTGTAATCTGGTAAGAGGATGAGCAGGATTATATTGCGAAGTCACACTGCCTTGAGATTTATCAGATCTTTGAGGTGATATTAAAAATCACTAAAGTTAATGAATCAAATATTCAACTTCAGGAGTTTCAATAGCAGATTCTTCTGAAAAGTTAGCGTTTGTGGCAGTGGCTATTGTTCTTTCGACTTCTGGCTCTAGATTTAAAAATTCTATGTGCGATGGAGAAGTTGGGGGAGATGGTGAGGGCGATTTACTCTCAGAATGGTATTTATATTTTGACTTACTTTCCATTCATAGTTCGGGCCCCTCCTTCTAGCACCAAATATGTTGAAGCTCCGAAAATCGGGTCTACAACAAGGGGGATACCCACCCAGTCCGGACCTTGGTTGGCAGCTCCTTTTCTGTTTGGTATAGTGGGTCCGACTAGGGATAATGGGAACAGTTTCCCAATATGTGTATGTGTGTGTTAAGAATTGATATTTCCTTTCTAAAAGTTCCTAAGTGAGATGCTTTTATTCTAATTCTAATCTATAACATGCAATTGTATTCTAATTAAACACTAATAATATAATTCTAAACTTAACCCGAGATGTAATCTTTTCTTTATGCGATCTAAAATGATTTCAAATAGAAATTGGTAATAAAGATCATTCGACTGTTATAAGAAAATAATTCAATAAAGATAAACCACTTCGTATAATAAGTTAGACGAAACAGTTGTAAAAAACATATAACATAATAAGCTACCCATATATTAAGCATAAACAAATGGCTATCACCATACAAAAGTTCCAAATGATAACTCAAGCATTCAAGCATTAATACATAAACAAATTAACATAAATATCACTTTAAAACAAAGGCAGAAATAGTTAAGAGATAAAAGTACCATTTATAACTAGTTCTACTCATGAGCTTCAAGCAATAATGACTTATCTCTTCCTAATCCAAAATCCACTAAGAGTACAAAAGTGAAACATTAGTAGTAGATATTAAATGTAGATATCAATAAATCATGTTCCATTCATTCATCAAAACCTCCTAGGAGGGTACAAAAGTACATGTTCCGAGGACAATTTTTGACAAATTTCAGGACCCTTCTCTAAATGCATGAGAAGGGTTTAAATACTACTAACTAAATCTAAAAATAGTTTATTACAAAATATAGGATACGGTTTTAAATGACCATCCTCTTTTTAGGCAAAAACTAAAGAAAAACTAATACTAAATCTAAAATTAAAACTTAACAACTAACTACTTGTGAATTTGTTCTTTGAAATTGCAAGTATTCAGCATTGATTTGAGAAGAGTAGGTCGGGGCCGAGGTCAGATTTCAAATCATTCCGTGAAAACGGAATTGGCAAGAGCCGGCGCTATCTTTCCCCGATGTAATTTATGATACAAACTTGAGAGTCATGCACGGATGTGTGGTTTTACCAGACATGCCCAAGAAGAATCCCAAGTTAACTTTGTTAATTTTGTTAACCTTTTAATCGATTCTGCGTTTTCTTGGCTTTTTGTCGTCCGTCCGCGCTGTTGTGCTTTTGGTAGGTACCCTGGAGTAGTTTCAGAGATCAGATTTTCCTTGTGTAAATTTTCATTTATACAATCAATAATATTGCTGGCTGCTGTGGCTGCTTCTTCTGCCGCTTGCTCTGCTTTCCTGATTTGTGCATCCCATTTATTAAAAAGTATTTCTTTGTGATTTTCATTGATTATAGGTGCACCTGCTCTTTTCCCCTCCTCTGTTTCTTGCCAGGCCAAATAGTCAGTAACTCTTTTATCAGTTAAATCATAATCATGTCGTAAGTCTACGACATGATTAGTGATTTTATAACTTTCTTCACAATAAGAGTTCCATTGTGATATTCTTTGGCATAATATTTCCTGTTGTTGCAGTAGTTGATCATTTAAGGAAATAGACTCTGTGATAAATTCTGTGAGCTTGGGATCATCTTTGTGCATCTCTTGCATAACCTGTAGCTGTTTCTCTTTTTCGGCCAAACTGTTTTGATATCCAATCTGCATTTGTTGAAAATCCAGCTGTAATTTTTCAAGTTGTTTCTGTGCTTCATTGTTAGCATTGGCTTGTTGCAGCTGTTGTTGCAAGACTTGTACTTGATTTTCTTTCTCATTCAATAATTGCCGTACCTCAGATGATTTATCAATGGCTACAGATGCATAAGCTCCTGTGATCTGAGATAATTTAGTGAGATTTTCAGTTGTATCAGTAGTAGGATCTTGCCATAAGACATCTAATAATACTGCATCATGAGAGAGCACATTTTCTAATTTCCTTTTCTTCCTTTGTCTTCTTACCATTGCCTTGTGTTGTGGACTATAGAATACATCAAGAGGAGGAATTTCCTCTATTTTGAGCATGAGTTCAGAGGATGGGGTAATGGGAATATGTTCTGTTTCTGAGACATTGGTAGTTATTCCTGTGACTATATTTTTTGTTGTCTGTACATTACTCATAGGTGTCTGTGTGTTTTGTCCTTCAATATTATTCAAATCATTGAATGTTTCCCATTCCTTATCTAATTCAGTTCTCACTGATGGTTGCTGTACAATGAGAGGGGGAAGATTTAACTGAGGAGAGGTTGAAACCTGTTGCTGTGAAAACTCTTTTGACTGGGCAGTATCCCTTACTGACCCTTCACTTTTAGAGTGTTCAGAGGTTTCTCTTCCGGAATTTGACTTAGACCTGTTTGTACCTAAACTTCTACTGAGACTGATACTAGGAGTTGGTTCCCTTACGAGTTCCAAGTGTAATTTATCCAAAGGGATAGTAGTTAACCTCCTTTATCTGTATATTTTGAATTCTTGAAACTCTGCTGGAGGAAACCGTATTTGAGCCGAAAGTAGAATTTATTTAAGTGCGCCTTTTTCTTGGAACATGTCATCAAAAAGATCTTCTTTAGAAAACACTCTTATCTTGACTGCAGTAGTGAAATTTTTTACAATATCATAGGGGTCGAATGGTCTTCTTGGAAACTTGAACAAACGTAAACATGTAATATTGTTTACTTCTTTAAATGCATGACCAATATCAAATAATGAAAAGGCCCCACAGGCCATAGGAAATTGCGGCCAGATAACCTTCTTCTTGTCCTTCAAATCTTTAGTCAAACCTCCTTCTCTGCAGGTTTGATAAGTAATTTCTCGGGCTACGAGTTTATCAGGAACATACAAAGGTAAAACATGAGGAGAAGAAAAAATTCCAAATACCCTAACATATGTAAACAATTCTTCTCCAAACCATCTCACAACAGGTAGTATGTCTACCTCTGCTTCAGGAGAAAACCTTGGAGCATATTTATCATACAAAATTCTATATAGGGGCAACATGATTCCATGGAAAATCTTGTAAAAATAGGGAATGAACTTTGAATCCCACAATTCTTTGTGATAAACATGAATGGGTAGGGGATCTTGAGTTGTCCATTTCCAACCCATCAAAAGAAACTTAGAAACATAACAGATTGAATCCATCACATAAGCAGATAAGTAAAAAGGAGGATAAATCCTCTGAGAAACAGTTCTTTTAGACTGGTAATTCAAAATAGCCATGGCTAAGTTGTCAGATAATATCTTAGCCCAATCCACAATAGTAGCATTAACAACAGCATTCAATAATGGTAGCCATTCAGATGAAAACTTATTAATGTCTGGCTTTCCAAAAAGCCGACAGAGCATAGCAGAAACAAAGCAATACAGAGAAGTGAGAGAACCAATACTATACATACCGTGTTTATCTTTCTTCAGTGGTTCGTCTCTCCTTGACTAGTCCTTGGTGCATTCTGCCAAGTTTTCATTTTCTTTGGCAAAATTCTCCATGAACTGTTTGTTATAAGTTGCCTGTGGCTTCGGAAAATGATACATGAGTCTCAAATCTTGTGGAGTAAATGAGCCAATGAGCTCTTGACCCTGAGTCTTAAACTATCTGTTTGTAATATCTGTTGTCCAAACATCCATTTAACCATGTCCGTGTATGGAAGAATTCTAGGTCTCGCTATTCGTGCAAGAATGAACAAGATAACTCGTAATGGATGCATCATAAGACCCATGCGAGCCTGTCCCCGGCAGAGGCCGTAACCTCCATTACTCCGGGGTTCTCTTCCCTCACCAGGATTATACAAGCATGCCCTCCCGTAGTAATTATTTAGCGTCTTTGTTACAGGGTGTCCGTATACAAGGGAGTCATTTCTTTCTCTTCAGAACTCCGAGCCTTGTCTTGCTTTCCCATTATACCTAAATATTTATTTGTATAGTTCTCTCGTTCTTTCATTCCCGCAGTTTACGAATTAAGTGAGAATAATGATAAGAAAAGGTGACGGGAAATTTTTAAATGCCGAAGACGTAAAAAATATACCACCTTACGTGAAACAACTCTTCGATCACAACAGAAACCATTTTTCATTAATGAGTGACAACCAATTCATTTATTAACATTAAAGCGCATAACTGGGTCTCAATTTATGGAAATATTTTTTTCGTATAATGAGCCTTTAAATATCTGCAATAAGGCGATCTACGATTTTCTTCACAATATCGCACATCGCAGTATCGCACATCGCAATATTACAATACCGCAATATCGCAATATCGCAGTATCACACATCACAATATCGCAATATCGCTGAGGCGAAACATGTGACAATCATCCGTTAACATATTTTTGCGACATGCGATTTGCGATATGTGTCATCGCATATCGATGATTTGAGGTTTTTCAGCATAATATATGACATACGAAGCATGTGATGCGATGAATGTTCTTTTAGTGCGTAGTTTCGCATCGCGATCTCGCAATTTTTAGTGTTCCACTTATAAAGAGGCATTCATTACTTTTTTGCTATGCGATATTCCTTTAAGGAATGACTTTATTCTATATTATCATAAAACTTAAGCAAATTTAGATTTTTCAAGGAATATTTTCCTAAGTTTATGATAGTAAGTTTTATTGAAAAAGAAAAAAACAAGCACTAAAAAGAAAATATTTTTTAAATTTTTTGAATAAGGGTCCCCATTTATTTAATATTAGTGATAATACTAAATAAGAAGGGGGGTTGTTGTTGGCCACAACAGAAGGATAAAATAGAGTTTAATTACCATAAATCATAAACTCGACGATTTTATTTGAAACAAACCATAGAAATATATCAATATTTCGACTCCCGAAACCATTAAATACCGTTAATATCTCATTAAACATTTATCAAATATTTTACATGTTTTACCATATATGTCCAATCAGAAAATTTATATCGTGAGATATTTTCAACAGATTAATTAATTAAACAATGTCACTAGCACTTTGTGATAAATAATATATCTCAAATGGCACATCGTACAGTCATTGCTATAATGAATCTTGACCATGAGTGTTTGCGAAATGTAATTTGTGCAAATCGCATATCGCACTTTATTGAAGCGGACATGACTTTTCATTTAGCTTGATGTTGCGGGATGCGATAAGTGATATAACTCAAAGTATTGCTCTTTATCGGATTTGTTGACGTCTTTCATTTTTTTTTATTGTTCTATCGGGTCTGAAATTATCACATTTCACTTTTCGAATGATATTTCTATTGGTTCGTTTTTGGGAATGAGCGATGTGATTTATGGTTATAAAGGATTTTAACCTTTTTAACTGGAAATTTTCATATAACTTGAAAAAAGTCTTAGTGCTATTGCAATTTGCAAGTTGTACGTGTTTTCCAACATTTTTAGGTTAGCAATTTGCGATTTGCGCTAAGCGGGATAAGATCAAAGTGAAAAAGGTTTTTGTCTTTTATTTCAAAGTTTTTTAAGACTTTGAAAAAAAGGAAGTAACACATCCTAAGATTTATTTTTTTGTTATTTTAAAGGGTCCCCAATTATTATTCACAACTTTAATTGACATAAAAATAAATGGGGGAGGTTGTTTCATAGTAGAAAAATTGGCGATTCACTGGGAGAACCAGTTATGTCTGATAATTTTGAAATTTATAACCTTTTCAAAATAAAAATAGTTCAAGAAATTTAAATAACATGAAAATTAAGATAAGTAATATTTCTCTGAATCATAAAAATAAAACCACTTCATTACTATTCACTTGAGATCCTCTTAAAGGTGAATTTTTTTTGTCTAAATCAGTCTTTACTGGGTTAAAAGTTAAAGTAGTAGATATTTTTTGCAGATTAGTTTAAAATATCCTCATTTGTCACAGGTAGAGCCTCTACTACAATTAGGTATCAATAACCTTGATAGGGTTACCTTTTAACCAGTCAATGATTCAGTATCCCATCTAAATAAGAATTCAGTTTTTAAAGATAAATCCTAAGTCATATACTTATTCTTATTTCCTCTTTTTTATTTATTTTTTGCTACTTAAAACTCATTGTCTTGGTTTGGTGACCAAATAATGACAATTCCATTCATTAGTTGTAACTTAGTTGAACAAGTTGGCTCGTGATGAGACCCCTTGTCTTTTGATTAAAATAATCTCAAGCCATTACCCTGTTTTGATATGCAGTTTTGGTAATGTCAGTTAGTTATTCCCCTATGAATATGGTAAGCAGGCTCGTGATGAGACCCCTTATCTTTTAAGATTTTTTGAAAATTTATTTCATAGGATTAATCCTTAAAAAGAAGAAATTTTATTGGATGGGGAGAATCATTGACTCCTTAAGAGTTTTTGGATGAAAATTTTAGACTTAAAAATTCTTATCTGCAAAGAGTCTTTTACTTGTTTAAAGATAATTTTCTTGACTGATAATAGATCAAAAATATTTTATAAAGTTGGAGGCTTCTCAAAGAACAAATAACTTTGTGAAAAACAAGAATTTTTTCAGAGAGCCAAAACCCTTTTATTTTTCAAATGTTATAAATATTTCTGTAAGAGTCACTATTTCTAAAAGTGGAAATAATAAAATACTCGAAGAAAATTTATTGTGAAGTCAATATTTACACTATTTCAAATTTATTTTCCTATCAAAAGTAAAAGCCATAATGTACAAGGGATATAAGAGGTTATCTTCTATGCAAAGTATTTCTTCAAAATCTACTCATTTGCAGGCAAGGATTCTTTCCTGCCTGATAAATATTGCAATAAAAATGTTGATGGACTGATTAGCTCAGCAATCTGAAATGGTCCAAGCCACATTCTTTGCAATTTGGTATGCTTACCCTTTTCCTCATGTGCTTTGTCGCACTTCAATACTAGTTCTCCTAGTTGAAATGATTTTGGGCTAACAGAATGTGCATCAAAGGAAGTCTTAACTAACTTTTTATGGTGGGTATGTGTGATTTTGGCTTTCTTTCTTTTTTCTTCAATTTTTAGGATTTGTACTTTCCTTAATTTCAAGGGAGAAGAAGGAGTTTCTTCGATAAACTGGACTAGGGCTAGATAAGGAATAGCTACATTTGTGGGAAGAACATCTTCTTTCCCGTAAACCAGACTAAATGGAGAAGTGCCTATTGAAGCCTTTTGTGTAATCCAATCTGACAATCGAGAAAATATCAAATATTTTTTCCAATTCTTCTAACTTTTATCAACAGTTCGTTTTATAATTCTAATGATATTTTTGTTGGTTGATTCTGGTAGACCATTTTCCTGAGGATAATAGTTGGCAGAATATTTAAGTTTGAAACCTCTTTTAAGAGAAAATTATGTCATTGCATTGCCTAAGAAATAAGATGCGTTATCAAAAATTAAGGAAGTTGGTAAACCAAACCTGGTAATAATAAATTGGTCAATGAATTCAATGATATTCTCAGAATTAGTTACCTTTAGAGGAATTGCTTCCACCCATTTTGTGAAATAATCTGTTGCTGTACGAATATATCTATGTTTCTTTGAAGAGTGAGGAATGATCTCACGTATTATGTCAAGTCTCCACTGTTCGAATGGTTGTTTAATGTTGACTGGTTGTAAGGGTAGTGCAGGTTTCCTTTGTCTTCCAGCAATAGTTTGACAGGTTTTACATTTTCTTACATATTGATGTGCATCTTTAAACAAAATCGGCCCGTAATCATTAGGGGAATTTTGAGGTCTAAAATGGGCCACCTAAGAAAAATGTACAACCAAAATAAAATTTATAAGAACCAATAGGATTCAAGATAATGATGTCAACCATGGGGTATGAGTCACCATTTTTGGAGTTAAAAAGTAAAAATATTAAAAAATAATAAGATAATAAAACTACTTTTTCAACTAGTATTTTCAAATTATCTCCCTAAGGTTTTACTCAAGTTCCAAGTGGGAATACTCGTTACATGCAAAATTTAATTCGTCATCGAAGGAGTACCCATGTTGCATACTTCCGATGGACCCTACTACATGAAAAATGAGAAATACATGAAAAACGTGATTGCAATCAAGTTTTTAATGTATTTCTTATTTTTCATGTAGCAGGGTCCATCAAAACTATGAAACATGGGTACTCCTTGGATGAGGAATCAAATTTTTCATCCAACGAGTGTTTCCACTCGGAATTTGAGTAAACCCATAGGGAGATTAGTTGAAAATATGAGTTGAAAATAATAGTTTTTCCTTTTTTTCTCTAAAATTTGATGATGTAATATAATCTTATTTTATTATTTCCATTATTATTTTATAATTTCCTTAGGAGGCCCATTTTAGACCTCAAAACTCCCCTAATGAGCCAGCATGCAGAATTTTGTGTGTTGTTGTGTCTCCTTCAAAATTTCCACCAGCTAAGTTGTTATGGAGTTCCTGTAAAACCTTTTATGACTCGGATTTGTCTAGACATCTTAATAGGACAGAGTCATAGTTTTTTCTGAATAAAACATTAATGATGATTTGATATTGTTTTGATTTTAATCTCAAGGCTCTTTTCTTTTTGTAACTGATTTGTAGAGGAGCATATCCATTTTTTAAGTAAAACATGAGAATAGTATATTGAGATTCAATATCGTTGAGGCTTACCTCAGATATTTGTATATCATTACTTGGATCTTATTCTATCGGTGAATTAGATGTTGCAGCCAACATTCTACAGAAATCTTGACCTCTAACAATTTTAGTTGGTCTAATTTCCACATCATATTCTTGTAACATAGTTACCCAGTTGGCCCTTTTTTCTCCCACTACCCTTTCCATCAATAATTGTCTTCCTGCTGAAAATGGAACTGTGGTTTTTTTGTAAGATTTTAGGAGAAATGGCCTGAAATGCTTTACTACTTTAAAGACAAGAATACCTATTTTTCAACAGCAGAATAGTTTAATTCGGCACCTTGTAGGTTTGAACTTAAGAAAGAAATAAGTGCTTCAATCTGTTCTTCATTAAGTTGTGTTAAAACAATTGCATATGATTTTTCTGAGGTGAATGTTGTTGGGCCTTGAAAAAGGTACGTTTTACCCTCATAATTAGCTCGATTTATTACTTAGTTTAATATGTTTACCTTCACTATTGGAAATAAATCTAGAAGAATTAATTGTAAACGAAGGGTAAAACTAATTATCAACAAAATATGTGATTCTTGTCATAAAAACTAACCTTCATTTTTTTTATGTGAAAGAAATTTGAACCAATTAACTGTTGTACAAACAATTGAACAACACCTTCCAAGAAAAGGAAAAAAATGTATCATGTTTATGGGAACCAACGAAAGAGGAGGATAATCATGCCTATTTCATAATGCAATCTGCTGGACAGCTGTGAAATCCTCAGGATATTTTGATTCTAAGGATTCACTATTATCTGTTTTGTTTTTCCATAGGTTATAAAAGACCGATAGGTGAAATAGAATGCGAGACATTTTTACCTGTATGTTGTAATTTTACATTATTCACATGTATTCAATACAATTTTTTCGCATTGAATAATGTTGTGCCTTTACTATTGAATTTAATGAAAGAGATAGTGGTTCCTTCATAATCGTGTTCTGAATACCTTCTGGCAGAGACTTCTAGAGGCTCTGGGCCCAATCACTAGGAGATCTACTGCTTTTATGTGTTATATTCTTATTTTCCTTTTCTGCAATTAATCATTTCTATGTTTCAATTGATTTAATTATCATCATCATTGAGTGGTTTGCATTTCCATTAATTTCAAGTCTTAATTTCTTTTTATTTCCGCATGAATGTTATCCTTTCATTTACCAGATTTATTCAAGTGTTTGTGAATGATTGATGTTCATTATGAGTAATTTTATTTGGTTAATCATTCATTGCGAATTTTAATTGCAGATCATGACTAAGTTACTCGTTGTTCAATTGATGTAGTATTCCCTTTCTGATTAAATAGATTGCCATAGATATCGATTACTGATTCTGGTTAAGTGTGAATTCTTTAATTCTCAAATTTCAATTTTCTTTCTACATAGAATGAATCAGAATTAAGTTAATTTGATTGATTAAATTTATTTCATGGTTTCTTGCAGAATTGTCTTGATTGAACATTGATAATTAGATATTACTTCTTACAACGATTTAGAATTGTTAACCTTTGATTTCACTTGCATAAACTTTGCTGAGAACTCTTGAAATAAACAGACTTGCCCTGGGTTGATAATTAATGTAGGTATTAGAATTGCTTTTAAATAGTTGTCTTAATGCACCTGCATTTTGGTGGCATTGCTGGGGACAATGTTTAAAAGTGATGTATTTTCATTTTCTTTTTTTGTAGAAGAATTGGGTATTGAAAATGGAAGGTAAGAACCTATGTGTCAACAAGTAAAACACTTTCCCATTAGCCTGATTTCAGAAAAAAGATAAAGGTTAAATAGGAATAGGTGTTTTTTTTATGACTGACTAGGGAAAAAAGATAGAAATAAATCTGAACCCACCATCCAAATCCACGAAACCCAAGGGACCAATGACACTTGGAAGAACAAAGTTCATAGATGAAATCATAAGAAAAGTTTAATCTTAGGCATCCATAGGACCCAAGACCATTTCCAAAAAAAAATCCTACTATGATCCCTCAGGCAGCAAGCTCACCATCTGCATCTCACATTGAGATCCATAGCAAAACAAAACATTTTGAACAAAGCTTTTAGGTCACGGAACATTTGAGTCCTGACCCTTCACAGGAGGGAAATTCTTGCAACTTGTGAGAAGGAGAAGGATAAACCAGTGGTGCTGTAAAAACAAACATACAATCTCCAGAACCTAGATCTCCTGAAATATTGGTTGAAGAAAAGACGCCTAACATCCCAAATCATGGTAGTACTGTAAGACATTTTCCAAATTTTTCTTCCAATCCAGTCTAAATTAGTTTCCCAGACTAGGAAATTCATAAAGGTTATTGGCACATATTTGACCAGATGGCACACAATCAACCCTAGGGACAAACATCAACATTGGAGTACCCTATTTTTGAACCAATTGCAAATACCCCCATGAAAGTTATTACATTGGAAAACATCCCTACTTTCCATGGATTACCTTCGGAAGATCCAGATGCTTTCTTGTTTGAATTCGACGTTTTGTGTAGGGGATACGATTACACCATCGACCCTCAGAAACTAAAATTTTTTCCCTCTACATTAAAGGGAGAAGCTTTGGACTCATTTATGGGGCTCGGTGGAGGGACTATGAATTTCTAGGATCAAATGAAAAACTCTTTCCTTGCTAAATATTTCCTTCTTTTAAAACATTTTTAGATTATATTCAAACCGTTCAACATAATCTCCCATCCCATCAATCCCTATGTTTAATTATCTAAAGATTTTTTAAACTTAACTATGATAAAAGGAATGAAAGATGAATGGATAGAAACGTTAAATCTAATGGGAAAAGGAGACATCTATCAGGAAAATTACAATGATATTATTTCATTGTGTGTCAATTTCTCTAGAGGTAGCACATGCGTTAGGCCAGATGGACGGGATTCAGCTGCTAGGAATAATAGAACTTCAAACGGCAGTGTAACACGAACAGAAATTGGCAATCTCCTGGAAGATTTCAAGACTAATATCTTAGGCACCCTAAAAACACAATTAGATGCCTTGTAGGCCAAGCAAAAATAGATTTTAATAGAATAGAACATTTCCATCTTCTGCCCACGTTGTCGAAAGAAGCACAACTAGTGGCAATACCCATTGGACATGGTGCAAACGTGTGCCATCTACACTAAAGACCACGCCACTGAGCAATGCCAGTCACTCTCAAGGTTGAAATAATTTTTAAAGGAAGCGGAAGAAGAAACATAACCATTATATTTAATGACTCAACTTCGAAAATGGCAATCTTGATCCTCGGGTATGTCATAAGACCCATCTCAGTTCTTTCCTTCTTCATAATTTAATCAACAGAAAAACTCTGGAACATTATGGCAAGGTCAATCACATTTTTCCGCTTGGTCATCTCCACCATTCTCTATGCCCCCCTAGCCAACTCAATCCTTTCTAGTTTTTGGTTGGTCAAATTCTTCTTTCTCTCCTCCATTTTGGCAGAACAATCCATACTCATCCTAGTGGCTTGCCTCTACTTTAAAAAATTCAAACTAGTCCCAAAACTAGCAATGACCCTTGGGAATAACCAATTCACCTATGGTAACGGGTCCTAAACCTTAACCCACATTACCAGTAACATATCTATTACCACATAATTCTCAGCCTCTTATACGTCCTCAACTCCCAGCTGAACTGAATCCAATGCCCAACAATAGATTGGTGCAATTGGTACAGATTGTCGAAAATTCAGACCTTGAAATCGAAAAAAAACGAATGCAGTGAACTTAGGCCGAGATCAGGGCACGTTATTGACCCTGGGGAAAATTCAAACTTGAAACAAGAAGAATTATAATTCCCAACCATAATCAATCCATAAACTGTGATCAACACAGAAATAAAACATGTATAAGACATTGTTGAACAAGAAAATCCTAGAAAATTTATCAATAATTCTCCCCCGTTCCCTAAAAGATTTGTTATACCTAAGACAATTGTCTATCTAGATTTTGATCTTCTAGGGGGGCTTAAAAATATTTATATTAAAATTCCTCTCCTCCAGGCCATTTAGGATATCCCTATCTATGTTAAGACAATTAAAGAACTGTGCATGAAAAAGCCTGTGAGGAAAACAAAAACTTCACCAAGTATCCATGTCATAGGGACCCTATCTGATTTACTTATGGGCAGATAAATACCAGTAAAATATGAAGATCCATGGAGCCCCATAGCTACAGTCCAAATATATGGACGCTTTTCTTCGAACACATTAGTTGACTTGGGTGCAGCCATTAATATTTTGACTGTGGAAACCTTTGAAACACATGGTATCACAACTTTGGAACCAACTACCACCTTGCTAGAACTTGCTGACCATTTAGTTGTTAAACCAGAAGGAACTTTATAGGATATCATTTTTCTGTTGACTCATGGGAGTACGCGGTGGATTTTCTAGTCATTAATCCGAAAAGCTGACTAGATGGATACCCCTTAATTCTGGGTCGACCTTGGTTGGAAACAGCCGATGCTTACATAGGCTTTCATACAGGCATCATTACCATTGCTAAGGGATATTTTGTAAAAAACCTTTTTCTATATCCCCCTGCCAAACCAAGTCTCCCCATTGTAAAAATTCATAAACATCTGCTCTCATACCTGGAAGAAAATATCCACTCACCACTCACAATAGCAGAAGCGCTTGAGTTCAAAAATCAGACTGAAGATGATATAATTAATAATTTTATTAATCAATCAGCTATTGTGGAAAATGAAAAATTCCAAATGTTAAGATAAATTCTTGACAATGAAGCCCAGGAAGATCCTTTAAAATATAATGATGAGTCACCAACACATACCCACAACTGTCATTCATAATAGCAGACTTGTTAAAATCGAACTAGGAAAAATTTTAAACATCAATGACAATATGGACAGTGACCAACAGCAGAAGCTCATTAAAGTTTTACAAAAATATAAAGGGGCCTTTGCTTGGGACTATCCAGACATGAAGGGCATAAATCCCCATTTGTGTACACATCATATTTACACCGAAAAATATGCTTGCCCCATTAGGCAACCTCGACGAAGACTTAACCTGCACCTTAAGGACATCCTAAAAGAAGAATTACATAAGTTGTTGGATGTAAATTTTATTTATCCTATTTCGGATAGTAAATGGGTCTCTCCGCTGGTAGTTATCCCTAAGAAGAATAGCAAGTGGTAAATCTTCCTGGATTACAAGGAATTGAACAAAGCCACACAAAAGGACCACTTCCCTCTTATGCTTATTGATCAAGTCCTCAATACATTGGCAAGGAAGAGATTCTTTTCCTTTCGTGATGGCTTCAGCGGCTATAATCAGATCCAAATTTTTCCTGAAGACCAAGACAAAACTACTTTCACTTGCCCATGGGGTATGTTTACTTACAGAGTATCTCCTTTTAGTTTATGTAATGCCCCAGCCACATTTCAGAGGGCCATACTCAGTGTTTTCTCCAATATGATAAATGAAGGACTTGAAGTTTATATGGACGAGTTCACCCGATTTTGAACAAGCACTACAAACATTGGAAAAAGTGTTGGAATGATGTATCGCCACCAGGTTATGTTCGAGTAACGAAAAGTTTCAAATGATGATGATGGAAGGCGTAATCCTAGGACACTACATTTATGCGGCTATAATACAGGTAGATCTGACAAATATATAGGTAATTCTCTTACTATCTAGACCTTGTACTCAGACAAAGGTACATAGCTTCCTCGTATATGCAAGATATTATTGCAGATTCATAAAAAAAAATTCACAAATCGATGTGCCTTTGTATAATTTAACTGGAAATGTTGATTATGGTTTTCAAGCTTATGTGGTTATTGTTTATTGCATAAATTTTCAGATTATCCACAACATTACGAAACAATGGTCGACGTTTTGAATCCCAATGTTGGAAATGTTGAATTTAAATGATTTGATAAATGTGACACTACTTTTACATATTTGAAGAAATTGGTCTCGACTGCACTAGTATTGTGTGGTCCCAACTGGGAACTACCATTTCATATCTCGTTGAACACATCAGATACAGTGATAGGAGTTGTTCTCAGTCAAGAAGAGCACAAAAACCCCTACGCTATTTATTATATCAGCAAAAATCTCACCCCTGCTGAACTAAATTATATAATAATAGAAAAGGAATTCTTAAACAAATTTAGACATTGCATAACTGGCTATCAACTATTTCTGTATACTAATCATTCTTCCATTAGGTACTTAGCTAATAAACCAATTACAAATGGGTGAGTGACTTGTTGGTTGTTACTTTTGCAGGAGTTTGACATCACTATTAAAGACTATCCAGGAAAGGAGAACCCAGTCCCAGATTTTCTCTCTTGGGTTCCAAAGACAAATGATCTACTAGCAGTAGATGACCAGTTTCATAATGAACATTTGTTTGTGGTAGCAGTGAAAGCACCATGGTATACAGATGTAGCAAATTATCTTGCAGTAGGAAAATTGCCTAGGCATTTAACACCAAAGGAAAGGAAGCTAATTGTCCAGTGCAACACCTCATATTATTGGATTGTTGGATATATTTTCCACACAGGGTCGTGTATGCAAATACTCAGATGCATTCAAGAAGATTAAATCTATGACATCCTGAAGGCCTGCCATGGCGAACCTTGTGGTGGACACTTTGTAGACCATAGAATCGGACACAAAGTATTACAAATGAGCTATTATTGGCCCACTATTTTTAAAGATGCTAAGAAATATGTGGAGGTCTGTGATAGCTGCCAAAGGATGGGATGCCTCGGTCAATCTAACAAAATTCCTTTACAGTCACAATTGGTAATAGAACCTTTTGAATGGTGGGCTTTGGATTTTATTGCCCTATTCAATCTGCCATAAAACCAGAAAGCCTACATACTAGTTGCTACAGACAATGTAAAAAAGTGGGTTGAAACAGTAGCTTTGCCAAGAGCTATTGAGGAAACTATTATTATTTGTATTTTTGAGATATTTGTGCGTTATGGTATACCCAGGGAAGTGATAACATACAGAGGTTCGCAGTTCATACGACATAATTTTACAGCCACTCTACGGAACCACCACATCACACATAGAATCACTTCTATGTATCACCCACTAGTGAACGAGTAGGTTGAAAGTACTTATAAGGTCATTGAAGCAATTATGACCAAGACAATTTCGACACATCGGCGGGACTGGGCTACTAGACTACCGGAGGCCTTGTGGGCTTATCGCACAACTTGGTGAAATAGTACTGTATATTCCCTGTACCAACTTGTATTTGGTAAGGAACCTATTTTTCATATCAAATTTGAAATAAAGACTCTTATAAAAGCTCAAGAAGTGGGACTGGACTTGACATAGGCTCAAACTAAAAGACTTCAACTGATAAATGAATTAGACGAAGCCCGGTTACTTACTCTACAACTTACCTCATTTTTTCAGCAAAAACGAGCTAAGTGACATGATAGCCTTATCAAGAAGAAGATGTTTCAGGAAGGAGACTGGGCAATTCTCTACGATTCCAGATTTCAAGACTTCCCGGGTAAATTAAAAACAAGATGGTTGGCCCATATGAAATTCAATAAGTGCATAACAATGGCACTCTCACTTTGACCACCATAGATGGGTTCGGCTCTTCCTCTCGAGTATAGACCTCGGGTACGTATTTATCATAAACCACTCACAAAGGAGTATTTTTTCCAATAGGTACGTGATGACCCTGCTATGTAAATTTTAGTTGTAGGGAGTAATGACCCAGCAGCTTTACTTTCATGAAAATTTGTTTCCTTTCAGTTTCTAAATAATGTATATATTTTCTTGAATTTGATTGTAATTTGATGCTTTTAGATAAGCATCATTTTACAAATGAAAAATCTCCCCTTTTTTCCTTTCTTTTCTTCTTTTGTTTTGGTGTTTTTAATTTTTGTTCAATCAACTAAATAGTTGATTTTCAATCAATTGAACAGCTATTGTTCGATCAAATGAATAGTCGATTTTTATTTTGTGTGTTTTTTTTTTAAACAACTGAACAGTTATTTTTCAATCGATTGAACAACTATTGTTCGATCAAATGAATAATCGATTTTTCTTTTGTGTGTTTTTGTTGTTCAATCAATTGAACAACTGTTGTTTGATCAGATAAACAACCAATTTTTCTTTTGTGTGTTTTTGTGGATCAATCAATTGAACAGTTGTTGTTCAATCGATTGAACAACTAATGTTCTATCAATTAAACAACTGAGTTTTTTTGTGTGTTTTTGTTGTTCAATCAATTGAACAGTTGTTAAATCGATTGAAAAACTGATGTTTGATCAAATGAACAACCGATTTTTTGTGTGTTTATTTGTTGTTCAATCAATTCAATAGCTGTCATTAAATCAATTGAACAATTGTTGTTCGATCAAATGAATAGTCGAGTTTTTTTTGTTTATTTATTGTTCGATCAATTGAAGAGTTATTGTTCAATCGATTGAACAACTTTTGTTTGATAAAATGAACAACCGTGTTTTTTATGTTATAAATAGTTGTTCAATAAAATTAACTTTTTTTATTTTTTATTGTAATTTAACGATTTTCTTCATACATTCTGTCATGAAAACCATATTTTTGGATGGGAAATCTGTACCTAGGATAGAGAAAAACTGCGATACTAATAACATTATCATTTTTTTTTACCTTTGATGGGTATCTTTATTTTCAGAAATTGACATCGTTCATCTATATAAAGGCTTGTTGGATATCTCCTCTTCAGACACATTATAAATGAATCATTATCTCAATACCATGTTGGTTTATATTTTTTTTACACTACCAATGGATGATCCTCTTTGGCATGGTGACTTAGGAATAAGATCATAACTTTTATTGGCATTTTTTTACTTCTCACACCATCCCTAACTCTTAAGGATTTAATGAGCCTCCCTCCATTTATGATGAAAAATAAGAAAATAATATGCAAATATTATTAGAGAGGATAGGGGGTATCATCATGAGCCAGCCTACCATGATCATAAGGAGGTAACAAGGGACATTCCCATAATGGCCACCACACCAGGGAAATGACCTTCTAGATAGGTGAGAACTACCTTAAGGACAGGAGGTCTCATCATGAGCCGATCTCATCACTTTGTTAAACCTTTTTAAATGGCACTGTGATTATCTGGTTAGCATGCCAGCACAACGATTTATCTATGGGAGTAAACAAATTATCTAAGTGCTAAACAGAGGATTCTATATCATTTTTGGGTTAAAAATCAACCCTGTCAAGGCTATGGACATCTGTTGGCACCAGTGACTCTGCTTATGGTATTGGAGTTTCATGATGATAGTCAATTATTATATATTCCACTTATTTCCTACTGATTCCCAAAGAAGAATTTACCATTTGAATACCATTATATTTATATCAACCAATATCCATGGTAAAATACACTTTCATATGAATTAAATTAAGTATGCCTAATCACTTGACACCAGCAGTTGTTATCATTACTTACCTTTCATGCTCCGTCACATATTTCCATCAAAGGAAAAATACTTTTCTCATGATAATTATTTCTCCAATTTTCTCCTTTTTGGTAATTTCCCCACTATTTTTATGATTTGTGCTTATTTGATTTATTTCTACCATAATGTGCGTTGCTTTGATTATTATTCCACTGCATTTATGATCCTCAACATATTTCCTCTTTTTCTACATTATAAGGGCGTGGATGCCCTTCTCTAATTGGAGGGGGAAAGGTGTACATTATGAGCAAGCATGCGAACTAATTATTAAAATTTTCCTAAACCTATTGATGCAACAAACAAATATCATTTCATGCACATTTCTTTTAATAGTTTCAAAGTATTTCATGTAATATTTGTGTTGTTCCAAATTAACGAAGCCGTGAAAAGTGCATGCAGAGGTGTGAATTTGGTGTCTTAAGCACAACAACTATGGGTGGGAGATCTATCAGGAATGAACCTACAATACTCAATATCATAAAGTAGGCTCACACTATTCTTCAGTACACTGGATGGCTTCCATATCTGGACAAATTACAGGGATTTCACAGTGAGATAACACTAGAATTCCTGCAGAACCTGCAGGATGCACACACAATTGTAAGGGGTAGACATATAGTAGTGTCGAAAGCTCTAATAGCTGAGGTATCTAGACTTCTATCACTAGGAACAAGGTGGATTGATAAGCATGACTTCTTACACAATGCAGTTGCAATGTTTCAGGACCCAGACGAGCAATTGGTATGCAAAGGAAAAGGGATTCGCCCTACCTCTTTGAAGGAACATTTTCAAGAAATGGAAATCACCGTTCAGAAGTATATCATGTGTGATGGACGTCAAGACATGGTAAAACCTAGACAACCCAAACTTCTAGCCATACTCAAACACAAAATTTCAATTATTTTTCCATTCTTTTTTAATTCCTTGTTGCGTGACATTTCTAGTCAGGTTAGAAGGGCTAAGAATCCACATGCATTTATCATCCACCATGGTGTAGTAAATTTGATTTTCATTCATGAATTGACCAAGCATGAGTTAACTTGGGACAGCTTTATAATTCCTGCCCTAACCCCACCATAAGAAAACCCTAATAACATAGAAATGGAGCAGCTCAGAATAGAGATATCAGTTTCAAAGAAAGCAAGAAAAAATAGGACTTATCCCTTGGCCTCAGGCCCGATAAAATGAAGACACTCTGAAAGGATAAATTCACAACAAGATATTTCAACTTTGGTAGATGAGGTAGGTCCATCCCACACACCTCCTCTAAGCACGCAAGATGAGTTCCTACAAGAATATGAGGAAGAAATGGCCCAAGTGTTGAAAAATATTAGTGCATTTTGTGAGGAAATAAATCCCTCTAGGAATTATGAGGGACAGAGTTACCCCCTGGACCAGTCTGCCTCTGCTGGCAGTTCTGGCTATTTTGAGATTTTACATTCTCCCGAAAAATTTCAGGATTCAAGGGATTCATCTCCCTTTGATGATGAATGTTTTGAAGAAGAAACACATGGAAGGAGAGCTCCTGAATTTGAAAACCAGTTGGGAGATACTATCCCATTAGACCAGAGTATGGATATAGGTACAACCCCCCTAGTGCCTGAAAAAAAAAATTCCCACTAGATCATGGCCTAGAAATTAGCACAACTCCTCTTATGTTTGAAAAATACATTGTGCCCTCCTCAACTAAAAACCCTATAAAGAAGAAAAAATCAGTTAGGACTAAGTTGAGGAAGTGGCGCAAGAAATACAAGAAATTGAAGAAAATAGTCAAGCAATTAAGGGAATGGTTCGAGGAAGCAAATAAGGCCTGGAAACCTAAAAAAAAAATCAGGCACTATTGGGACCCAAACAGAACCACGTCCTATAGGAAACACTGATACTCATACTGAACAACCGTGTGTTCATTCGACAGAAACCCGAATAGAATTGGAAACACAGAAAGAGGAAACACCTTGTTATACTTCTCTTAATAAGAGGTTATTATTTTGAGGCTTCAAAATGAATTGACACATACCCAGCAGGAGTTGCCCAAATATAAGAAGGAATTGGTTCCCTTACACGTACATCAAGAGTTTCTGAATAAAATCAACACACTTGTTTGAACCGAAGATGAAACTTTCACCAACCTCAGAGGCGAATAGGATAAGGTAAAGAAAGTACAAGCTCAGCTTGAGGAAGCCATGAAGTAAACAAATACTATTTTCTCTCTTTACTTGGATGTTTTATCTTGCAGATCACCTGCTATTAATTATGCCTTTTTTTTTATTAGAGAGATATCTGTTGCTTAAAGTGAAAGCCATTAGAGCATGAAAGCCCACTAAATTTAAGACCATTGCAAAATTTATCAATTTTTGTGGGGAACAGAATGAGAAGGTTCAACGCCTCCTATGTGAATTGTATTTACACAATTTATTTTTGGAAGATGAGCGAGATAGTAACCCTAGTCCCTTCAAGCTTTCCTTTCATTTTTTGATAATCAAATTAAATGGGCTAAGGCCTATAACATTTTTTCAGAAAAGGGAACATGGTTTGGATCTCTAGGTTAGAGGAGAACCCACAAAACCCTTGCATCTCTTCACCCAACATAAGAGATTCATGAAACAGAAAGGGTTTGTATCTAAATTGGGGCCACTTCACAAATACATTGTACATTCAGGGCGACAGTACCTTCAGGAGATCAGGGAGGACGCTTTATTGGCAGCCAAGCAAATATGGCAGGTTTCCACTAAAAACGTCAAAAACTAGGAGCCATTTAATTACATGAACTTTAAAGTCGATGATGTTCATTTTAACACATACAAAAACATAATTCTATGCATGGATCATACATGGATGTGGTTTCGTTATACATGTCCTATTATATGGTACCCTTCTGAAGGCTATCACCATGACTATGATCTACTAGAGGGTCATGTAAACCAGGGTTTTGCAAAAATCAAACAGAGACATGGTTTTAGATTATGTAAGGAGGAAGTCTATCCTGCTTATTCCTTAACACAGTTACACCTCAACCATCTCATTGCATGAGGACATGCAACAAGGTAGGCATGGGTGTAATATTCCTAAATTAGCTTGCAGCTAATTGGAATATTATAGTTTTGATTTGTCACTTAGATAGGTGAATAAATGGGTAGGGAGACCCATAAATCTCTTTATAAAGAATAAAACCACTTCTCATGTGAAAGTGGATCATCTTTACAGCTCAATAAAGCACCCTAAGGTGTGACCAGGGGCTAGAACATGTGGACTAGGTCAACTTTGACCAAATCAACAGTGTTGTCATGGAGGAGTGGACATTAATGGAGGGACAGCGTAGTTTTAGATGGAGACACATTGCATGGAAGTAGTGTCATTAATGAATGGGGCTTGAGTTTTCGAAGCTTGTATCTTATAAAAGTAATAGGATGGTAGCCATATTATTGATGTTGGTATATTTGATATTTTGATATATGGTATGTTTAGACATATAACTTTCTTCAGCTGTTTAGCTAAGATTGCATGTGTTGTTTAGCACAGGGTGTTCCTGATCGAGAATTCCACCTCTTCCATTGAGAAGCTCTTGGAGGATTTTTCACTATACTTCCACAATCAATTTTTTCATCCAAGCTTCAGTATCATGTACAACTCAATTCTGTTTAGATTTGGGTTGTGTTGCAGGGGTGTAGCAATGGAGGAGAGAAATATCCATTTTCTGATCTATTTTTCCATTGGAGGGATCATCCTTTCATCTAGAGGCTTGTGAGGAAGACTTTAGGGCTTCATTACATATTTTGGGACCAGGCCAAGTAGCATCCATTAGTTACAGTGTAGCTCCCTGCAAGGACTGTGTTATTTTGCAAAGTAGTTGCACGAGTGGGTTTACTACCCTATTTGGAGTGTTTGGGTTTCCTGTGTGGGGATCAGCCCTTCATTTACGAGATCTATTGGAGGGGGATCAACCATATTTTATATCATATCAGCCATCTCCTATTAGTGATTTATCTGCAGATATTATTTAGCCCTAGGGCCAAATCTGCTATCTTTTGTATAGTGTGTATTTCTGGAAACCTTTTCTGGGTTGTCCTGGAATTATGTTTTGGAGCATGGATCTCTAGCCTTAGTATTTTTGGAGAATTATATTAGCGGAAATATATTTTTACACCTTGCAGCTACTATTCTCTCTTATATAGCGCAGTTTTCTGAATTCCTGTATTTCATGCATTAACAACATTTTAGATCTAGGTGTATGCTTTCATGGGAGGCTTGTTTCCCCAACTTGAGTGATCTTTTCCTCAAGATATTGTAACTATTTTGCTGTTATAATCATAATTTAATGGATCTATTATTGTCTCATTCTTTGATCTATTATATTTTGGCATATTTCTAGTTTTATGCATTATATTCCTGCTTTCCCCATTTGGGAATACTACAGTGGTATCGGAGCATAATCTAGGCTCAGTCTATGTACTTCAGCCATTATGTCATCTACAGAGGCTTCTCATAGGAAGGAGGATATCTACAGAAGAGATGAAGGAAAAAATTCATTATCAGGAGGGAAGGAGTTCCCAAAACGTTTTCTTCAAACTAGACAGTGCATTAGTAGAGACATCAAAGAGATGAGAATGGAGAGATGTAGAGATTCTCCAAGAGGACTTATACATAAAGGAAGCTTCATTTTTTCATATTATGGGTGTGATCATTCAGCTACACCATCATATCTACATTGCGGTACCATTCTTAGGGTCACAGCAAGAGAGACGGAGGAAAGAGATGTACCAAAGGAGGAGACTCTTGGTGACTATCTTCAAGAGTATGAAAATCTCAAACTCAAAGATTTAGAGATCATCTAAACTTCCAAGGGTTTTGGAAGATCAAGGAGGATAAAAGCCCTAGAAACCATGATAGAAGAACAAGGTGCAAGAAGCATGATTTTGGTAGAAAACATCTTGAAACTTCATTGGTTGAGCTATCCAAGCATACAGAAACAAAACCTTTGCATGAGTTGGAGGGATCTATAAATCCAACTCTATTTCAGAAAAATATTGATGGGATTAAAATCTTGCATAATACCTTGTTAGAGGCAAGATCCCCATTTCAGAAAGATCTCTACTCTCAAAGGGAAGACATGGAAAAACTAAATAAAGAACCTCGTAATGATGATGAGGCAACCTCCATTCATGATGAAGGGGAAGGGAAGAACAGAGGTAACAGTGCTGTCATAGTAGTCACAGATCTAGTACCTCATGAAGAGGAAGATGGAGAATTCTCTCCAAAGACAAAAACTCTTGCACTCTTGCAAGGAGTTCCAAATAATCTCACATATGGAAATCAAGGTATAGTCCATGTGCAGCGTGTGCCATCATTGAAATATTGTGAGATCTTGAAGATAGAAGGAGATAAAGGGGAGGACAAGAATCATATGATGAGGAGCACACACCCCTATCTATTTCATAAGGTTCATGCACAGAAGAAGCAGGAGGATTTGTATAGTGAGGGCAAGGAAAAATTAGTCCACTCACATATACAGCCTACTCTAAACCTTGATGTTTCATTACATGGAGGAATTCCACCAGGGGGACACCTAATTGGAAGATGAATAAAGATTCCTCTCAACATGGTGAAACATTGATATATTTGGCTAGGGAAGGAGCCTTGGGAGGAGCTAGCACAGTGCAGAGAACCTTTGATAGGTTCAAAGGAGGAGTGAGAAATTTTCTGATATGGACATTGCTATCTCCCACTCAAATATTTGCGCTGAAAGATGATTCAGAAATCTATGATGATGAGCGTGGTGTCAAATGGCCACTCCATAGAGTTGGAACAGGAAATGATACTTCTACACATGAGGAAGATTTCTAAATATGACAAGAGGTTATTAACACTCTTGCATGCATTGGCAAAACTATGGAAGTTTTGGATGGGAAATGCCTTCCAAGAGCAGGTTGACCTCCATGTACTTCAATATTGTCTTAGGCAAGATCAGCTGCAAGAGAGGCAGAAAAAGTGGGGTAACACTACTCCAACATGTGGCTTTGGCATTGAGCATGTCAAAGAGGAGAGTTATGATGTGATAGGAGCTTCATTTCAGATTTCTACAGCGCTGTCATTATTGGGAAGCCTAGATCCATATTGGAAGTCCCAACTATTGGTGGAATATTCCAAGAACCTCTTCACATGTAAGGTTCTTGATGGGAAAGTGATAGATGGGAGATATAGAGTGGTTGATGGAGTCTTTTATTTCCATGATCAAATTTACTTGACTAGAGACTCCAAGATCAAGAAGGAGATTCTACATGTAGTGTATGAGGCACTCTCTTCTGGACATGTATACTTCATTGGGTCTTATCACACCATCATGGGGGGATTCTATTGGGAGGTGTTAGTGTCAGTCTTTGTAGCCTTCCTCTAGTGATCAAACATGCCCTTACAAAGTGATTTTAAGGTGTCAAGGTCAAATTTTGCCATTTCAGTGAGTCTTCAAGTAAAATTTGGTCACTAGGTATTAGGTCTAGGGTTTTCTTTCATTCCTTTCAGAGTTGTCCAAATGTTGGTCCATGTCACCATTCAGCTGAATGTACCATCATTCAGAGGGTTTTCATCATCATGTCAATTTCCACTGGGTCATTTTACACCTTGTTCATGCTTCAGTTGTGCCTAGGTATGGTTCATTTCCCTCTCCTATGGTTTTGGAGGTAATTTCTCTTGGATGGTAAAATCATCAGCAAAAATTGTATCCTGATGTTCATACACCTTCCCATATCCTTAATATACCTTATTAAACACTTCCCATCACTGAGATTCCCCAAATTCCTCATTTTTGCACAAACCCTAGTTTCTTGCTACAACTTGGCAATTTTCTAGGCTAGGCCTGTGTTTTGCCCTTTTTGACCCCTTCCCCTCACTCAATCTCTGAAATTCCACTTTCCCCTGCTTCCTAACATCTCTCCCTACTTCCAAAAATTTTCTCAAGAATTTAGAAGCCCCTTATCCCCTTCATTTCGCTTCATTTCGACAAATCCCTTGTTCCACACATCGGGATAGATTTCACTCAAATGACGTTTCTGAGAAATAAAAGATTAATTTGGTAAAACTGAGAGATTTTTTTTTCCAAAATAGGCCAAGGAAGAAAAAACTCCTTCACTTTTTACACAGGTGTCATGGTTTTAGAGAAATGTCAAAAATACCGTTGCCTCAGGAGAATTGAATGCACCTCTGAAGTGACCTTGGGAAAATAAATATTTCTCCTATATTGGTTGGCCAAATGACTTTCTAGATGCATCAAATGATAACTAGACAAAAATATCCTTCTAATGAGCTATCATCAGCTCAATTTGGAGTTGAGGAAGACTTTCAAAAGTTGACTGCAACAGCACTCTGCCTTGAGGCAGCCTCATTTTCCACATTTTGACCCGTCTTGGGAGATTTGATTTTTGACAGGGAAAATAAACTCCAAATTGAAAAATTCCACTTGGGTTGGAACGTAGACTCAATAATATTTCCAACAAGATATAACACGCCTAATTTTGACACCGGTAAGGCCTCCAAAAGCCTCCTGAAAAATGCATGACGCATTGGGTTTGTGCACGGCGCATTGGGCCAAAACACAAGATTTTTGCCATTCGTTTCACCCATAAAATTTTGCTCAGTCTCTCCTTGTTCAAATAAGTCAAATCCACTTCCTCATTTCTCTTAACAAGTGTTTGGTGTTGGTATTAAAATTTAAATTCAAAAAACTCAAAATCCTATTCTCTTGTTTTAAGATTTCTCCTAGGGTTTTAAAACTTGTTTTGTGCCAAACACTTCAATACTCCACCTTGTTTTTTCCACCCCCTCACTGTTATCTTATCATAGAAGCTCATCCCCTATTCCCTACATCCCTAAAGTCACTCATACCCATTTCATTCCCATCTCCCTACATCTCTAAAATTCACTTACTCCTAAGCTCCATCTCCCTCTCCCAAGTCATTTCATTTCCTCTCATTCTCCTTTTCCCATTTCATGTGTAAAAATTCCCAAAAAATCAGTTTCCCAAACATTCAGCAGCTCTCACCTCTCCCAAAGTTTGTCAAATTCTCAAAGGGAAAACTACCACTTGACAAGACTCCCTTGTTCCCACTGTCCATATTTCTCCCACAGTCCCTTCCCTTTGGGCATATTTTGGCAATTGAAACAAGGCACCAATTTGTCAAAAAACCAAACATACACTTGACATACACCTTGCAACACCATGGAGACACACACCGACACATCATCTGAACAAGACAGTGACTTTACAACTGAAACTGCATGCACCAGGAGGACATTGAACGTCGGAAAAGGGAGGATAGACTCTGAATCTTGGCTGAAGCTTCTTTGGCTAAGCATGGAACTTGATGGGGGACCTTCAATCCAATTTTCAGCAAATTTGGAGAAAATTTTATCATTTTTGAAATTTTGGTCACAAAACAGGTTTTCCTGCCCGACGCGTCGCACCACTTGGCGCGCGCTTATGATTGGGACATATTATAGTGGAAAACTTGACATTTTTGGATTTTTTATGAAAAATTATGCATGCTCAAGAATGGCTGAGAGATTTCATCAAGTTCTGGGTGGTATAAAGGGTCAAAAACACCTTGAAAATGGCCTTTCTGCCACCTTTTGCACACACAGGAACCAGTTTTGGGAGATTGAATTTTTAGAGGGGCATATGACATCCAAATCAAGAAAGTATACTTGGGTTGGATAGTCGACAGACAGGGCTTTCCAACGAGCTATCATGAGCTAAATTTGGACTTTGTTAAGTGCCTCCAAAACAGGCTCAAAGTGGCGCGACGCATTGAGTTTTTGGGCGCGGCGCATAGAGAAATTTGGCCTCATTTTGACTCTTCAGCTCAGAAATTCACCCAGTTTTGACTAGTTTTTCTTTTTGATGTAACTATTGATCTATATTGATGTAATTTGATGATTATGATGTAATTTTGGCTCATATTTACTTGTTCTAGAGGATTCATTCACTAAAAAGTGAAAATTAAATGAATGAATCAGTTTCCTTCCATATAGAGGCAAGTTGGTTGATTGCCTAGATTTTAGTTCCTTGTTTAGAATTGGTTGAAACAGCTCCTAGAAGGATGAGCTCGACCCCTAGAGGCATGGGAAGGGGTTAGGATGGTCTATATATTGTATTTTCTGAGACATTTTTAGGGTTGGACTCTTGGGAATAGTTTGGCACCTCATTGTATATTCATTTCAATATTTTTGGCAAAGGAATGACCGGAGTTTTGCAGTACTTGTTGGGATCCTTGTGGCTTTGAGTTTTGATGATGTTTTTCTTCATGTATCTGTAAGTTTCATTAATGTTTTATGTATGTCATTTCCCTTCTCTTTGCTTCTGAAATTAAACAAATGAGTAACTAAGGTAGAATTCATTAGTTTGTTGGTGCTCTACCTTAAACTTTTGTTTAGTTTTATGTGTTTTCATCTGTTTGAAGAGGATCCTTGCAGCCTCTTTCCCTCTTCAGCTCCTTAGAAGTATTTTCTATCCATTCATTCAATCTAAGACATCAAAGCCATTGCTTTCCTTGCCCCAACTTGAACTCTGCAAGAATTTGGCCTCATCCCGAAGCCCAAAAATTGCCTTTCCCTTTTTCCCACAAAAACCCTAAAAACTAAATCAGACTCCTTGATTCATATACCTAGCCTAAAATTAGCATTCATTTCAGTCATCTCAAGTCCTATTGATACATTTTTCCTGAGATTGACCTGGAGAGAGCCCTCTCCTGTTCTGGTAGGGCTAGCTACCAGACTGAGCGTGGTTTGATGTTACCCTGAACTCTGCCTTCCTTTCAGCCTAAGGTGGATTTGGACTATAACAGGAGGATCACAAAGAATATGTGCACCAACATATTAGGAGATATGTATCTTTTTTTATGTATGAGGAGGAGAGAAACCACCTTGCAAGTTTGTTTCAAACACTTCCCCTTTTGATGGAGAGATGGGAAGGCTCATCTATGGACCTCTTCACCAACTTGTCTACAATATATGGTAAAGATTGTGTTTTGATGTTTATTTATCAACTAACAATGTATGTGCACTACTTTACCATGCATTTGCGGCCCCTTTCTCCCCAAGAGAGAAAACCTCTTTGTGGATTTCATGGTCCTTTTGGCATACATTCAGTGATGGGGATGACCACTTAATGGAAGAATTTGGGCAAGATATGTTTTTCTTGGATCATATTTAACCAACACCTAATGTTCTCTACTATTTTCAAGGTTTTGAGAAGCTTATGAAAACAAGAAGGTGGTTGGATGGTCACTTATCATATCATGTTTTGAGATAGCAAGAAGAAAAACTTTGATGATCTCAATTGAGAGACTATTGTCACCCTCCAAGATGTCATATGACACATAGTCCATGTTTCTTTTGGAGCCCATATGGTGATGACACTCTATTCACTATATGCATGAAGGATTGGGAAAGAATGATTCCTAGAACCAATGAGTGGGATCATGAGATTCCAAGTATCTTTTGGCTTCATGAGGACTATATCATTGTAGCCCAAGATAAACAACTCCAAATTTATCATAAATGGAGAGAGAGACAGTATAATTTGAGCAACCTTCTCTCTCACTTTGAGCCATGAAGCCCCTACACATTACATAAGTAGGGGATTGGTTATTGTTTCTATGAGCTACCAAGGATGGCTCACTCTGTTTGGATGATAGCATTGAGAATGGAGTTTCTCATGGGGATTGAGGCACCCAAATTTTACCATCACCCATGCCTTGAGGAGGCCAATGGACAGCATATAACTCTTACCATATATCTCCCACTTTTTCATGATGAAAACTATTTTGTTTATCCACCAAAATCAAACTTCTATTCTTGGGAGGATACATATTCATTGGAGATTTTGTAGTATCCTTGTATTTTCTTGAGGACAAGAACCATTTTGGAGGGGAGGACAGTAATATTCCTAAATTAGCTTTCAACTAATTGGAATATTAATTTTTTTATTTTTCACTTAGATAGGTGAATAAATGGGTAGGGAGACCCATAAATCTCTTTATGCAGAATAAAACCACTTCTCATGTGAAATTGGATCATATTTCCATCTCAATAAAGCACCCTAAGGTGTGACCAGGGGCTAGAACATGTGGACTGGGTCAACTCTGACCAAATCAACAACGTTGTCATGGATAAGTGGACATTAATGGAGGGACAACGTAGTTTTAGATGGAGACATGTTGCATGGTAGTGTCATTAATGAATGGGACTCAGGGTTTGGAAGCTCATATCTTATGAAAGGAAGAGGATGGAAACCATATTATTGATCTTGGTATATTTGATATTTTGATATATGGTATGTTTAGACATATACCTTTCTTCAGTTGTTTAGCTAAGATTGCATGTTCTATTTAGCGCAGGTTATTCCTGATCGTGAATCCCACCTCTTCGATTGAGAAGCTCTTGGATGATTTTGCACTATACTTCCATAATCAGGCATTTGGCCAAGCTTCAGTCTCATGTACAATGTAGTTCTCTTTAGAGTTCGGTTGTGTTGCAGGGGTGTAGCAATGGAAGAGATAAATCTCCATTTTCTGAGCTATTTTTCCATTGGAGGGATCATCCTTTCATTTGGAGTCTCTTGCGGAAGACTTCATGGCTTTATTACATATTTTGGCACCAGGCCAAGTAGCGTCCATCAGCTACAGTGCAGTTTCCTGCAAGGACTGCACTATTTTGGAGAACAGTTGTAACAATGGCTTTACTGCCCTATTTGGAGTGTTTGGGTTTCCTGTGTGGGGATCAACCCTTCATTTAGGAGATCTATTGGATGGGGATCAACCATCTTGTATATCATATCAGCCATCTCCTATCAGTGATTTATCTGTAGAGATTATTCAGCCCTAGGGCTAAATGTGTTATCTTTTGTATAGTGTGTATTTCCAGAAACCTTTTTTGGGTTGTCATGGAATTTTGATTGGAGCATAGATCTCTATCCTTAGTATTTTTGGAGCATTATATTAGTAGAAATATATTTTTACACCTTTCAGCTGTTATTCTCTCTTAGACAATGCAGTTTTCTAAATTCCTGTATTTTATGCATTAACGACATTTTAGATCTAGGTGTATGCTCTCATGGGAGGCTTGTTTGCCCAACTTGAGTGATCTTTTCCTCAAGATCTTGTACCTATTTTTCTATTATAATCACAATGGAATGGATCTACAAGTGCCTCATTCTTTGATCTATTATATTTTTTCATATTTCCAGTTTTATGCATTATATTCCTACTTTCCCCATTTGGGAATACTACAATGGGAGTATGTTGGGCCATGAAAAATTTATGCTTTACCCTCATAATTAGCTCGATTTATTACTTATTTTCATATGGTTACCTTCACTATTGGAAATAATTCTAGAAGAATTAATTGTAAACAAAGGGTAAAACTAGTTATCAACAAACTATGTGATTATTGGTAAAAACTAACTTTCATTGTTTTTATGTGCACGAAATATGAACCAATTAACTCTTGTTCAAATGATTGAGCAAAAAATACTAAATAAAATGAAAAGATTGTATCTTGTTCATGCGAACTAGTGAAAGATGAGGAGAATCATGCCTAATTCACAATGAAATCTGCTAGACAGCTGTGAAATCCTCAGGATCTCCTGATCCTGAGGATTTTCTATTATCCATTTTGTTTTTCCATAGGTTATAAAAGACCGAAGAGTGAAATAGAATGGGAGACATTTTTACCCGTATTTTATAGTTTTACATTATTCATATTTATTCAAGACAGATTTTTCGCACTCAGTAATGTTGTACCTTTACTATTGAATTTAATCAAAGAGATAGTGGTTCCTTCGTAATCGTGTTCTAAATATATACTGGCAGAGACTTCTGGAGGCTCTGGGCCCAATCAGTAGGAGCTATACTACTTTTCTATGTTATATTATTATTTTCCTTTTCTACAATTAATCATTTATGTATTTCAATTTATTTAATTATCATCGGCATTGAGTGGTTTTTGTTTCCATTCATTTGAAGTCTTAACCTCTTTTACTTTCTGCCTAAATGTTATTATTTCATTTACTAGAGTTATTCAAATGTTTGTGAATGATTCATGTTCATTACGAGTGATGTTATTTTCTTAATCAGTCATTGTGAATTTCAATTGCATAGCATGAATAAGTTACTCATTGTTCAATTGCTGAAGTATTCCCTTTCTGATTAAATAGATTGCCATAGATATCGATTAGTGATTCTAGTTAAGTGTGAATTATTTAATTATCACATTTTGGTTCGCTTTCTGCATAGAATGAATCAGAAATAAGTTAAGTTGATTCATTAAAGTTATTTCATGGTTTCTTTCAGAATTGTCTTAATTTAACTTCGAGAATTATATATTACTTCTTGCAACGATTTAGAATTGTTGACCTCTAATTTCACTTACGTAAACTTTGCTAAGCACTATTGAAATAAACATACTTACCCTGGGTTGATAATTAATGTAGGTATTAATATTGCTTTTAAATAGTCATATTAATGCACCAACAAATGTATATAATACAAAATGTTTTGAAAAGTTAGGAGTGACCAGAGAAGGAGCATTGATGATAGTCTCATTGATTAAATTAAATTATTCCCTTTCAATGTGACCCCATTTAAAGATCAATTTTTTCTTGATCATGGATTGCAAAGGAAAACTTATTCGTGAAAAGTGAGGAACAAACCTTTTTATAAAATTTATTTGACCCAAGAAAGACTGCATTGATTTATTATTGTGGGGAAAATAGATTTTCTCAATTTCTCTAATCCTTTTTGGATCAATATAAATACCCTTTTTTGATATGATGAATCCCAAAAGTTTACCTTCACTCAAAGCATAATAAGACTTTTTTGGATTTAATGTAATCACATATTTCATACATCATTCAAATATCTTTTTCAGGTCATTCAAATGGATTATTATTTTCTTGGAATAAACAGTGATATAATCCAAGTAAATAACAACAGATTTGTTATTGAGTCCTTTAAAGGCTATATCGATAGCTCTTTGAAATGTGGCACCTGCATTAATCAAACCAAACGTAATTTTTTGATAAGCATATGTTCCCCATTTTTTTCTAAACATATTCTTCAATCTATCATCTGGATGAACTAAGATTTGGTTATATCCTAAAAATCCATAAAGAAAAGACATAAGCTCAGAACCAACTATTGATTGCAGTACTTGTTCCATGGTTGGCAGTGGGAAGATATCCTTCAAACAAGTTTTGTTTATATTTATAAAATATATGCATATGCGAATATCACCATTCTTATTTCTAATAGGCACTAGATTGGAAACCCATTTTGAACGTCTAACAAGAAAGATGATTTTAGCCTTAAGAAGTTTGTTCAATTCAGATTTTATCTGACTTTCAAGGTTCGGGTGGATTTTCCTTAGTTTCTTCTGTACTGGTTTATCATTTGAGATCGGGTATGGTGTGATGTATAACAGAGGTATCATAATTCTTGAAATCAGTGTGATCTCAGGCAAAGATTCCTTTGTATTTCTTTAGCAACTCAATGAATGGTGATCTTCCATGAGGAGGTAAACCAAGACCAATATTGATGTTTTGTGGCTTGTCATCAGTACCGAGATATATTAATTCAAATTTCAAAGTTGAACTTAGAATTTTGGCATTAGTTATCTTCTTAAATCTATCATTGAGATCATAAATATCTTCCAGCTTAACCACAGATTTGGGTATTGGATTTTCTTCAGTGTTTTACTTTAACTGAAGGTCATGCTTATTTTCATCTAAGATTTGATCATCATATGACCCTTCTGATGTCAAGAAATTGACAATATCATAATTGTCATTAAAGACTCGCTAATTGGTGACATTATCAGGAATGGATGGTCCAAAAATCAATTCAATGGAGAATCTTTCAGGACTAAAATTTTCAAATGGTATGATTTTGATCCAACCTTAGCTAATAGATCAACACTAAAATTTTGAAATCTAGGAATAGGGGAAATATTAAATTCCATAAATTGATCTATGAGATCCTGAACTAATGTTTGATAGTGTTTAAGGTGTCCAAAAAGGCAGTGGATAGTGTTTCTTACCATTTTAATAATGATTTCTAAGTATCCAAATACCTTCAAATGTTTCACATCAAGACTAATTTCTTTATACAATTCTTGTATTAATGCTTCGTATTATGCAGTATTAATTTACACTTGAATTGTAATATGCAAGATAACATGATCTTCTCTCCTTCTGTGCTCACTAGAATACAACCAGCTCCTGCACCATCATTAGCTTTGGAACCATCAAAGTAAAAAGTCCAAAACAGATTTTTGCCTACTCGTTTATTTACAAAAAATTTACATTTGGAGGGATTTGTTTGTGATAAGTTTTCAATTTGTGAAATGACAACATTATACAAGAAGGGATATTTTTTAGTGTTAAAATTCCTTAAAAATGATTAACTTGAGCAATTGTTGATAATATTGTTGGTGAATGCTACTGGCTCATTGTCACCTTCAAATTCAGTTACTATATGTTTCATGTGTTTTTCACGATCAACTCAAATTTGATTTGGTTTTCCATTACAAGGTAACCACATGTCATACCAATATGTAGCAAAATATCCATGTAGTTTTTCACACCAATCTCTACTCGAAATTAAGCCATAGAATTCTAGGATATCAGCTACTAAAATATCAATAATTTGACTGACTTTGGGATTCGAAGAAAGTCAAATACTGGCTGAATTTATTTTCCCTGGGACTTCAACTTTGGTTCTATCAAGTTTTACTGAGTGAACAAAAAAAATTTGAGGAATGAGTTTCAACTTAGCACAAACTATATTTGGAATTATATTAGAAGAAGCTCCTGAGTGAATCAAACAGTTGTGAGGACTCCTGTTGTAAATTTCGTATGTTAGAAGAAAAGGAGGTGTATGTGAATTAGATATATCACCTACAAGGATGGCATCTGAAGGATCGACCTTATTTGCAGAAGTAGGATGTTTGCCTGAATTTTTTACAACCTAAGATATAATAGTAGGGGGTAGTGGTGAAGCAGGAACTGCATTCAGTTCTCTAAGAAATATCTTTTGTTGTTGTTTCAATTTGGTAAGTTCGTGTAGTGAAATATTTGCCTTTATTTTCTTCATATATTCAACAATATTATATTCCATGGTTTCAGAAACTACCAAGTTTTTTGATGTAGATGGAGAATTTGTTGAAGGTGGACTAGACTATGAAACCATAAAATCAGATTTCTTATTATTTGATTTATCCTTGGAAGCTGATGTTGAATTTTTTTGCTTTTGACTTGGCTAGCTAACTTCAGCAGGTCCTTTGCTTCTAGTAGTAACATTAAAATCTTCTTGTTTTTCTTCATTTGGAAGAATAAAGTCCCACATGCCATTTAGTTCAACTATTTCCTCTTCTTTGGTTTCTTCTTCCTTAGTTTCTTCATCTTATGTTTCTAGGTCAGACTCAGCATTAGATATAGTGTTGGGTGGTTGAGAATTATAAGACTGATTTCTCTTGAAAGGTCTAAAATATTTCTTAGCATTGGAGTTTTTAGCAGCTTATTTTTTTATATCTACCCTTTAATTTGTCATGGTTTTCAGTACCTTTTGGAGGCCTTCTACATCAAAAGGATCTTTTGGTGGCTTTTTCTTAGAATCATATTTGAAAGAGACTTTCTTGGATTTTCTATCCTCTTGAGAGATTTTCTTTTCAAGAGTAATTATACGCTTCTCTACAGACAAGACTTCTTTCATGTCTTCTGCTAATGTAGCTAATTTCACTTTATCTACAAAAATGGTTATATTAGAGGGAATAGAAGATATATACCACTCAATTTGAACATCAGCACCAGGAATTGATATAGTAGGGATTTTATTGAGTAATTTATTGAATCTAGAATTGAAGTCTTTAATATTTTCTCCCGTTTTAGCCTTGAGATTTGATAATTCATTGATGAGTGATCCAATGGTTCTATCATCACAAAAACTAGCTAAGAATTGTTCTTCAAACATATCCCAAATAGTTATAGAGCGAGTTGGCAATGAAAAATACTAGGATCCTGCACATCCTGTAAGAGTATATGGAAATAATCTAACCAGACAATCTTCTTCAGTAACTTCATTTAAATTCATGGCTAACATATAATTGTGAAGATGTTCTTCTGGTAGTAGACCATCATCAGGATTAAATTTGGGCAACCATCTTTCAGAATTCTTACGAAGTGGGTGAAGAGGAGCTGCGATTGCTGCAACACATGGATTATTCCATGGTTGTGTACATGGTGGTGGTTGTTGTTCTACCATGATTGTAGAAGTTTGGAAGAATGAGGATATGAATAGGATGTGAGTGGAAAAAGAGGTAGGTTGACTACCTGAACTAGAAGAACTAGCACAAATAGTTTGAATGAGAGTTGTTGTAACAGGTGGGGGAAGTGAATGGATTTGAGATGAGGAGTTGGATAAAATATCACTAATAGATGTTTGTGATTTAGATTTCTTGCTATTCTTTCTAAAATAAGTAATGGTAAATTCCAAAGGAGGAATTCCAATTTTCTAACTTAGAAAACGATTCAAGATTCTTCTAAGTTGTAACACAGATGAAACACTTTCTTCATATGGTTGAGATATTGTAGGTTTTTCAGCTCAAATAGATATTTTTTCTAACTTCTCTATTAAATTTTGAACTTCTGCTGATTCAGATTTATAATTTGAAGAAAGTAATATCTGAGATCTACTAGGAGATTTTGGAGAATATTGTTCAACTTCTAATCTTAAAACACCAATTCTGGATGGGGATCCAGAAGTTGAACGGGATCTAGAGGGAGAACAAATATTAGGATGGCTTCTAGATTTTTATTGTTTTTCCTTGCCATTCACAATTGGCCCTCCTTCTAGTGCCAAAATGTTGAAGCCTCGGAATTTCTTTGCAACAACATGGGGGATAACCACCCGGTCTGGACCTTAAAGAAGATCCTTTTCCGTTTGGTATAGAAGCTTCGACTAGGGATAATGGGACCAGTTTTCTAGCAAATAAATTAACATGATGATGATGGGTTTGATACAAGGTGAAATGAAGAATTACTTTATACTAATATAAATAATTTATCTAAGTAACAAACACATGCATCTATTTAATCTAATTATTTAACTTAATCTATAACTAGGGAAGAATTACCATCAATGTGATCTAAAAGGATATCTTACAGAAAAAGGTAATAAAGATCATCCAATTACTGAAAGAGATGAAAATTATGTAATATAATTATTTTGACTGAATATTTAATCAAAATAATTATGTAAAATATATCACATATATCGATTTCTCTATGTATTTGGTAAGGAATTATAGCTGAAACATTGTACAAAAGTGCATGAATGATAAAATGTAAATCAAACTGCATATATATCACAATATAAAGAGAAATTACAATAAACTCCTAATCAATACTTAATCATCAAGATAATAGTACTAGATATGATGAGATCTGCTCATGAAATCCACAATATTGACCTGCTACTTCTCAATCCAAATATACTTTAAGAGTACAAAAGTGCAATTTCAGTAAAGCATACTCCAATTTTCCAAAATTAGATCATGTTCCATATATTTTATCAAAAGAATTCACAAAAGTACAGAAGTGCAAGCTTTCACAATTTGTGTTTTAACAAAATTTTGGACCCCTCTCTAAAGGCATGAGAGAGGTTTAAATACTAAAATAAGTAATTCAAAAATAGATTATTACACAAAAAGATAAGGAGGTTTCAAACGACCTTCCTCATAATAAGTAAACTAAACTACAATATAGAAATTAAAAATGAAAAGACTGCTTAGTTGGGTTGATTCCCTTTTGTCACTTGGTCTTTGAGCTGGAAAATATCCACCGCTGGCTTCAGTTGAGTAGGCTAAGTAATTATGGATCTCACTTATCCTTTGAATATGGCATTTGAAATTGCAGGCACCGCCTTTCTCGTGGAATCAGTTAAGGAGCGTATATTCATGCACTGGTTATGTGTTCTGATCAAGAAATTCGAGTAATTTTCTTGATCCAATTTAATTATCTGTTTAATTGATTGTACATGTTTCTCACCACTTTCCTTCCACTTCTTTTCTAATAGCTTGATCTCTCAAATTTATTTAGTTGTACATTCTTCAATAAGTTTAGCATTTTCACGTTGTTCATTGACAGATTCAATGATTTTTCTTGCTACGTTACCTGCCTTTGAAGCCACTTTCTATGCTTGTTTTAATTACATATCCCAATATTTGAATAAAATATCCTTATGATATTTTTCAACATTTGGGAGATCAGCCTTCTTCCCTTCCTCATATTCTAGCCAAGAAATAAACTCAGAAATTTCCCTATAAATCCTTTCACGTTCCGACTTTATGTTTTCCACCTATTGAGTCAGTATGTTACTTATTTCACAGTATGAGTTAGTAGAAGAGATTTGTTGGCAGAAACGGTCTTGTTGTTGTTATAACTGTGAATTCCATTCAAGTGCTTCTTTAATGAATTGTTATGTTTGAGGTTGAATCTTGAGCTTGTCTGTTATTGTTTCTATGTGTGCATATTTTTCAAATATGTGTACTTAAGGCTCCAAATTCAACCTTTCAAATTATTTTTGGAATTGTGCCATTTTCATTTCAGTGTGCTTATTGGAATTATGTTTCTCCTGTTCCAGTTGTTTTTCTAACACTTGGACTCTTTCTTCTCTTTGTCTAAGAAGAATTTGAACTTCTGATGCTTTATCAATTATAGGATTTGCATATGCTCTTGTAAACTGTGAAATTTTAGTAATATCTCCAGTTCAATTAACAAGACTGTCTTTCCAAACAATATCTAATGACTCATTACTAATGGTTTTCATTATTTCATCAATTATTCTTATTTTTCTCCTCTTTACTACAAATTTATGATTTGGACTATAGAAAACGTCCAATGGAGGTATCTCTTCAATATTTAAAACAATTTCTTCAGTAGGGAAGGCCAAGATGACTTCCTGATCTTCAACACCTGGATTTTTTTGAACTGTTATTTCTGTTTCTGGTAACTTCTGAATCTTTTTAGGAGTATGAAATCTTGATGATCCTTCAATATTAGGATTTGGTGGTACGTGAAGTTTTCCAGTAAACTTCTACCATTATTTGTTTAAATGCTCCACTTGGGATTTTTTTGTCTACTTAGGTGTAGATTGAACTTCTGGAATCTCTTTAGAATACGCCTTTTCTAATCCAAATTCATCAGTTCTTTCCTCAGCATGTATGTCAATTCCTTTAATTACATCTTCAATTATTTTATCAGAGCTTTCATCTTTATTTTCAAATTCATTTTCAGGATGATCTAAATCTTGGGACTCATGTTTGGAATGTTTTGAATCCTGAACTAATTTCTCCTGGGATTCATCTTCATACATATCTTTTGAATTATCATCTAGGCTTAAACTAGCAGTTGGCTCAATAATTTCCTCTATTTGCAACAGGTTCAATGCGACTATTTCCAATATTTTATTTTTGTACTCATGGAAATATTTGATATCTGCTACACTGAGTATGTTGGATGCCATGTTCAATACCTCTAAAAATTTCTCTGTTACTTCAAAAAAATCATAAAAATAATCTTTCTCATTCATGAATGGTCTAATTTTGATTTTAATGGAATCCATTAGTTTTTCTATGTTAAGTATCCAAACAGTAATTAAATTGTGTGCATAAGGTTCACTGAAGTTTGTAGGTGAAACAAATGGTTTTAACTTAGTTAAACAGATTTTTATGTGAGGTTAAAACATGTAAATTAGATTTTACAACATTGCTCAGTAGTAAATGATAGATAATAAAGCATCACATATGACAATACTCAGCAAATTGATAAAGCAGTTCACCCCTCCTGGGCTACATCTGCTGGTCCAGCTCCCAATGGCATGTCCCTCATATCTTATTACTTAAAAATGTTAAGTACATTTGATAAAAGCCTCAAATTACTATGATCTATGTAAAAATAGCTTCAGAATGCTTGAATTAGTTATTAATGACTATTCAGTTGCAGAAAACAAAGAATGGATGCTCAATTCATTGAAAACACCCTAGTGGCCATGGTGGCTCCTTGATCTCTCCTGAAGAAAAAACTACATGAAATGATCTCTAATGGCTCTAACGCCTGTTCCAATGATTTCATAATGTCAAAATTAGCCAAAAATGACTATTCATTCCCCAAAAATGGTCGAAATATCCAAGAGTTATGACCCAAACAGTAATTTTCCCAATCACACCTAGGAAAACTCCTCCAAAACTAGAGGAACTCCAGTTAGCGCTGACAAATTGGCACTGGCCACCAAATTTGGGGGTCCACCATCAGAACCTCTGGGTAGACTGTCGGTTACATTTAATATAAAACACCATCATCTAAATTTTGTGGTTACACCCGCCGTATTAACCGTCAGTTTCCTCGTTGTTGTGGTTTGCATGTGGGTCAAGGTTTTGAACGAGCGGACATCTGGTAGGGGGATTGGCCCTTAGGGGCTGGCCTCCCAAGCCCTCACCGATAAGAAACTTAAACTTTAAATAGACGTGGAAAGGTATAGTGGTAAGAACCACGGTGTAGGTGGGTTGGTAAATGGTATTGCGTGCGAAGAGGAGGTCGCGGATTCGACCCCCATCGACTCCACAAAATTTTGTAAAAATATTATGAGGACACATGGAAACCTTCGCACTTGCCACGTGTCACTCAACCATTCGTCCACCTATAACTCATCCAACGGCCAAATCTCTTCCGTACCATTTACATCTAACAGTCCCACGATGCGCCATGTGGTGCCCCCAGATTAGCTCAGAAGAAAAATGGAATATTCCCAGAATATTCTACTGACTGTACCTGCAAGCTAATTAGGCATCCAGTTACCAAAATTTTTGATGTTTAGGAAAATTAATAGAACGCAATATCTTCCTCATACGACATTAGTTTTTCGAACCGTTCATGGCACCGGAATCGCAACGAAGAGACTTTTCCTGTCACTTAGGTTCGGACTTGTTTTGATAACTTTCATTTTTTAGCATATGACTTGATATCCTGATCACACCTCCCCATTGGGAAGCTTTTGGATCCCAAAAGCCTTTAATTACCTACTCAAAATATGAGGGAACAACTCCCTCACCTTTTTCACTTCCATCCATCTTTCCTTACTTGGTTTGTTGCCCTTGAGCCCAATCCGAAGATAATCAACACTTCCTCTTTTAGAAGTGCATGTCCTCCTATCAAGGATGGCATCCTCCTTGAGCTCGTCCAGAATTTCTAGCGATAAATATTCTATTTATGGCAGCCAAATGTTACTCCCTTAATCATTAATCACTGGAGGCTCATACAAACGTAAACTCTCCACCTTGACAACGGAATACATTCTCATATATGAAGGAAAGTCAAGTTGAAATGCATTATTATCAAATTTTTTAATAATATTGAATGGACCATAATCAATAGGCTTTAACTTTTTACCTTCTCCTTGCAACCTTTATTTGCTAATGTGCAACCATACCTCATCACCTTCTTGAAACTTGTGATCAACTCTATGTTTTTCATGTCTCTCCTTGTATTTTATTTGACTTTTTTCAAGCTGTTCTTCAACTTGCTGATGAAGAAGCTGAATTCACTCAATGAACATGTGGGATTTTTCAATGTCACTATGCCCATCAATGGCAACATCCTTCTCAAGAATGAAATCTAGAGGTGACTTTTGCAAATACCCAAAGAAGGCTTCAAAAGGTGAAGTATTTGTAGAAGAGTGCTTGGCTCAGTTGTAAGCGTGCTGAATGTAATGTAGATGCTCATCCCACAACTTAGGATGCTTGCTGCAATAACCTCTCGAAAGATGCACAATAGTTCTGTTCACTACCTCTGTTTGGCCATCTTTTTGCGGATGAAAAGCAATACTCTTTTTCAACATGGTGTCCATCATCTTCCATAGATTGGACCAAAAATTCCCAACAAATCTGGAATCCCTGTCACTAACAATAGAAGTATGCAAACCATATGAACCCATACATGTTGAAAATATAATTCAGTAGTTTTTTCAACATTAATAGATTTCTTGCATGGCATAAGAAGACACATCTTGTTGAATCTATCAAGTACTACATAAAGATAATCATGTTGCTTTCTAGACATAGGTAGACCTCCAACAAAGTCCACAGAAACACTTTCCCATGGCCTTGATGGTACCGGTAATGACGTGTATAACCCAAGCTTCATATTTCTATGCTTGCTTGTAGCGCACAATGAACAACCTCTAATGAAATGTGAAACACTATCTACCATGCGAGGCCAATAAAAATACCTCTGTAAATGTGCCACCATTTTGTTTACCCCAAAATGTTCAGCAATAAGAGAAGAATGAGCTTCTCTCATGACACTTAGTCTCTCTCCTTGTGGTATACACAACTTTCCAAAATGAAACAACAAATTTTTATGCATGTAATAATCATTCTCTTCAACTTGATTCCCTTCACTCAAGTTAGCATACACATCCTTAAAATCAACATCAGATGCATATTGTTCTATGTAGCTCTCATGTACTATAGAATCATTCTTAAGCAAAGCAGCAGCACTATTAATAGGCCTTGAAAGCATATCAACAACTTTATTGAAAATACCTTTCTTGTACCTTATTACCAAGTGAAATTATTGTATGAAACCCATCGATCTGAAATGACGTGATTGCTACAATTTACTTTGTGATTGCAAGTATTTTAATGGTTGGTGATCGGTATGTACAACTGTTTCTTTACCCATCAAATAGTGTTTCCACTTTTTGACACTTTGAACCAATGCATACAACTCCTTATCATATGTAGGATAATTAACTACATCACCATTAAATGTCTCATAATGAAAAGCGATATGCTTGCCATGCTACAAGAGAACTGTACTGATGGCATAATCACTAGCATCGGTATGTATCTCGAATGGCTATCTCAAGTCTGGTAAAGCAACTACTGGAGCTGAACTAATCTTCTCTTTCAAAAATTCAAAAGCTTTTTGTTGTTTTCCTCCCCATTGGAAAGCACATTTCACACTTGTCACTGCATGCATAAGAGCTACTATGGCAGAAGAGTTAGTAATACACTTTCTCCAATATTGAGTTGCACCCAGAAAAAATTCTTACCTCTGTAATGGATTTGGGAGTAGGCCAATTCACAATGCTTCTACCTTAGAAGGATCAATTCTCAATGCACCTCCTCCTACTATATGTCCCAAATAAACCAAATAAGTATTTCCAAATTCACACTTAGACATCTTAAGAAATAATTGCTCTTTCCTCAAAACATCAAGTACTTCCTTAACATTCATGACGTGATCTTCTCTAGTCTTGCTGAAAATCAAGATGTCGTCTAAGTATAATATAACAAAATCATCAAGGAATGGACGCAAAACATCATCCATAACACACATGAAAGTTGCAGGTGCATTACAAAAACCAAAAGACATAACTAGCCTCTCAAAGAGTCCTTGTTTGGTTTTGAATGCAGTCTTCCAAATATCACTTTCTGCAATTCTAACTTGATGGTATCCACTACGTAAGTCTAACTTCATGAAAAATGTATCATATTTCATCTAATCTAACAAATCATCTATCCTTGGGAGTGGGTAACGATTTTTATCGTAATCTTGTTCAAAAATCTGAAGTCCACACACATACACCAAGTTCCATATTTCTTTGGAATCAACACTATCGATGACCCACATGGAAACGTTCTTGGTCTTATGAGTCCCTTGTTCAAAAAGTCTTTAATTTGCCTCTTTATTTCAGCATTCTCCATGATAGACATGTGGTACATGCCTATGTTCTAAAGAGGAAAATCTTGTTGCAACTGAATCTCATGTTGAATCTCCCTTTTAGGAGGCAATCCCGTTCGCTCCTGAAACATCTCATGATGTGCATCAACTATACCATATAAATATGATTTTAACTTGGGACCAAAATCTTCAAATGACTCATGATTCACATCATCTTTAGGCTTAATCATAAGAAGTATGAAACTCTTACTAGAATTCACTAGTATTTTTACCTGTACAACATTTACCATAGCAATGTTTGTCCTCTTGCGATGTGCTCTAACAATAAAATCCTTGCCATATTTGAATAGATGATACTTGTTCTCATGGTGATAGAATATAGATTTCCTATCATATAAATAAGGACTTCCCAAAACAAATCCTATAATGTCAAAAGTAACAACATCTAATTCAACCGTGTCAATAAAATGTGCAGTAATTGCAAAGCGCAATATACACTTCTTTGAAACTTGTAAGTTTGCATCCTTACAAATCCAACAAAGTGATTATGGTTTTTGATGTGGAATGGTCTCAAGATTTAGTTTCTTGACTAAGTCTTCAGAGATAAGGTTCTCTTGTGACCCACTTTCAAACAATGTGTCAATCTTTGTATGTTTTGAAATAACCCTCACATGAAACAATTCAATTCTTTCTTCTTCATTTGGAGCTTGTACATGACAGTTTGAAGTGCTAGTACTTGGTTTAGTTTTAGTTTCTTTTCCCTTCATATTCTTCAAACCCATGGTTGTAATTTTGGTTTTGTCACATAAATCATCACCTACGTTTTGTTGTGTAGTAGCTACAGTTTTATTCTTCCCTTTGTTTTTGTTAAATTGGGTTCTTTTTTCAGGATGTAACTTCCAACAGTTTTTCTCTTCATGGCCTTCTCCTAAACTGTGTTTACAAACAAATTTCTCTCCCTCTTTTTTGACAGATGCATTTTTCTTTCCTTTTCCTTTAGAGGTTTTGTCTTTTTTATTCAACTTGAAAGGCTTGTTCCTACCCTCTTCAAAAGTGTTTTTCCCTCTAGCCTCTAAATGTGTGTCTTGAACACAAACCTCATCTAGACTAGTAGAATTGAACATAAGGATAGTGTGTTTTAGGTAGCTATGTAAGCCTCCTATGTACTTCAGCAAAGTGCCTTGACTCTGAAAATCTACCCCCAATAAGAGAGATATTCTCCTAAATTCTTGGGTGTACTCTTGTACATTTTGTCCTTTAAGTTGTCTAAAATTTTTCCAATTCATGATAGCTTTCTATAAATTAGCTAATGGATAAAACTGTTGTTTTATTACAGTAATGAAATCATCCCATGATAAAATAACCTTACAATGCTTTTTGATCTCCTCCTTTGTCTTGGATTCCCAACAAACAAGTGTTGCACCTTCCATTCTCAAAGAAGCTAGCTTAATTTTAGTGTCGCCATCATGAAGGTTTTGGATTCTCAAATAAACCTCCAATTGCCTAATAAAATTTTCAAGCTTTTATACATTGACTTCACCATTAAAAATTGGCAATTTAAACTTAACATCAAGTTTTAAAAAACGACTTTTACCAGTGTTATTTAACTTGTGAGATTGATTCACTGAAGTAGAGGATGATGATGATGAGCATGAGGGTGAGTATGGTGGATCTCCATTTCTTCCATTTCCCTTATTTGACTTATCTTCATCTTTATTTGCCCCTAAATATCCTTCTCCTTCCTTATGAAGTTTAGATCCTTCTCCTTCAAGTCTCTCATTTCTTTCTTGGTAAAGTAATCTCACCATTTCAGTCAAGTCAAAGAATCTTTTCCTGAACACTCTTTCTTCCTCCTTGGGATCAACTTATTCATGTATTTCTTCCTCCATTAAAGTCATGCTTATGGCTTCTTATGTTTCTCTATGAGGTGAAATTGAAGGTGGATATAATGGCACTCTTTCCCTCCTTGGCTGAAGATTAATTTGAACTTTCACCAATTGACCTTCTCCTCTCTTAAGCTTCAGCCTAGTAAGCATTAAAACTCTTGCAAATTGTTAAACAAATCCTTGCACAAATATTAAACAGAGAAAATACTCGAGTGTAACTCAAGCTTTGATACCAACTTGATCTGAATGGAACGTATTAGTTTTCATGTGCTAAGTATCCAAACAGTAATTAAATTGTGTGCATAAGGTTCACTGAAGTTTTCAGGTGAAACAAATGGTTTTAACTTAGTTAAACATATTTTTATGTGAGGTTAAAACATGTAAAATAGCTTGTATAACACTATTCAACAGTAAATGACAAAGAATAAAGCATCATATATGATATGAAAATACTCAGCAAATTGATGAAGCAGATGTAGCCCAGGAAGTAGTTCACCCCTCCTGGGCTACATCTTCTAATCCAACTCCCAATGGCATGTCCCTCATATCTTATTGCTCAAAAATGTTAATTACATGTGATAAAAAGCCTCAAATGGTTCTCTCTATGAAAACATCTTCAGAATGCTTGAATTAGTCGAGAATGACTATTCATTTTCAGAAAATAGAAAATCAATGCTCAATACACTTAAAACATCCTAGCAGCCCTAGTGGCTCCTTGATCTCTCCTGAAGAAAAACCTACATGAAATAACCTTCGATGGCTCTGAAAATTATTCCAATGAGTTCAAAATGTTGAAATTAGCCAAAAATGACTATTCATTCTCCAAAAATGGTCGAAACCTCCAAGATTTATGACCCAAACAGTAATTTTCCCAATCACACATAGGAAAGCTCCTCCAAAACTAGAGGAACTCCAGTTAGCATCGACAAAATTGGCACTGGTCGCCAAATTTGGGGGTCTGCTGGCTGAACTATCGGGAAAACTGTCGATTACATTTAATAGAAAACCCCATAATGTGACTATTGTGGTTACACCAGCCATATTAAACGTCGTTTTCCTGGCCGTTGTGGTTTTCATGTGGGTCAAGGTTTTGAAAGAGTGGAAATGTGGTAGGGGGCTTGGCCCTTAGGGGCTAGCCTCCCAAGCCCTCACTGTTGAGATCCTTAAACTTTAAATATACATGGAGAGGTATAGTGGTAAGAATCACGATGTAGGTGTGTTGGTAAATGGTATTGCGTGAGGAGAGGAGGTCACGAGTTCGACCCCCATCGACTCCAAAAAAAAAATTCAAACTGTTATGAGGACACGTGGTGACTTGTAGGCTTGCCACGTGTCACTCAACCATTTTTCCACCTATAAATCATCCAATGGACAGATCTCTTTTGTACCATCTACATCTGACGGTCCCACGATGTGCCATGTGACGCCACCAGATTGGCTCAGATGAAAAATGGAATATTCCCAGAATATTCTACTAACTATACTTGCAAGATGACTGGGCATCTAGTCACCAAATATTTTTTGTTTGGGAAAACAAACAGAACACGATATCTTCCTCATATAAAATTGGTTTTTTGAACCATTCACAGCACCAGAATTGCAAATACGAGACCTTTCCGGTCGCTCAGGTTTAGACCTATTTCGAGCACTTTCATTTTTGAGCATATGACTTGATCTCCTAATCAAATTTTTAGAGCAGTAGTAAAATTTTAGACTACATTGTTGGGGTCATACTTTCTTCCTAGCATAAAAGCCAGATTCAAAGAGGTAATATTTTGGATCTCCTTTTTTGTATTACCTATATCAAAAAAGAAAAAAGGTACCACACTGTACTAGAAATGTAGGGCAAATTGACTTATTTCAATCTTTGAGATGCTTGTTTATACCATTTCCTAATGTTTGGTATGCAATCTCCCTAGCCAAAAGTTTGTCTGGGACATAATAGGGAAAACCATGAGGAGATGCAAGACTCCCGAAAACTCTAATATAAGTAAAAATTTCTTCTCCAAACCATCTAGCTACAGGAATAATGTATGCACTGGACTCTTTATAAATCCTAAGGGCTCTTTCATTACAAAAGATTTGGTGGGTAGGAAATATAACTCCATGGAAAATTTTATAAAAATGAGAACGAAATTCAGATTCCCACAAGGATTTGTGATAGACATGAATAGGACTAGGGTCTTCACCACTCCATTTCCAACCCATAATAGGAAAATTTGAACGGAAACATATGGTGTCCATAATGTATGCACTCATGTAAAAAGGATGGATTGTTCTAGTAGAAAATACCCTATTTTTTCTGTACTCTCTAATATTCATGGCCAAATTATTGGATAAGATATTGGCCCAATTCATAATGGTAGCATTGACGGTAACATCTATTAGGGGAACCCATTCAATAGCAATTTTGGTGGTATCATGTTTGGAAAATAACCTACACATCATTGTTGCTATAAAACAATGGGGTACTGGTAATTATGCAATTAGATACATACCAAGTTTATCCTGCTTAAATTTGTTGTGATCAACCTTCCATTCTTTCACTACCTTCATCAGGACTTCATTTTATTTTTCAAAATTTTCAAGAAAATATTTATCATAAATCTGTTGTGGTATTGGTAGATGGTACATAGCGCACAAATATTCAAGGGTAAATGAACCCATGTATTCTTGTCTTGAGTTCTTGAAAGTTCTGTCTACAATATTAACATTGTCAATGACCCATCTCACCATATCAGTATATGGTAAAATCTTTATTCATGCCACTATCATGTTTAAAAAGGAACATGCAGCCTTGAAATGGGAAGGATAAAATGAATCAAGTACATTTGTTGTTGCTACTTTCTTTAATTCCCTTGATTTCTCTCCTTTGATAAAATTGTACATTTCTTCCCAAGAATTGGTTCCACTACCCTTATTTCAAGTAGTATCTGAGAAGACTGGAGGCATATCTGTGACTTCAGAGGTAGATTTTTGGGAAATTTATTTTTCTTTCTTCATCATTTTTACTGATATTTCTTTCTCGTGTGACTTCCTAAATTCAAGCAAATAGGGAAATCATAGTAGAGATGAAGAGCAGAGGTCGAAGGATAAAAAGGAGTTTAATTACCATAAATTGTAGACTCGACGCTTTTATTTGAAACAAGCCATGGAAATATATCATTCTTTACGAGTCCCAAAACCATTAAATGTAGTTAATATCTCATTAAACAAATATCTAATCTTTTACATGTTTTACCATATATTTCTAATCAGAATATTTATATCATGAGATATTTAACGGATCAATTAATTAGGCATCGTTTCTAACGCTTTGTGATAAATTATATATCGCAAATCGCACATTGTACAAGTATTGATACTATGTATCTTGACCTCGAGTGTTTTCAAAATGCGATCTGCGCAAATCAGATATTGCACTTTATCAAAGCGGACATGAATTTTTGTTTAACTTAATGTTGCAGGATACGATAAATGATCTAACTCAAATTATTGTGCTTTATTGTAGAGTGTTTGTGAAAGGCGATCTACAGAAATCGAATATCTCACTTTATCGAAGCAGACATGACTTTTCGTTTAGCTTGATGTTATGGGATGTGATAAGGGATCTAACTTAAAGTATTGTGCTTTATTGTATTTGTTGACATATTTAAATTTTTTTAATTGTTCTATCGGGCCCAACACTATCGCATTTCACTTTTCATATGAAATTTCTATTGGGTCATTTTCAGAAAGGAGCGATGTTATTTATGGTTCTATGGGCTTATTACCTTTTTAATGGGAAATTTTCATATAACTTGAAAAAATTCTTAGCGTTATCACAATTCACAAGTTGTACATGTGTTCCAACATTTTTACCTTAGAAATTTGTGATTTGCACTAAAGCGAAATAAGATGAAAGAAGAAAAATGTTCTTGCCTTTTATTTCTATAGTTTTTAAAGAATTTGAATGAAAGTGAAGTAATACATCCTAAGCTGTATTTTTTTATTATTTTAAAGAGTCCCCATTTATTATTCACAATTTTAATCAATGTAAAAATAAAGGGGGGGGGTTGTTTCATAGGTACAACACCACCCTAAATGTCTTCTCCAATGAATCGGGTTCCCAAAGGCGAACGTCATGTTGTATGTTATCCTTTTAAGTCCTTATGAATAGATCAATCCTATGTTCCTCTAGAATATCATTTACGCTTATATTCAATTTTTGGAAGTCCTAAATGTGCTCCTCCATTGAACCCTTTCATTTGAGATTTATCAATTGGCTAAAGAAGGTGTTTCTCTTTGTATCCACATAATGTGCTATCATTTCCTCCGTAAAAATTGACAAAGTGACAAGTGGTTTACGAGAAAAATTACATTGATTCCATACAGACTTATTGGGTTCTATATATAAATTTGAAATCTGTACTTTTTCTGTGTGTTGCACATTATGGAGATCAAAATATTTATCGATCTGTAGTATCCATATTACTAGATCCTTGCCATAAAAATTCCTCGTATTGATCTTTGGAATATGGTGGGTCTTCAATCCAATGTTAGATTCTATGACATCATCATTAAAATTTATTTTCTTCTCATCATGAATTTCATCTAATACATTTTCGCCATTACGAAACATTTCTTATAGCAACTTTGTCAAACCTTCCATGTCTTCTTTTAAACTATCCTTCAAACCTTCCATATATGCTTTAAAACCATCCATGAAACCTTCCATGTTTTCTTTTTATCCATCCCTTAAACCTTCCATGTCTTATTTTAAACCATTCTTCAAACCATCCATCTTAGCTTCCATTTCAGTTTTGGTTACTCATAGTTAGAGCAAAATTTGTTGCACTTGGTATCGTAAATTTGATATATCATGTTACACTTCTTCCTCTTCATGAATCATAGTATATCTTTATGAGGGCTTAATGGGAGTTGAATTATTATTTTTTGGAGGAATTTTATAACGAAATACTAATATATATGCTTCAATATGCCTTTGGAATCACTTCAAACAGATATTTCAAACAAAATTTATGCAATTTAAAGAAAGAAACACACCTTTTTGTTTTATGTAGGAGATTGATATTGAAATGGTTGTAACTTTGTAATTTCGGATCACCATGGTCTAAAATTGAGTGATTTTGTAGCCTTTGAATCAAATTTCCAACCCCACAAGTCAAAACATGATTGGAGTCTTCAAGATAGATTTATTACCAATCTCCCACAATGACCTGATGATATATTGTTTCGGTAGATATAACTTGTACAGAGTGACACGTGTCACTGTTTCTACCTTCTGCCCTGAAATTTCTATAATAAAATCTAAACTATGATTAATTTCAGAAACATCTTATGAAATTCAAATCTAATGCTAGAAATGAAATTTATGATAATTTTCCCTAAGTCACCTATTTGAGACTTAATTTTGGAGCCTGCAAAAACCCTAACATCCCTAGATCATATCTCTGAAATTATAAGAAACCAATATCTGAAGCTTTTAAAAAACATATAACCACACTTTCGGCTCCATGTGGTATAAATTTCAGCTTCAGAAGCCTTATAGAAAAATATTTATGGCAAAAATTCCAAGATGACATGTTTGAAGAAGCGAAACCCTAGAATCCAAAGCTCTGATTCCAAATGCTATGCAACTAGCTCACAAAATAATAGAAATAGTAGATCAACGAATTAAAAATTATCCTCTTTGAAGGGAAAACCTCCTTTACATTACATAAATAAACAATTCTTGGATGATTCAAATGACAAAACATCCTTTCTATATATAGGAGTCTAAGGGGTCACAATATAATTAGAGTCAACATAAAAATAATAATGTGAGGGCACAACAATAACAACAATGGGCCTCTATGGGGCATAATAATAATAATATGGGGACTAAATTGGCACAACAATAAAAATAATAGGGTTGCACTAACAATAACAATAAGGGGTTACACTAGTATTATAGGGACCTAACAAAGAATAATCACCAAGATACGCATGCATAGCTCCCCCTGCGATCAATACACTAATGATCTTGTTGACCTAATAATCATCACCTTCTCTTCATGAGGTTATGTACCTCACATTCACTTCTACAATAACTATTGTAAGTAAGGTCAATATTCCCTACATCTCTCACGAATGTTCCTTCTTCCTCCAAGTATGCTTACAATTTCTAGTCATGTGTTGGAACTTAACTCGTCTTCTGCTTCCATTCCAAATACTTGACCTACAATCAGTGGCCTTATGCTCCAATGACTTACAAGAAAAAAATATCCTCGAAACCATCCTTTATGCCTAGGGATTGGTCTTAACTTTGATCTATGGAATTTTCTTTCATATGTGTGACATGATTTAGTTTTCTTATTAAAAACTTCATGTTGGTTGTTTTCATCACATTTTTTATCTGAAGTCATGTTATTATATCCAATGCTTGTCTTGATTAGAGGATATAGGTGCGTATTAATAGTATTCTCTAGAGATTCAAATGCATTTACCTGTTTTTTGGTTTTCTCATAGTCTTCCCTTAGAGTCACAACTTTAGATTGTAATTTTTCACAATGATTTTCCTTTTCTTGAAGTTGTTTTGCTAAGAATTATGTTATTCTATTGGTTGATTCCAATTGCATTCTTAACATGTTTATTTCCTTGACCGTACTACTTTATTTTATTTTCAGTTATTTTTTTGCATCCCTAAGTCTATCAATTTCATTAAATGTTTCCAATAAATCATCATCTTTACAACTATCTAATTTACTAATTGATTGAGCTTCAAGAGACATAAGTAACAGAAAAACTTGATATGATTCATCTTCCTCATTATTAAAATAATATTAATTATCACTTTCTTCTAGAGAATCCATAAAGACATCATCAGATTTATCTACACATCATTCTTCTCATGCCATAAGTACTTGATAACAAATTTCAGAATATGAATCTAAATTTACTTGATCATCTTATGTGTTTTGACTATCTTCATTAGAATAAAAACATTTCTTATCAGAAAGAAAAAAATTTGAATTTTTTCTTTCCAACATATTTTCCACTCTTTTTCTTATCACGATTTTCTTTATATGGAAATTTGGATGAAGAGTGACCTACTCTCCCATAATAAAAACATTTAAATGGAAGCTTACCTTTGAATTTACCAGTTCCCACTTGGAGTTTCTTCACAAAATTTGCTTCTTCTTCGTCTGAAACATAGCCTATTTCCTTAAGTTATTCCTTTTATTTCCCTTTTTATGTAGATTTGAATGTTGCTTCTCTAATATATGATGGACCCATTTTCTCATCTCATAAGCTGCTAAAATCCCCTGAATTTGTTCAATAGTGAGATTCTTCAAATCCTACATTTCTTCAATGGCAGAGACTTTGGAATCGAACTTTGAGAAACTAGAGATCTTAAAATTTTCTCAATAGTAGAATCCTTTATTTCATCACCAAAATTTTTCATTTAGTTAACGATCTCATATATTCTAAGGAAAATTCTTCCAATACTTTAATCATCATGCATTCTAAGAGTCTCATATTGAATTCTAAACATCTGAAGTTTAGTTCTTTTTTACCTTAGTGTCGCCTTCATAAATTTGGATAATATTATCCCACATTTCCTTTGTGGTGTACAGCTACATGAATTTCATGAACTTGGACTCATCCACACTTCCCAAGATGACATTTACAGCCTTTGCATGGGTTTCATACTATTATTTCCCTGCAGTATCTGTGGGAATAGAGGTTGGATATTGATATCCACCTTTAACAATTTCACATACATATGCTCCAAGTTCTTGCAAAAATTCTCTCATTAGACTTTCGAAAATACAAAGTTTGTTCCAATAAACAAATGAGGCTTAATATAACATGATGCTTCTTGACTACTCATCTTGATGGATCTCCCTTTAACTGATCAATCATCTTCAAAGGGACCTGCTCTGATACCAATTGTTGGGAAAAATACTGAGAGAGGGGGGTGAATCAGTATTTTAAACTCACTTTAACTTTTCATTTTCTTATTTTGACTCTCTTACTGAAGGCTCCAACCCTCAACACCTCTATGGACCATGATTCACAATATTTCATACTAGATCCACCTGGCTCAAAGCATCAAAACTTGTAGGCCACCTTTAATCATATTTTCAAACTAGACCCACTTCCAACATTAAGCACAAAATAAAGTAACAACTCTAAAACCAAATACCAAATCAAATAAATCAATCATTGAACCAACTGAATCACTATATAAAATTGAATCTCAACCAAATTTTGAAACCAAATCAAACCATTCCATAACATATATTAACCATCGAGATCAAGTCAACATAATAAGTCAATTTTCATCAACCAGCAACACTGAAAACCATGACTAGATTAAAATTCAAATTGTATGGACCACTGTTCAGAATAAAACCCGTGTATGTACGTGCTTCCTCTGTAAAAAATATGCATACATATTTTAGATTAATATTCACTAAATCATGAATCATTGTAACACTGAATTAGCCACTGAACCATTCACATATCACTAAACTAGTCACAGATTATTGAACCAATCACAGATCATTGTATCACCATTACTAACCAATATTCCAATCATGAAAAACCAACACAATAAACATTATTAGATAGAGATCAACATGAACAATAATTCATTAACATACAACAAAAAATAGAGAAAGACTCATCAAATGTCGTCATTTATCAACACTACAAACCCTAGAACATATACAGATTGTAGTAGGGTCAATATTCCTTACATATTTAACTAATGTTCCTTTTGTTAATATTGGAAAGAAAAAATGACAGAGAACAACATCAAACCACTTTGGAGTCCAGGGCCTAGCCTTCCTAGACTCAAAGAGGGTTCTCTCAATTTTTATGATTTAGCTTGAAAATTCTAAATGTTGATATTAGGCTAGTTATAGAAATTATGAGGGTTGTTTGTTTTGATTGATTGTGTGTTTGGACAGATAGAGCTATGATACTTGATCCATTGGGCTATGGAGTCATAAAAGGCTAAATTGTGCATCAAATTTTCAACGGCATTCATAGGGCAAGCTAACTATGCAGATTGGATCTTACTGGCAGTGTGAATATGAGATGAAAGAAAGCAGTGAGTTTAGCTATAGCTAAAGAGCAGTTAAGAATTATTTAATTATACTTCAGAAGGAAACATTAAGATAACAAACATAGACAGAATTAAGGTGCTCTCTCAGCAAATCTTAATCTAAATTTTATTTTTTGCAATCATATAAATTGATGCACAGCATGGAAAGACAGAGGAAACACATTAACACAGAGGAAATAACATCACCATTAACCTAGCTTAAGAATCTTGTGAACGGTCTCTTATTATTGATGCCCATATCAAAACAATTATAGTTATCCAATACAGTGATCTTTTACAACACAGAATCTAACAAGGTCCAACCTTTCAACCCCTGATACTGCCAAGGCATGCAATATTTTTGTAAAAAATAATTCGGTTCAGCTGTCTACTACAATCATTACATTTAATCGGAAACTGGACAAGTGGAAACTTGCAGGCGGTGATAAGACATGCCTGACCACAACAATAGTCTGTTATTGATTACATAGGAATAAATTGCCTCTTAGACTCCTAAAGAGACTATGATAGAGTAACACTTTGATGAGTGGAACCACGCAGACAGTGACAAGATACTTCGGGCCAACAAGGTGGATGAAACAGTCTGTTATGATCATGATCCAGCTTTGTCCGATGCTGAAGAGGCAAGGAAGGCTCTGACACCTTGGCTCTCCCTCTTCATAAAACTATTGTAGAATTCTTAAATTGCTGAGATGCTAGCATTTTCGTGGATAGGTGGTCATGTTGATGCCTCTTTGTTTTCTATTGTTATATCACCAACGCACTTTTTACTTGACTTGAACCCCCTGGCATGTTCGCAAAAGTGCCACCATACCTTCTCTAGCTCGATTTTTCCTCTTATGCACATGTTATCTCTTTCTTTACAAAAAAATGTACAAACCTAATGCACCCAAACTTTGAAATATTTAGGCCTTTTCTCTGAAACACATCGCATTCGCGACAACATCACACTTCGCATTTCATTTTTTTTAACTTTTCTTTAGAACTTATCTTCTAAGACTTGAGATGTGCACTACGTGATCGGGTCCCACCGTGTCACACATCACACTTCAGCGATTCTAACACTTACCTTTACACTTAACTTTTAAAACTTGTGATGTGCGGTATGTGGTTCAAGGCCACGTCATCATAAATCAACTGTGATCTATGGTGTCGGGGCCACGTCATCTGCCACGTCACCTTGCCATGTCACCTTGCAACATTACTACCACATCACTACCATGTCATCTTGCCACATCACCTTGCCACGCCATCGCATATTACACTACAGTGAATTTAACATTTACCTCCATGCTTATTCTTTAAAACTTGTGATTTTCAATTTGTGATCGGGCCCCACTGCATCGCATATCGCACTTCAACGATTTTAACATTTACCTCCCACACCTATCCTGTAAACTTTGTGATTTTCGATTGTGATCGGTTCCCACCTGGTATCACACATCGCACTTCAGTGATCTTAACACTTACTGCCCATGCATTTCCTTTAAATTTTGTGATTTACAATTGCAATCAGGTCCCACTATCTTTGCACATCGCACTTCCAGGATTATATCACGAACCTTCGCGCTTATCTTTTGAAACTTGCGGCATGTGATGAGAGGTAAAGGTTTTAAGGGGGATAATGGTTGGTTGAGACGGTCTGTCATGCAAAACCCGAAGCCGTTTTTTGGAGGGGTCCTAAGGTGGTAGGTTGTATTGTGAAAGGGGGGTGCGAAATACTATGAGTTGACGGATGGGAGTAAGTTCTAGACTTGAAAATGCCCATTTAGGACCCCCCTTCATGGTTAAAGTTTGAAGGTTTTGGGGGGGGGGGTGCGAAATGTGTCGGATACCATCGAATGTGGAAGTGGGTAACATAGATGGTTAACACGGATGGGTCAGGGCAGGTGATGTGACGGGGAGTCGGGGTATGACAGTTGAGGGAGGTAAAATGAAATGTAGGATAAGAGGAATAACAATGGGGCGGGATATAACAATATATGCAACATGGCCAGGGACTTATGATAAAAACATACCATAAGGTCCCAAACTTGACAAAAACCATCCCTTTTCAAACTTTTAGAGCAAAATTTGATCTTTTCAGTTTGATTATAAGAAAACAATCAAGCAGTTTTGTGGTTGCTTATGTATAGTATGAACTTTGCAGTTTTCCTTTTTAAATACACTCTTTTCTTATTCTTTTGTTTCTCTTTATATTTATTTGGAAAATACTTTTGAATATTGAAATCTCTGTACAATATGAAAAAATTGCAAAGAGAAAGTAAACGATCACCTTGTGATACTGTAAATTACAGGACTCTAATAGTGGCTCCAGCTCGGATGGCACTTTTGTTTAGGGAAGTGTCAACACCACCGCAGACTAGTGGCCTGATCCATTGGGTTGATCTCAACCCTAAAGTCTCATTTGTTGTAATCTCTTTGGCTTAAAACCTTCAAGATGAACTCGATACCCTTTGCAAGCTAAATTCTGCAACCTACTTGATGTGAAAAATAAAAATCAATCTGAAACTAAAAATGGAAGAATGCTCAAAGTACTGAGCTTATCTACACACCTACCTACCTACTAAAATTATTTCCTTTTTAAATGATATAATCATGCCAATACATCCAGTCAATAAAGTGCTCCAATAAGTTTTTCCTTTCAATGCTTTTCACCAAACTCAGAAACAAGCCTATTAATGGCCTTTGATAAAGACTTCCAGCTTGATTTTCTTTATAGGAAGCATGGTAAACCTGAAAAAAAACAGAAATGTTGGAAATGTATGTTGGATTTGGGAAGAAAAACTCCTCCATATAGACAGCCACTGGATCAAGGGACTGTTGACTTATTTCTAGGTATTCTGACTCATCCAACTCAGTTGCATATCCTGGTAGAAAATGTGCTCTCTAGGTCTTCAATCAACTTGAAACATGTTTGCATGTTATCTGATGAATTTTGTGTCAATACTTTGTTGGAAATGTTGTCGTTGATGGAAAAGGAGATGGAAAAGGAGACAGCATAGAAGTATCAGAAAGGTAGAGAAGTAGCAGAGAGGCAGCAGAGATCTGAAGAGGATGCAGAGGGTTGAGCAGCTACAAAGCAGGGCCATTTGAAGCAGCTCAGGCTGCAGAATATGCAAAGAATACAGAGAATGATCATTCACTGACAGGCAATGCCTGTACACTATAGAGAGGGTCGAGCAGCAGAGACAGGTTGTAGAGAATATAGAGAAATAGTCCTGCACTAACAGGCACCACCTGTGTAAAAAGGTTATTGGTGTTTGGAAGCGCAGTGGTGGCGAAGCAAGGATGAACAGATGAGAAGGAGCGAGCGCAGAATAACAAAAGAATCGAATGAAAACAAAGTTAAAGAGCCAAATGAAAACATTTTTTGAATATCAGTGATGGTTTTCTAAAACCAATACAACCCATATCGCGCCGCTTTTGGTCCAGAACGAAACCATTTCTAAAAAATGTGATCCAGTATAAACTTGCCACATTAGCTGCCCAAAACTGCTCATATCACGTTCTTTTGGAATGCTAATCTCCTGTCATGGAAATTACGCGATATCGTTGAGGGTCGTCCAATCTGGAGGCTGGTAGATCAAACTACAATCGCGCAATGAGTTTCACAGGAGATAAGTCAAGGTATCGCCCATTTGTTTTATGATGAAAACCACCCATTTAACAAGTCTTGATATGTGGGACCGTGGAAATGCATTAAAAAATTTTGCATTGGTAGTGAGTTTTAATGTAAGTGGGTTTTATTATAATGTCACAACAGAGGCTGTAATATATGATGCACGATGTATAAAGGTATGGAACAATTCTGTGGGCCCAATTGTAGTTACATGGTGTTTTTTCTTAAGTCTAATATATGGTCAGAAGGCAAGCTACAACACACGTCAATATATATGGGGAGCATGGAGTTATACCTTGGGCTTAATGTAAAGTCGAGCCTTGATATAGATCGAATACACAGCAAAAGAAACCCATTTCTTTGTATGTTTGGAATGGTTAGTTAATAAAGGCAAATGGTGCACCTTCAGAATATAAGTATAGTTAAATGCACGACGGTGAGCCTTTATGTGGATGAATTATGGTTGTTGTGGTCGAGTATTGTTGTATTAAGAACTGGGTTCTTAACCAAGGTCAATCAGTTAACACAAAAAAAATATATATATATATATTTTTTTTGATATGCGTTGAATGAGGATGTGGGCCCGAATACATTAAGAGTTATATATAAAGTGAAATCCTTCACAAATGAAATCTAGGGTTTGTATAGCCTTCGTAAAGGAAATGCCGCACATGAGGATTGAAAGTTAAAATATTAAAATGGTCCAAATTGTAATGTTCAAATTATTATTCGACTTTTTATATGAATGGTATGATTGATATATAGTGGTGGACGCGACTTATTTAACTCAAAGGTTCTGTGGTAAACCTATTAAAAGGGTTCATCTCTTTTTTAAACTGAGGATGAAGACCTTGGAATATGTGGGACCCATTGTTCATCGCACCGAATAGTTGGAGGATGCGATTGCAATATTGCGATCATGATAAAGAAGCAGACCCGATACATTCTAAAAGGTGATTCTCATGTGTTTGAGTTCCGGCTTAAAGGGCATCGAAGTGATTCATCGCATCGGAGGAGAACAGTGACGAACAAATTGAAATGTGTGATTGCGATTCAGCGATCGAAGAACAGCCATTGGATTTGCTGAAGGATGGACGGTGGATATGAGTCGCTTAATTAAAATTGTGGGACCTTTACTAATCGCATCGACAGAAATCAAATAATCAAGGCTGAAGAGGAGAAAGATATTAACACTGTAAGTATATATATATATATATATATATATATATATATATATATATATATATATATGAAACAAGATATATATATATATATATATATATATATATATATATCTTTGTTTCATATATATATATATATAATTGCATCGACAGAATCAAATAATCAAGGTCAAGAGGATTTCTTTCTTAACACCGTAAGTATATATGTGCTCGAAACAAGATATATATATATATATATATATATATATATATATATATATATATATATATATATATATATATATATATATATATATATATATATATATATATATATATCACAAGTAATAATCCATCGCATCGGAATAAAGAGGACCAGTGGCACATACTATTTGAAGTTGCGATTGCGATTGAAAAGATAAAACAGGTGGAGTGTATATGTAATGTGGGCTCCATACAAAAAGAAATATTAATATACGTTTACTTCGAGTTTTTGACCAAAGCTGAAGAGTTAAAAGAAAACAAAGCGGAAAATATATATATGAAACAATATATATACATATTTACATCGGTGAATAATGAACCATCACATCGAAGTGAAAGAAGAGTATCGAAACATGAAACTGGAAGTTGCGATTGTGATTAATCGCAATCGAAAGTATTCAAGAGGTTATTCATCGCATCGGAGAATAAAGCAAGTTCGGCGAGTGGGCCTGAAAGGGCATTTTATGTATTAAAAGGGTCTATTATGATTATATCACAGAGAGGAATTTGCGTTATATAAAAGGGCAGTTTTATATATATACAAGAGTTACGCAATTGTTGTGAACAACAGAGCAAGCAGAGACGAGAAATATAGAGACAGCCACAGAAAAGACAAGCACACGGTGATCCAAAACTGAATGGATTTATTTTTAATCCATATTGTAACTAAATGTAAATGTTTTTAATTGGTTTATATTGTTTTCGATGCACTGGAAAGTCTTCGTAGGAAACAAAACTCCACTGTAAAACTGAAATTTGTACAAATTGTTGTAGTTTTTATGAATGAACTAGACAAAGAAATGATGAGGCAGAAGGCGAAGAGTCAAGGCTATTCACTTTGAATTCCCTGTGGAATATAAACAGTTTTGAGGCAAACTGTATAAATGATATCACATTTATATGCATATAGAGGTTAGAGAATATAGAGAATGAAGAATTGAGGCAGAGAAGATAAGAAGGAGGAGGAGTAGAAAGAGATGCTGTGAAAAATCAGAGATGATATAAGACATATTTGAAGACTGGAGGACAGCACAAAAGAAGGTACAGAACATAGCAGATATCCAAGGTAAATCAGAAAATGTTTTCTTTTGATAGAATGAGGAAGTTGGAGCTTCCCTATCAAGTTGTAGCTTGATAGATGTCAGTTGTAGCTGACTGAGGTTGGAGCCTCCTGTAGGTTGGTGCCTGTAGAAAATTGATGGGAGTTGGAGCTTCCTTTCAAGTTGTAGCTTGCGGAATTGAGGTTGGAGCCTCCTATGGATTGGTGCCTACAGAAAATCAGTGGTGAGAGGGAGTTGGAGCTTTCCTTTGCATAACAACAATAATAAGATGTGGTTTTCTCCCTTTATGGGTTTCCACTTATATCTGTTGTCTCTATGTGTGATGCCTATGTGTTGATATGATCTATTCAATATGCTTAATACTTGCTGCTCTCATAATAAGTTTGTTGTCACATTATCTTAATACTTGCTGCTCACATATTAAGATTATTCACATATAAAGTTGATCATGAAATTAAGTTGTAAATAAGCTTAATAAAAAGTTTTAAAAGCTCATGAATGTGTTAAACTGATTCACCCCCCCCTCCCCCCCTCTTAGTTTAACTAAGGGTTCAACAATTGGTATCAGAGCCGGTTCCTTTTGTATCATTTTAGCAACTGAAAGGAGATTCTAGGTCCCCAGGATGGCTAGTCAAGAAGGAAGCTCAACCAATAAAGCCCCTTTTTTCACCAGTGCTAATTATACCTTCTGGAAACTCAAAATGAGAGCATACATAATTTCTCTAGGAATAGAAGTTTTGGGCTGCTATGGAATTTGGATATGCCCCAAAGGCAACTGACTGAGAGAAAGAAGCTAAACAAGACTTTGTAGCTAATGCAAAGGCCATGAATGCAATCTTACATGGACCGTGTGAGGCAGAATTTATCAAAGTAATGCATAGAAATACTACCAAAGAAATGTGGGATACACTAGAAAACATCCATGAGGGAGAAAAAAAGGTTAAGACAGCCAAACTTCAAGTCTATAGAGCCCAGTTTGAAAATTTAAAAATGAATGATGATGAAGACATTGCCAGCTTATTTTTAAGGGTTGCAGAAATTGTGAATAACATGAAAGCTCTAGGAGAAATCATAAAACAAGTTGTAATTGTTCAAAAGATTTTGAGATCTCTTCCATCCAGCTTTAACCCCAAGGTTTCTTCCATAGAAGAAAGAGCTGATTGGGAAAACTTGACCATGAACCAGTTACTTGGAAATCTAACAGCCTATGAGATGAGACTACCACAGAGGAAGTCAAATGTGAGGGAGGCAGCCTTTAAGTCAGAGAATAAGAAAGAAGAAAAGGAAGATATTTGCTCTTGATCTTATGAAGAAGCGGCCAAATTTGTTAGGAAATTGGATAGAGGCTTAGGTAAATATAAAGTTAAAATTCCATTTAAATGCTTTAACTATGGAAGAGTTGGAAACTATGCTGCTAAGTTTTCTCATAACAAAACAAGGAATCAGAGTCAAGAATCAGAGAAAACTATATCAAAGAATTTTTTGAAAGGAAACAAATTCAATAGAAAATATTTCTATGCTCAACAAGACAGCAGTGCATCTGAAGACTCAGATGAACCCTCAGGTGAAGAAGGAACCTCTGAATTTATATTGATGGCCATAGAAGAGCTTGAAGGACTCCTTCTAGAAGATGAAGAAGAAGGTGAAGTTGATCTTGAGGGCACTAAAAGAAAAAGGCACATTGGTGAGGGTCATGCTTGTGACGGACCTTTAAGGTCTGTCACCAATGTCACATATGGTGACGGTCCTTAAAAAACCATCACTATAAGTGTATATAGTGATGGTCCTTTATGGTCCGTCACCAAAGACATTTTCAATGACACTTTTGGTGAGGGTTGTTAAAGGCCCATCACTAATTCTCTCTTTGGTGACACTTCTAGTGATGAACTTTTAATGACCCTCACCAATGCTCTTTTTGTTACTTTTGGTGACGGTCAAAAAATGTCCGTCATCATTGATAATTAAAAAACCGTCATTGTAAGTGTATATAGTGATGGTCCTTTATGGTCCGTCACCAAAGACATTTTCAATGACACTTTTGGTGAGGGTCGTTAAAGGCCCATCACTAATTCTCTCTTTGGTGACACTTCTAGTGACAAAATTTTAATGACCCTCACCAATGCTCTTTTTGTTACTTTTGGTGACGGTCAAAAAATGTCCGTCATCATTGATCATTCCAATGAGTTTTTGATGACACTATGTTCCTGTTATTATTTTTTTTGTCAAAAGATAACGATTTAATACCATTATTGTGGAGTATTTTTTATAATATGTCCAAGGCCATAGTGGTTAGGGTCAATCAATTTTTTTAGAAGTAATTAGTGTGTATCATTTCCCTCAAGTAATGACTAGTCAAATAGAGATTTCCTATGAGTCAACACATGATTCATATATATTAAGTTTATTATCTAGCAAATTCCCTTTAGATAAAGTTCCACTATTGTGTGTAGGAAATATATTATTTAATACATAATCAAGCTTTGACAATTCTATTAATGAGAAAGACCTAACGATCCTCACCAATCTAGGCATGCCTTAAATTAATGCTTTGGCACACACTAACATTTCTTAGCACCCCACATGTATTGGAACATCTTTGTACCTAGAACATCTTGTGATGACACTTACGCCCAAGCACATGGTGACATGAACTAGCACAACATCGAACTCTGCTAACATGTGTTGGCATGCTGCATATAGTCCCTAGCATGCCCTGGAACACCTTGGTTGAATGCATTGACATACATTAGCACTTGGCACACAATGCCACTTGGCATGTATTGTGACCTATTATTAGTGTGCCTAGCATGCCCCTTTTCAAAAAATAAATTCTTGACTTATTAACCCTCTTATTGGTTCTTCCTTTTGTTGCCTTGACACATATTGACATACCCTGGCACCCTGCACCACATCCTTAGCACCTACCATGTATTGGCATATCTTGGCACTATTAATTGGCACATGATATAATTATCACATCCTGGAACTCCCAAGCACACTTTGGTAATTCTTGACATGCCTTGATATTCCCTAGCATGCCTTACCAATGCTTAGCATACCTTGTCAATCCCTCCTTGGCATGACAACTAACACTCATTAACACTCTTCTTTGGCACACGTTCCTCATATTCATTAACTTCCATGAATTTTTTCCTAGTGCTCCCTTAATGTTTTTTCCTAGTAATCCTTAACACTCATCAACATGCACTATCACTCTCTATCACACCTTAGCACTCTTCAACATTCCCTTCCACTTCATAACATGCATAACACTAGTCCCTGACACATATTGGCGCTTTGCATGTGTTGGTGCTTGGAAAGTCTTAGCATGTATGGAATACATTGAGATGCCTTGGTATGATTTGGCATGGTTTAATATTAAATTTATTTGTGATTATCAATTGTTTGAAAGTAGATGAGAAGCAACAAAGCAATACTTGGCACTTAGAATGCACTAATACTTTGCACTTGGAACCTATTGCTACCTAGTTTTGGTGTGCCTGGCATGCCCCTCTTGGAAAAGGTAAATTGATGACTTATTAACCATCTTATGTGTTCATTTCCTTGTAGTTTAACTTTTTTCTCCCTTTTGTTATCTTGACAGTCCCTGACACGCATTTACACACCCTTGCACATCTTGGCATGCCTTATCACTTGGCACATCTTAGCATGTTTGACATGTGTTCCCACTATCTAGCACATCAACGGGGTGAAGAGAGATGTAGTCCTAAAGTAGGTCAAGTACGAGGGCTGAGTAAGGGTTGCTAAAGGGAGGTCATGATCATCCTCCAAGAGCAAGATCATCATGTGAGGGTTTAGAAGAATGTTGCATACCTTAAGGTTCGGTTTGCGCTAGGAAGTAGGAAGGCATATTGTTGGTTCTCTTCTGGCAGATCGAGCTTAAGAGAGGTTTCTCATGAGAATCTGAGCATGTGATTTCAATGGTGTCTTTGTGTGAAGGCCGCATCAAGTTCTAAAATGTTGAAATTTGCAACAAGAAATAGTGAGATTGGAAACCAGAAAGGAAAAAAAAATGCACCCACACTGGTGAGGAATTTTTATGCACCAGGAGTGAGGAATGTGGGGCGTCTAATTTATTTTTCCCTTAAATAAATTGGACAATAAACTGTAATTTCATCTCATAACAACTTGTGTCAGTTAATAAAGTCATGATGACCGAGTTAGCTCAAGAAATTCAAGTACTTGAGGGTCTAAGATGAGGCATCTAGAGGGATTCTAATATTTTTGGGGTCCAATTGAAGTTGATGCATTAGTGGGGTGCAAGTTTAATTAACTCGAATAAATGAGTTAAAATCAGTTTGACTGGTTCTAACTAAGTGATGAGCTAGTGAGAGGTCCAGTGAATTAAATTAGATTTAATTCAAAATGAATGATAAATCATATAACTGATAATTTGTTGTTAATAGTTGCATGCATGTCAGTTTCGAGGAATACCCAGTTGAGACAGAGGTTAAAGGGAAGATAAATATCAGTTGTATTCGGAGAAAATTTCCCATGTGCAATTATAAAGTCATTGGGATGCCATGATGGATTGTGCAATCAAGGAAGACTGATTTTCCTAATTAATGAGGAGTTAGTTCCCTAGGAATTGCATGAGCAAGGTAGGCTGAAGTAAAGATGAGATTGGCTAAGTACTAAACTGAGTTTTCCTAGATCAACGGGAGACAATTGACAGAGTGCTGGAGAATCTCATGAGAGATTAAGCATTAATGTATTGTTTCATGATTCCTTGACTTAATACAAAATAGAGATAGAGGGGTTTTGAGTAGTTTCTTTCCCCAAATACATCATGTTGTTTTGCGATTGATAATTTATTTCTCTTACTTATATGTGATTGTGCGATCATGTTTTGTTTCCGTAAATTGTAGGAATAATTCAATATCTTGTTTTAGTAGATTACAAGATTAGATTGAATATTGTTGGTTATATTTTCTACATGGTATCAGAGCAGGAATTTTTTGGGCGGTGAGTTTGCAGAGAATATTGGAATATTTTGGTGTAAAATTTTCAAAAAAAATAGAATATTTGGATTCCTTACGAAAATCAACCCAAATGGAAAAAAAATGGTCAAATCAGAGCTCGGATGAGGGAGATATCATCGATTTAAAATCAACTCTTTTTTAGAAAATTTTTGTAATGTCGGGAGAATTACACTGTGCGTGAGTCAAGAACCTATATGTAATTGAGTTACCAGATGCATGCAAATATTTGAGGAGAAAGGCAGAAGTTAGAGACTTGGTGGTTTAGAGGGAGCATAAATTACCTCTCAACATGCATCCTCATGAGAAGCAGTCTCGGAAGGTTGTGGAGTAGCTGCCACAATTGGAGAAGCAGAGAGGAGACTGAGTGGAAGCGTCCACTCAAGCAGAGACCTCCATGAGGGGGAAATTTCGAGCCATATGGGAAGAGGGAGAAGCCATACCTCGAGGTGTAAGGTGGGGTGATGTGTAGACATAATTCCAAGATAATAAATTTGGGCAAGGTCCATTGAGATGGCGTTTCTCATCAATCGAACCTGGCTACGACGAGCCCATAGTACAATATTAGTAGGAAGGATCAGTTAGATATATGTAGTCAGACGTCAGCAAGACAGAAATCAGAGTGACAGATGTCAAATACTGGATCACAAATCAGAGTTATAAATAGTTCAAAGGGCATGGATGCAGATGTTAGCAGCAGCGCAAAGAATCTAGTACTAGAGAGGTGTAGTAGCTAGCAGCAGTCAAAAGACTCTGATGACAGATGCATTATACTGAGTAAGTTGTTTGGAGGCTATTTAGTTTCAGGATTTGCAGGTGCAAACAACACTAGAGAAGTGTAGCATGTAGAACATTCCAAAGGTACCGGATGGGGATATATTGAATTCCTTTCTTGTTGAGAGGGAGTGTTGAAATTTGCAACAAGAAACAGTGAAATTGGCAACTAGAAAGGACAAAAAAAAAATCCACCCACACTAGTGAGGAATTTTGATGTACTAGGAGTGAGGAATGTGAGGCGTCTGATTTATTTTTCCCTTAAATAAATTGGACAATAAATTGTAATTTCGTCTCATAACAACTTGTGTCAGTTAACTAAGTCGTTATTATTGAGTTAGCTCAGTAAATTCAATTTAAGGTGATCGAGGTGGATATTTGTGTCCACCCACCTATTCCACCTGGGCCCTCACCATTGTCTCTTTCAGTTTTTCAGTTTCCTTAATTATAGCAAAATTTACTATTTTTGTCAGTTTTTTGAGTCCTGAACTTCCGAAGCCGTTTTGAGGCCCCAAACAACGTTTTTTGGGCATGAAAGGTTTGGAAATTTCATATAAATCGCATTAGAAGTTGTAGTCCTCGGAGAGATCTTTCTAATGAGGTATCATGTGCGTCAAACGAAGATCATATGACCAAGTTACGACCCCGGAAAGTTGGCTGCCCAACTAGCTCCAATGGGGCCCATAAACTCTTGGTGTTACATATCCTCGAGTTAGGGTTTTGGTTGTTTAGGGTTTTATCTTATTTTTAAATAATAAAAAAGACCCTTCATCCTTATTGTAACACAGTTCAGAGGAACATAACTATCAGTTGTATTTATAGAAAATTTCCCATGTGCAATTATAAAGTCATTGGGATGCCATGATGGATTGCGCAATCAAGGAAGGTTGATTTTCCTAATTAATATGGAGATAATTCCATAGGAATTGTGTGAGCAAGGCAGGCTAAAGGAAGGTTGAGAATTGGCTAAGTACTAGACCGATTTTTCCTAGATCAGCAGGAGACAATTGGCAGAGTGTTGGAGAATCTCAAGAGAGATTAAGCATTGTATTGTTTCATGATTCCTTGACTTAATACAAAATAGAGATAGAGGGTTTTGAGCAGTTGCTTCCCCAGATACATTTAGTGTTGTGCGATTGATAACTTGTTTCTCTTACTTATATGTGATTGTGCAATCGTGTTTTGTTTCCACAAATTGTAGGAAGGATTTAGTATCTTGTTTTAGTACATTACAAGATTAGATTGAATCCCATTGGTTAGATTTTCTACATGAAATAGAAGAGAGGGTTGATACCATATTGCCTTGTGGTGGTTAGTAGGTGGCAAGGTCTATGATAAAGAACAACATAAATGGAGGAGGGCTTGCACTGTAATTTAGAGCCATAACAGAAGTCGACGCAGGCACAATATTGATTGATTTAACCCTAGTTTGAGGGTCGACATTGAGATCTAAAGTTCATGTCAAGATTCTATCAAAGAAATTCCCAGAATCTATGGATCCATATGAGCTAGGTCGAGTCCCTTATGGAGGCAAGAGTCGTGTTTTTTCTATGTGTGGATAGGGTTTGTTCTACAACAATTAGAAGTACATAAGTATAATGCCCTAGTTAGGACAATTTCCTAGCATGTTTAGTTCATAAGGTATGACCTTAAGACTGTGACAAATTTGCGTAGAAGAAGATGGGTTGTGACCCTTAGAGCGAGGTTTATTTATGCAATAAAGACTGCAGATTTGGAAGATGGTTTGCAGATTCAGTATGTGTGGAGACAACAGATCCAAAGGAGGGTGGAACCTGAGCAGAAGATTGAGCATGCAGAAGAAATGTGCCATATGAAGAATGGATTGACATGCAGAGGAGTTGATTTTGGTGGACTTTCCATAGAGTTTTAGACAAATATCTGAAGAAACCTATAAAAAATTAGTGAATGGACTGTTAGTGGTTGATTTGTGACCCTAGTTCAGTCATCTATAGATTGTTAGAAGTATGATACGAGGAGTATTTCATATTTGTTCATAGATTGGACAAAAAAGATCAAATTGTCAATACACAAGAACAATTATCTTGAGAGGACTCAAACCATTGTTAGGTGGCAGATTTGAAGAGCCCTAGATGAAGACAATATTGTGGGCCCTAGATCAGTAAAAGGAATTGACTGTGGTTGGGCAGATTGATGGTAGGCCAAGTATAGTTGGAGGGTTGTTAGGTTACTATCAAAGAAGAGCCCTGACTCTTGTTCTGGTGAAGGACAAAAAAATTGGTAGAAGGGTAGGTGTATAGGGCCTAAGGATGTGCAGACTTTGAAGGACTAAAGTAACAGTCAAGTGGGCCAACCAACTAGCCCTAGTTCACTATATTATAGAGGATTGATTCATAGAGAAGAAGGGTAGCCTCCATAGCCCTGGACTTCTCATCTTGGAGCTGTAATATGGAAAGAGTGGGCATACCAAAGAGTTGTTCACAAATGGAATTATGATCAACTTGTTACCACACAAACTAGTAGTGGACCTAAAAGGGGTTCCTAAGAGGGAAACTGATAGGACAAGGGAAACGATGGAGGATTAGCCCATTGTCACCACAGCTAAGGCTCCTTTATCTTCACAGAATTTCACCGATGGGTGGAGTCCTGGTAGTTTAGGAAGTCACTTGTAGAGTATAGGTCAATTAATAGGTGGGAAGTGACCCTCGAAACCATTTCCCTAAGATAAAATAAAGAGTGGGACTTGCTTTCCTTTTAAGAAAGTGAATTTATCTTATAGGGAGAGAGGAGGGGGATTGAAGGGTTGAGGGAGAAGAAAAATGCTTATGAAGGAAGTTCTCAATCCCTAAAATCCTTTGGGAACTTGGATTCCCAAATGGTCCTCGATGAAAGGCCTTTGACACCAAATGGGACCACATGAGGCCAAGTGGACCTAGCCCAAGTTCGGGGATGGAATTTAGCAACCAATGATGTTCCTATTCTGGACAAGGTGAGGGGAAAGGATCAGACAATATTTTTTACTTTGATAGGTCAAATTGATCCTACTAGGTTCTATCCTTGGGACCACCTAGGAAAAACTTGACCCTAGAGCTAGGGCTTGAGGTATCTGGAGATTCCACCGTCGTAATTAGCCCAAGTTCTGAGGAGAGTGAGGGAACCCAACAACGCAGCTACCTCTAGGAGATAGAAGTTTTCCTCTAGCTATATTCCTGGGAAATCTTTTCCCTAGGTGACCTAATGGGGCTAGACCTAGGGAATGTGAAAATTTCTTAATCTAAGAAACCCTACTGCAGTATCTTGATTTACTTCTCCTACTTGAATTAAGTTACAAGTTAGTTTATGAAATATTTAATAAATTAGCGAAGTAAATAGTAAATACAACTAGCAACCTATGCATACAGATCAAAAATTGAATAACATGATCATAGACAAAGTGGCCCACAGATTTTCTGGAAAATTGTCCTCAGAAAAAACCCAATGTAGGAAAACTGGTGCAGCTAGCTCTAGAGAGTTTTCATTATTATGCAGAATCTAAGTACAACAATCTTGGGCACAAAAACTGGTTCACCCAACAGAAAAATAAAAATGGCAGTAATGCGTTGCTATGAATCCCTCTATGTCAACCTGACTAGCCTATGTCGACCTCTGTGTTGCTTAGTAAGGGTCTACATCACACCTGAAGGGCTTACATTGCCCCTGTGCTGCCCTGACTGAGCCTGCATCAGCCCTGTGTGGCTCCTGTTGCCTCTGCGCTGCCCCTGCTAGGCTTTGGCTGGACTGAGTGGCGCCTACTGCCCCTGCTGCTCTGGCTAGCTGGAATGCTTATGCAGAAAAAGCATAGGTAAGAAAGAATTCACTGGCCAAAGGTAACGCATAACAGTCAGAAAAATTGAAGAAATGAAATGAAAATAGATCAATGTCCACAAATAACTGAAATAGCTCAATGGGACTAGAGAGTAAAATCTTTGACAACAACAATAAGTGCTTATAGCATCAGCTAAGAGAATAGAGGAGACTAGTTCATGAGGTTAAAATGTTGTATAATTGTTGGCACAGGAAAACTGTAGAATTATTAGAGTAAATATTTGCAGGTACCATTAGTTGGTGATCATTGATAATCATTTCATTTCATCAAATACCCTGACGAATGGGCCTTACAAGCTATTTGCGTAGAAAAATGCCACAGAAGCTATGTGATGGAAAAATATTCACACTATATTGAAGAAAACGCCTACCAAATAAGGATGATATTTCAAATGGGGTGAGAAACAATAGAGAGATAGACATCTAAAAGTTAAAATGCTAGGGCTACAGGAAAGCAACTAGGTAGCATGGTAGAAAACACAACAAAGAAAATTATAAAAATGGAAAACCCTACAAATTAGCACCCATCCAAACATCACCACAATTTTTTCTTTAACCCTAGTTAGGACAATTTCCTAGCATGTTTAGTTCATAAGGTATGCCCTTAAGACTGTGACAAATTTGCGTAGAAGAAGAATGGTTGTGACCCTTAGAGCGAAGTTTATTTGCAATATAGATCACGGATATGGAAGATGGTTTGCAGATTCAGTATGTGTGGAGATAGCAGATCCAAAGGAGGGTGGAACCTGAGCATAATATTGAGCATGCAGAATAAATGTGCCATATGAAGAATGGATTGACATGTAGAGGAGTTGATTTTGGTGGACTATCCAGAGAGTTTTAGACAAAGATCTAAAGCAACCTATACAAAATTAGTCAATGGACTATTAGTGGCTAATTTATGACCCTAGTTTAGTCATCTACAGATTGTTATAAGGATGATAAGAGGAGTAGTTTAGATTTTTTCATAGATTGAACAACAGAGATCAAATTTTCAATACACAAGAACAATGATTTTGAGAGGACTCAAACCATTGTTAGGTGGAAGATTTGAAGATTCGTAGATGGAGAGAATATTGTGGGCCCTAGATTAGTAAAAATAATTGACTGTGGTTGGGTAGATTGATGGTAGTCCAATTACAGTTGGAGGGTTGTTAGGTTACTGTCAAAGAAGACGCCTAACTCTTGTACTTGTGAAGGACAACAAGATTGGTAGAAGGGCAGGTGTATAGGGCCTAAGGATGTACAGACTTTGAAGGACTAAAGTACCAATCAAATGGGCCAGCTAACTAGCCCTAGCCCTAGTTCACTAGCCCTAGAAACCATTTCCCTAAGATATAATAAAGAGTGGGACTTCCTTGCCTTTTAAGCAAGGGACTTGATCTTATAGGGAGAGAGGAGGGGGATTGAAGGGTTGAGGGAGAAGAATATGACTTATGAAGGAAGTTCTCAATCCATAAAATGCTTTGGGACCTTGGATTCCCAAATGGTCCTTGATGAAAGGCCTTTAACACCAAATGGGACCACACGGGACCAAGTGGACCCAGCCAAGGTTTAGGGATGGAATTTAGCAACCAATGATGTTCCTATCCTGGACAATGTGAGGGGAAAGGATCAGGCAAGAGTTTTTACTTCGATGGGTCAAATTGATCCTACTAGGTTCTAGCCTTGGGAACACCTAGGCAAAAATTGATCCTAGAGATAGGGCTTGAGGTATCTGGAGATTCCACTGTCATAACTGGCCCAAATTCCAAGGAGAGTGAGGGGACTCACCAATGTATTTGCCTCTAGGAGATCGAAGTTTTCCTCTGGCTATATTTCTAGGAAATTGATGCCCTAGGTGACATAATGAGGCTAGACCTAGGGAAAAATGGAAAATTGTGAAAAAATGGGGGAAAATCATCACCATTTTTGAGTTACTAGTGCCTAATTCACTTGGGGATATGGAGTAATGGATGATAATAAGCAAGAATTTGGTTTCTTGATCAAGGAGGCCCAGAAAGTCAACTTCGTCCAATGTTAGAGGAATACAAAAAGTGACCTTCAAGCATTTATACTTCATACAAATGGTGCAATATTATTGAGATACAATGGTCTCTGAGAAATTTCATTCATATAACAATGGCCCATGCATTAAATAAGCTAAATAGACACATAATTCCACATTTCCATCATGCAACAATTAGCCCTAGTTATAGTGAATTCAATCGTATGCAACAACAAGAAGAATAGAGCTAAATTTTCACTCACAATGTTAGAGAGTATATCCAACCAGCTTCACATTTGCAAAAACAAAGCTCCAACATAAAAATAGCCCAAATCCATACATCAAAATGCATCCATCGTCCAAAATATTCCTCCAAGGAAAAATGTGAAGTTATCTAAAGATAAAGAGACCCCAAGTCAAGTGATTATACAAATGAATCCAACTAAATCCTATCTAAATAATGATTAGGAGTTAATCATTGATAGAGGAAAATTGAAGAGTTGAATAATGGGAGGCAAGAGGACCTACCAGATGTGATGTTCAGGACATGTGGTCTGAAAGGGCTATGTGTGGCCACCATCAAAAAGTGGTTAAAGTGTTGTCTTGTTAGAGGTAGATTGGTTATCAAAAGACTAACACCAAGCCCTAGTTGTATTCCTTATATCAGTGTAATTGTAAAGGGTCATGATCCCTGGTACAAGAGCTCTATCCTATTCTATTATAGTTTGTAATTTAATGAAGAACGGTTTGAAAAAGTTAAAAAATGTCATCTGCACTAGTTGATTCCCTAATTTGTGTAGATTTCATTGTGCAAAGTAGATGTGTTGTGGCACTTGAGTGTGTTTGCATCAAATATTCTAAGACCAAAACCAAATTCTCATATGTCGTGGAAATTCAACATATACTTTGTTCACCTAAGAACTACATGTAACTCATCTTAGGCTACTCATGTCCAATCTCAACTCATCCCACTTAAAAAGTTACCAAGGCAAGGCTTATCACATCCAACTGTGGTTGTAAAAAAAATAAACAACACAATTTATATATTGACATACCATAGCACCTGGCATCTCTTAAATGCCTTGGCACTATGTGGCATGTGTTAGCATCCCCTACATTCCTTGGCATGCTTTTACACACCCTAACAAACCCTAGCACTTCCTAACATGCCTTGGTAGTTTAGCATACCTTGGCACTTCTGAGCATATAGCCTTGTCACTCCCTCCTTAACACACCTATAACTCATTGACACTCCCTGTCACACACTCTTATTCATTCATTTCCATGCATTTGAAACTAGTGCTCCCTTGTTTTTCCTTGGCACTCCATAACACTCCTTGACATGCATTGGCACACCCTAGCACCTGGCACATCTTGGCATGTTTCCATGGCCTCTAGCATGCCTTAGCACTGCCCAACATACTTTGTCACTCCCTCCTTAGCACACTTGGAAATTATTGACACTTCCTATCACAATATCTTAATGTTCATTTGCATGCATTATTTTCACCTAGTGCTCACTTTTGGGTCCCTAGTGCTTCCTAGCATGTGTTGGCACACCCTGGCACTTGGCACATCTTGGCCACATGCCACTCTGGCACACTAGCATGACTTAACACTACCTAGCATACCATGTCACTCCCTCCTTAACACACCTGAGACTCTCTGAAAACCCCTATCACACACTCTTATTCATTCATTTCCAGGAATTTTGACATAGTGCTCCCTTGTGTTTCCCTAGCACTCGCTAACACTAAACACACATTGGCACTTGACACATCTTGGTATGCTTCCCTAGCACTCTAGCATGCCTTGGAACTATCTAGCATATATTTTCACTCCCTCCTTATCACTTGCCATGTCTTGGTGTGCCTAACATGCCTTAATGGAACAGTCTAACATGTGTTAGCACTTATTGAAATTCCTTGGCACACCTTGGCACTCTCTAATTGTCATGCCCTTATATATAGCCTTACTTTTTTGTGATTTGGGTACCCAACCAAGTTATTGAAACAATAGTGTTGTGACTACCCCAAAGTCTCGACTGCTTTGTCTAGCCCATTATTGCAATTGTAGGCTTTACTCCTACATGTCCTATTTTAAAATTATCCTAATACACTTCATCCTTGAGACACCTAAAAGTCACTAATACTCCCCGACACACACTCTTATTCATTCATTTCCATGCATTTTGACCTAGTTCTTCCTTGTGATGCCCTGACACTCCCCAACACTCCTCGACATGCTTTGACACTTTTTAAAGGGAGAGTCCATACATGTGAGATAGTTTATATAAGAGAGGAATAACCTCTTACTGATTTTTGTGGGGATAAATAAGGAATGATAGGGTGTTCCAAGGAATGAAAAGGTGTGCTAACAAATTCCAGATAGTTTCAAAGCATATAGAAGAGAGGAATAACCTGTTACTGAGTTTTGTGATTACAAAACTCAATAACAAGTTATTCCTCTCTTCTATCTGCTTTGAAACTATCTGGAATTTTTTAGCACAACTTTTCATTCCTTGGCACACCCTATCATTCCTTATTTATCATGCCCTCGCAACTACCCTTATTTTTTTGCAACTTGGGAACCCAACCAAATCCTGCTTCGACTACAATAGCTTGACCAAGTTACAGTTACTACAACTAGACTATTCCTTATTCACTTAAGAACTTCCTATAACTCATCTTCGGATACTCACGTCGAATCTCAAATCATACAACTTAATAAGTTACGAAGACAAGGCTCACATCCATCCGTGGTCGCAAAACAACTAAGCAGCATATTTTACATATTGACATGCCATAACACCTAGCACGTCTAACAATCCCTTGGCACTATGTGGCACCTATTAGAATCCGCTGCATTCCTTGGCATTCTTTCATACTCCCTAGTGCATCCTACCACGCCCTGACACCTAACACACCTAGAACTCACTGACGCAGAACTTCAAGCCCTTGAACTTCAAGATAACCCAATATTTACAATTGTTTACAATAATAAGTCCATTATGCATACTTCTCCTCTTAGAGTTGGGCAGAGAGGGAGAATACTTCATTGATGCCAACCTTGTAAATGAAAAACCTTACCTACGCATTGGTTGGACTCTCCACCACTAGTTGAAGAAGTATATGTGCCATGAATCAAATATGATATCATAACATGAGTTATCGACAATTGAACATAATTTTCATGGATATCATGGACAATATATGGTGAGAATTTTTTAAACTTAGGAAACATTTTCTCATACTCTACTTAACCTATGGGTGGTAGGGCTTCAATTTTTTCCATTTACTAGGAAATCTCACCCTAAAAGTCAACCGTTGAAGAATAAATCCTATGCTAAATCACACCTACCATCTTATTTTTAAGATCTTCATGAGAACTCACCTATGACCCTTAAAGTCAGTACCCTTTAGCAACTCGAATGGTGGAATGGAAGGCGTTTCAATAAGAGGTAAACTCCTTTATCCTTCACCTTTTTCAAGACCTCTAGAGACACCTACAATCTATACCCCTCCTTCGACTCAACATGAAATTTTGTTTTTTTCTACTTCCTTTACATACCCTCCCTTCAAGGGCATACTCATAAGAAGAGCTCATGGTTGAAATATTACGACAAAAAAATGGGGCACACTATCTCTTTATAAGGTTTCAAGGGAGGGTTATTGGAAAATAACCATTGCATCCCCTACAACCCTTAATACCTTCTCAACACATAAATGAAACAATAGACTAATAGCTAGACCCAAAGATAGATCTCAATGTTCAAGGAAAAACCCAAATAGAAAGAATCACACCATGGATTAAAAATTGGCATTGAGTTTTGGTAAAATTAAGGACCTCCTTTGAAGATCATGACCTTGCTTTTAGCATTTTCAAATCTAAGGTTTAAAACCCACATTAAAAATGGGATATTTTCACCTTAGAATTTGCAACCTTTACCCAAGATGAATCTATCTAATGGACTAGCTTGGATATGTCAAGTCTTGGATTTCTCGAGTACCCAATCAATGTTTTTGAGGCTAACTCCATAGCTCCAACGAAATTTAATACTATTGAAGAAGCAAATTGAAAAATATCTCTAATAGGATACATTTTTCCTTCTTTTTTATTGATTTACAATAAACCTTAGTGCCTCTCCTTTCTTATCTTCCTCTTCCATTCTCCAAAAAAAATCATTAATATTATATCATAAACACTTTATATAGGTAAGCATTGCAATCATTTTCCTCAACTCATGAGGCACCTTTACACCTCAACCCATGCAAGTGGACCTAAGTCCATGGTACAACCCATCATACTCTGAGAGCGTTCTAATTATCTCCTCAAAACTAGGGCATAACACATCTTACAATGCCAAATGGTTAAGACATCTCAAACTTGTGGGTTTTTTCCTTCATGAAACATAATATAGCTAGTGCTCATCAAACACAATGCACTAACATCGCTAACGCACACCAAAAGTATAAGATACCCGTAACATGTGGCCTACACCCTTGCACCTCCCTAACACTCCATGAAAAATCTACTCCAATGGTCACCTTCTAAGTTCCAATAACTCCTTTTGCAACACGAAAAAACCACCTATATATGTTGCAACAACCTTGCCAACTTCTTTAGTGGGTTCCACATATATTTCACATTTCTTCTTTTTCTTGCAAAGTGGTAGTGCCAAGGAGAGGGTATCAACTTCGATCAAAGAATGTTCAATTAATACCACTACTAAGTTTCCTTCGTGCAACTTGTCAAATATCTTAAGTTTGCTTCAAAACTTCTCATGGTGCTTAACTTGATTTTCTACACCTCTAAGTGAGACTACAACCCCCCAAAACTTCTCTAATTATTCCACCTCTTCAACCCTTTTTAGAGTCTTCTTAGACGTGCATTCATGCCTCAAGAAGAACACAACACTAGCATACCAAATGTGCATGCTCGTTCCATATTTTAATGCCTTGATAAAACCACATTATCACACTCCCTAAAATGAAATGTTCACATCTTAAGACAAAGCACATATTTTACTTATGACAACCTAAACTATGAGAGTGACTTTGAGATGACTCTATTTTCTCAAGATGAAAACATAGGCTCTTACAACCCCATTCACACAACCATTTGAATATATTTAACGTAAAGAAGAATATACACCTTACTCCTTCAAAATTTTTCATATGACATTTAAGAAACTAACACTTTTTAACTATTAAACCCACTTACCATAAACTCTCTTTTGTTAACACCCACCCAAAAAAAAAAAAAACAATACAACTAAATTAAAAATACTTTCACATTAAAATTCCAAAAATACAACATTTCTATCCTAACAAATTTTAATAATAAAATCATTACATAAAATAAACAATATTAAAAATATATTATTATTATAATAAAAAATATGCCAAAATATAACCAAAAAAAATGCTTTCCATCACAACAAAAAATATACAATAAAGCGTTAGTTTTTCAACTACTATTAAAAAAAACTTTGGAAATAAAATTATAGGATTTTTGTTTTTGTTTTTGTTTTTTTGGATGATTTACAAAACCCATGGCAACAGGGCGGGAATGAAAACGTTTACTCTCAAATTATCTAAGTAGAATCTTTTCCCTTTGCACAGGGCGGGAACGGGAGCGAAAACCAGATTGAAGGGAGTTGGGATTTGGGGTTTTACCAGTGGCAGACCGGATATTCGATCTCGAACCCCACCATCGGGTCTTCAATCCATTAACGGTTGATGGCGCTACATTTGTTCTATTTTTAACTTCACTACTTTTCCACAATTTTTAGTGTTCCACAGAGAGGAGTACACACAACTCAGGTATCTGGTTCTACTATTTTTTTCGCATCCATGCTTGTATGTTTCAGCTTAGTCTCTGTGCTGCATTTTGTTACTATTTGCAGGGATGACGTTGGCTTCTGATGAGTCGGGGAGGCCATTTTTCATAATAAAGGAGCAAGAATAGAAGACCTAAATGAGAGGTTTAGGTGAAGGCCAGCATTGCGGCCATCAGAGTTTCTGTGAGAATCCTCTGCACCTCATTCAGCCTCAAGGGAATGGAAAAGATGCTTCAGAGACCCCGACGACAATGTCACCATCAGTAAGCTTCTGTTTCATTTATTTATTCTCTATTTATAGATCGGTGAAACCTCTCAAATTATGAAAATAAGTAGAATTTATTTTTAAAAAGTATGATTCATAAGTAGAAATTGCTTGATTTTTTTTAGATATTCTGCAAAGAGTGAAATAATCCAACACTCTGCAATCATTTTACTCTTTCTCACAAACTGCGAGGCCCAATTCCACAAACCTGAAGCAATTCCACAAACCTTTGGGATGTAAAGGGGTAATCACTCAGTGAGTAAAAGAGAAAATCAAACCTAGAGTGATTTTTCAAAACTTTTGGATGCACAAGAGTAATCAATCAGCAAGTAAAAGACCATAGTCGTTGACAACCTCCTTCGACAAACTGTATGAGGCATCTTCAAATACCACACTACACTATCTTAGAAATTTTCACTATTAACAAGCACTATATACTTAATTCATATACCACACATTTCACAATCTATGCTGGAATTTTGCAAAACTTTTGTGTTTGAAAAAACAGAAACCACACTAAATTTTTTTCTCCCTTTCCTTCAAAAGGCTCCTACCTACAATGTGAATGAAAACCATTCTACCAAGTAACAAGGATAAAAAATTTATAATACAAAACCCCTTGAAATGTATTAAGGCCGTGATTGCAGTTATTGATTGATAGTCACAACAAATAAGGGGATCTATAATGCATGCCAGCTCCTACCAATTAACACATCTAAATTTGTTAAATTGTATTGTCCAAGAAGCTTTGTCGTTTCACCTATTGAATTTTTTTGGAAAATGATCTTCAATGTTGGTATGCCCCTCTTGCCTTTTTAAATGTCTAGTGTTCTTTCCAACCCTTAAACTTTTGTTGCTACCACATCCTTTAGGCTTTTAGGGATCATAGTGTTGTATGTTGTAATTGAAGCACTATGAGCATGCTCACAGCTATTAGTGCAACCTTGGATACTACTACACTGACCATTCTATGCTTCGGCTTTGAATTCTTCAAGAATTGGATACTGCAATTAAGAAAATAATTAAGGCCATTCTAGCATTTGTTTTTTAATTTTTACTATTTTCATCGGTTTTGTAATTTTAATTATAGTGGACTAATTTATTTGCTTCTCTGGTTGAAGATTTTTGGCGAGCATAATGGTTTGAATGTATATCCTTTCCTCATCTTTGTCACTAGAAAATGCTAGAGTTTCTTGAATAAAAGTTAGTTCTCTGCAACAATGTTCTCTGAGTATTCTTAGAAGCTTGAACTGACTTTCTTCCAAACACATTAGAGTTTCATGTTTATCTGTGCTTTGCTACAATTACAATGTCTATTCAAGCAAAGACAAGTTTAGACTGCAACTCTTATAGAATAAAATTTGTTATAAGTGTAATGGTGAAAAGTTGAAGACCATTTTAGAAAGTTCGTGTTATTAGGTAAAGGAATATTTTAGAAACAAATGATGGAGAAACACCCTCCTAAATAGATCTTCCACATTGAAAAGTTAGTCTGCAAAGATGCCCGTTTTGTCAAGGCAACACTTAACCTAGCTATGAAAGTTACTATTATCCTAAAAGTATTATAAAAGTCTAATTCAAAATAAAAGCATATGTTCGAGAAGAAAACAACATCACAAATCTAGTTCAAGAAACTTGTCATATACAAAACTCAAATTGAACAATCCAGTGATGGTAAAACTTGGAAAGATTGACCCAAATTCAAATACAACAATCACAAAGTCAAAGGAGAAATAAATTCAAGAAATTTATTAAATTGGAAGGATAAGTCAGAGACCTGTCAGACCTACTACTTGATGTTTTGTCAAATACATAACATCAAAATTTTAGGCATACGAAGGAGTGAATGAAACAACGATTTGTTCCAATGGATCTATAGAAAATTTGGTATAGGTTTTATATTTCTCAAAGAAATGTGTGTCTGAATAGACCATCTGTATGAACCAGAAGAAAGAAAGGGTGAAGTGTTATTGTTCTACATTTTTTTCTTTTTCACTGAACACTAGCAATAAATTCTTGGTGAGGTGGAGAAGGCCCTTGAGAAGAAGGGCATACATTTTGGAGGTGAGCTGGCTATTGAAAAACTTGTAACAGAAGGATGTGTTCTCATAATTTATTGCTTGTGAGTAAATATATCCCCTCCAATTCAGGAGGATTTTATTAGGTAATCCCTTGTTGAAATCAACTTCCACGCATATCCGTACAATGGTTACAATACCCTTCGCTAGCTTGTGTGTGTTGATATTAATGAATCAGCCTAAGGAATTACCAATATCGGCTAAAATATTAGGGTGCATTAAGTTAAGAAGTAAATTAGGGAGTTGAACCCAAATAAGAATGGCCAAATCTGGCATTATTAGGGGTTAAAATCTACAAAACATGGTTGAATGGAGAGCCCTAATGAGCCCAAAACCATGCTCCAAGCTCAAGGACACCCTGTCGATCTCCCTGGTTCTTGAAATATACTATAAAGTATCCCTCTGAGGATAAGAACAGATAATTGTGCTTAGACCAGGTCTTAGCCACCCAATCTCGAAGTACATATGCTGAAGGCCAAAATCCATTAAATCGACAAATAAGAGCATGCTTCATGTAGTCAACACTGAGAGAGTCGGATTATTTTTTTGGCACACCAATGGATGGTATTTTCTTGATTTGATCCACAAGAAAGGTTGGCACTTAGAGCTCTTTAGGAGGCTGGTTCACAATCCCTAGCTTTAAGTCTTCTTTTAAAATATTTGGGGTGAGAGGAAGAGGGCCCACCCCTTCGTTGAGCTTTTCTTGACAATCTAGAAACAAGATTTATTACCATGTTGTTTACTATGTCGTGCTCACTTAGTATATTTGTATCCTAAATTTGTTGGCCCTCATAAAGGAGATTCATAAGGTAGAGGGGATCCCAGTCCATTCTTGAATCTTGGCTGCAAGGGAGGAGACCAGATTCGTAGCTTGCACTTGCAAACATAGTATCCCCCTGAGAGGGGTCTCACAAGAACTCAGAAAAACAAAAGAAATGAATCCCTGATTACAACTAGGGGGGAAGGTGGATTTGGCTTCATACAGCTCTCCAAAAATATCTACCGCTAATTATGACTAGAGAAAGGTCGGGCCTACACCAAACCTTTTAAAAGAAGGCCCTTGACCACTACAATGTTAAGAAATCTAGGGGATTTAGTGTTAAGAGATTTCTCTTCATTAATGATTGTTTGTGAATACCTTTTAACTTCTTTAGATTAAGATCTTTTTCTTGTTATATTACTAGTGTTCTTTCTTCATCAAACAATAACCAATGCATAAACATAAATAGAAAAGAGACACAACATGTAGGCTATGGGCCAGGGCCAAAACCTCTCACTCTCTGAGAGGAAAAGCCGCACAAATTATTCTTATAGAGATTCCAATTGACAAATACCAAGACCAAGGCCCTTGACCTATTTCGCCACTCGAAGACCAAGACATAGTCATCTTCCTTTACCTTTGATCTTCAAATCGTAATCCCTATAGCAACATTCAAACATAATGATTCATCACTGAACTTCATGTTATCACTACAACACCGAGTAGCACCAAGTGTTGAGAATTTAGGGGGCTGGTGATTAATTCAATTTCTCTTCTTGATAATTACTTGTGAGCTTATTTGAGTTACTTATGTCTTCTCTTCTTTAGCTTATTTAGTCTTTCATCAAGTCAATTGCCAAAATACAAAAGACACAAAGTTAGGCTCTTCGAGCTAGGGAAAAACCTCTCCCTCTTGGAGAGGAAAACCCACAAGAAATTCTTATTATAGAATTTCAAGATGACAAGTACCATGACCAAGACACAGACCCTTGACCTATTAATGCTTCCAAGACATTGCCACTACTTCTAAGTCTTCCTTCAATACTGATCCTTCTTTTCTTCAGCAACCTGCACTAATCTGCATCAACCTTAGAGAACTCGGTTTCTAAGTTCATATTCAGACACTTCTTATTGCTTATTCAAATATAGGAGACCAGATCATTTGAAGTCTCATCATTCACTTGTCATGCATTTGGAGATGTGTAACCTTTCTAAGAGTAGGAAGGTAAATCATAGATTTACCTTCCTCCTTTTTCCATACTTATACTAGCCCTTAGACTTATCATCACAGCATGATCGTTGAGCTTGGCCCTTCTCATAACATAACATTTGAATGCTTACAGTCATTAAAATACATATAACATTGACCTTATACTATTAGTGAATTCATTACAAGTTTGACCGCACTTTACTTAATCATAGCTTCTTCATACTAATCCACGTTCACTGCTCCAGAATGCTACACAGAATAGATCCGCACTTACTGCTTCAATTTGTATTTTAACCCAGACTTTATTATGAGGTAACTATCACAGGAATGTCTACAATTCTATCCTTTAGCCCGCACTTTTCTCCTTCCTGAAATCCACACTTTTATGCTTCCATAAATCTACACTGTTTCCTGTCCGGAGATCTGCAATTCCTTGGTTCAAATGACCACAAAGTTGAATGTATATTTAGGCATCATGTCACTATTTTTAGGCCGACCCTTCAAGCTAATTGGAGGTTGAATAGATCACTGTGTATATAGGGCGACATATAGTGCAATTATTTCAGCATTTAATGCGGGTGAACATGACAAGGTCTTGGAGCATTTTGATGACTACTCTTCATATTTATGACCCTTAATTACATTTATAACTAGAAGACGAATCCTAATAGACATCAAGAAGAAGTATATTGACCTATAATAAAATATTTCTCATGAAACCCATGAAGCAAGTACAACAAAAATACATTTTATTATCTTTGTCTTCTTCTTTACATAAATACATAATTACATAGTCAATATGAAGACCGATCCTAGTTACACTTTTCAACACCAAGTAGTTTCAAGCATCTTAGCATCATAACATCAATGAGCATAGTACCTAGAAGTTCCGAGGTTATACATTATGATATAGCACCTGGCACTGATCAACACCGTAGCATAGAGTATTATTCTTATTAACACAGTGCCTGAGACCTTTGCTAAGATTTATGAGACTCCATGGTGTACTGCAAGCTCTTACTATGGTAGCATCGAACCACACATAACAAATCATAATGAAAATGGTCTTGACTGTTTCAGACCATGCTCTAACAAATCATCTCTTAAGAATACTTGGACTCAAACAGTAGAGATTGCCCCCATGTTGAAGAGCAGTTTAGAGGCTACTAAACCCACTCAAGAGGTAGCTAAATGCATTTTTTTAATTGTTTAATTATAGGAATTACTGCAAGAAATTTTCCCATGAGGGACTTCCGTTGGCTTAGTTCTTGGGTTTGAATGGTAGATATTCTACCAAAATTGATGACCTTTAACAATCAAACCTTTATTTTCTAAAAATAAAAATGCAAGGAGAAATGAAGAGGAATTAGGCATTTATAAAGCTCTAAACCCCCTTCATTGAGCGCATGAGGCCTATTGGGGCCTTCTCGTAGGCCCAAACTTGTTTAAAAAAAAGTAAAAATAGCTTTTCCAATTGTCTTGGGACTAGCCCTACTCTTTGGGGAGTGTTCAACATTCTCTAGAAAACATGAATATGTAGATTGTGAGCGTGCTCTTGAAAAGTGGCTGTGGAGCTTCCTCCCCCATCTAACCCACTCAGCATGCCTTCAACCCACCCTGCAGCTGCCGCGGCTCTCGAGCTAATTTGAGGGTGATATTAATGACCAAGATCCCTATACGAATCTAGAGGTAATGATAAAGATACCTTTGGTTCAATCTATGTTTTTTTATGTCTAATTCATCATTCTACATGATTTTGTTGACATATATGCATCAAAATATAAAAAATAATATATATATATATATATATATATATATATATATATATATATATATATATATATATATATATTTAATAAAAAATTATCAAATGTTCCCGTGACTCGGAGCTTTGAAAATGCTTTTTCCTGCCCCAATTTTCGCTCCCACTCCCAAGTAACCTTGCTTGAAAACACTCGATCATGAGTATTTTGGGAGTGCACTATTGTATATACTTGCTTGAAATTTGAGCAAGGGGAGTGCTTCCCTACAATATTTCCTTTTCCTAGGTTTTTCTTAATGGACACTTGAACGACTAACACATCTAGAAGGAAATTGTTATACAACATCTACTAACAAATCTTGAAAGATATTATGATGTGGTTTTTATTTTCAAATCTAAAAGTAGATATTATTATGTGAAATATAGAATCATGTTACGTGGAGTGCCCATTTTTTGGATTTCAAGTAGAATTCTTAGTTGTTTGTTCAATTATTGTGTTTGTACATTATTAATTATCTAGATTTCGGTTTTTTCTAGTTTTCTAGGCTTCCTTATCAACCTTATCTCTTTGGTGAGTTGTGTACTTCATAGGTAGGGGTCTCTTTTTCATATCTACTATCCTTCACTCTTGGTCTTATATAGGTTTTTATTCTTCTGGGCTTAGTCCCTTATTTAACTAAGGGACTAAATGGGTCAATCCTCTAGGCGGTCTGCGCCCAAAGATAGCCTTTTACACTGAGCACTTCCTGGAGATCAGATATAAACTCATCACTCTACCCCCTTATACCCTCTAGCATTGGATGCATGCCATTAAGATCCCCCTTGGGCAACTCAGAGTTGGATCGCACAAGCTTCGAGTGGAAACAAACAACCATATTGACAGGACGGAGAGGATCTGTCAACTTTGTCACTTACAGGAGGTGGAAACTAAGTCACACTTCATCTTCAGATGCCCCGTCTACTATGGGATCTGCAGGCGCTTTTATTGCTTATTAGCCAGCTTCCTTAGATACACCGACCAGAGATGCTTGGCACTTTACCTCTAGGAGACCTTCAGATACCATTTGACTCTACTCTAACCTCTGTTCACCTTGGCCACCACATAGAGGATCATTGACTTCTTCATAGCACTCCCAGCATCGCAGGGCACCAAGAGAGCCACCAATCGATCCTTATACCATGTCTCCAGGTTAGTGCGGATCCGGGAATGTCGTCCCACTAGATCCCATCAGCGATCCAGAACCAGGCACCCCCCACCTCCAGGGGGCGCCCCAAATCCTCCCGACGGCAGCGGCAGCAGACTAGCTCCTCTTCAGGGCAACAGACATTGACAAATTTCCTTCAGTCCTCTTCTAACGGCCTCGGATGCTAGGAGAAAGAGTCTCCCCCCACTCAGGAGGCTCATCCTTCTCCTCCAAGACTTCTTCACCGCAACTCATTGTCAAGATGTTTCAGTCATCTAGAATTTTACTTTTGTATTCTTTGTAGTTTTTACTTTCCTAATCTCATAAGGAAAGGGGATTGTTTGGTCCACCAGCTAGTATGCTATAATCATTGTAACCAGCAGTCCCATTGACCTTTTTGTGGTCATTTGTTGGACTTTAATAAAATTATCTTATATTTATCTATTACTTTGTCTTCCCTATTAAGTATATACTTTTTAATGACCATAATGTTTATTTCGAGGATTGAGGTTCATTTTTCTTTAATCTATCCATCTCCATTTATGTGTCACTCAGAATGATGTATTGGGAACATCACTAGTAGAGCTTTCTATGGAGAAGGAAATATAACAAATTTAATTGTCAAAGTAATGTCTGTTATCTTGGTAACTGAGATAAAGTTGAAGATGCCGACAGTCAGGTATGAACGGAGGGTATCAGGGATGGAAAAAAAATAAAAGAAGTAGCATTTCCCTAGCCTAGTGGAATTTGTCTGGGATATCTTTTAAAAACATCATCCGAGAATTGTTTACAATTTTTTTGTATATATTAGCAAATAATGGACCCTACCAAGAATTATTGTAGTGAACATATCGAAGTTAAAAATGCATTTCCCTATGTCAGAGTAAAATGAGGTAATAAATAAAAGAGTACATAAGTTGAAACTTCATTGAAAAAATGTATAAATTAGGATGTGCATACGAATGCCAAATAATGGAATAAAAACCCTTTTATCTAATTCATCCATCCATTCTTCAGGCACTCTTTTCTCCATATATTGTCCACTATGATGTAGGCTCACCGCGTAATGTCACAGTTGGAGAACAATAGGTGGTCTTCGCTGCTTTCATAGGTGATGAGTGTTAGAGTCGGTCTTTACAGCCCTCCGTCAGAGATCATTTATCTTATTGCATTTCATTTTTTAGGTGTCTCATTCCACTCATTCATCTGCATTCCGTTAGGGGCATGCCATCGACTGACAGAAGGGTTTGGTTTTTCTTGTTTCCCTCATGTTTGTACCTGCTGGGTGGGTTAAAATTTGTCCAAAATCATCAAAGTTCATTTCAAGTCATTTGCAGTACTAGATGCCATTTTGGTCAAAAAGATTCATATTTTAGTTTTGTGTCTAGGGTTTGTAATCTTTCAAAATTCCTTGTTCTAATGCTCGCCGGGCCATGAGGATAAGCCAAATAAGTTTTCAGCTCAAAATTTTCATCGAATATGCTCGAGGATCTTCTTCTTCAAAACTTCCGTTTTGATTTTTTAATTGTCAAATTTGTTAAACATGTATCTTTCTACTCATGAAGTACTTCACATACAACCTCTGACCCCTTGCTGCATCTGGTGCAGAATCATCTCGTGCTGAGTATTGTGCGAAAGTTCATCATTTCAAATAACAAAATCAAAGGAAACAATAAAAAAAACAGAGTTTGTATTAAAGATTGCAAAGTGTCAAAGTCTACAGAATTAGAAAGAGGTTTGCCAAATGAAAAATCAAATATGTTGATATATAAGATATTCGTGGTGTTTAAAAAATCCATTCATGCCGAAAAGCATCAGGGAAGTCAAGAAAAAATGTGGAAGGGCGAAAAAATGTGTTAAAAGGTTGAATTGTGGTCAAAACAACCCACGCGACGCATTGGAGGAAGGCGCGGCGCATAGGCGCGACGCGACGCATAGAGAAGTTTTCCGCAGTGTAAATTTGCTCTGGCGCAACGTGTTCAGCCCGCGCGGCGCACTGGGTGTGCGCATGGCGCATAGAGCCACAAAGGCCAAACTCATCTTTGCTCCATAAAAACTCAATGGAATTTACTTCATTTTTCTCCAAATACCAATGGAGCGCCCATTGCTTAGCAAAAATGCAGACGAGCTGGAAATTGCTCTGGCGAAGGCTTCGATGCCAAACAAAACGCTGCTCATAACAACAGCGAACAAAGCATAGATGGAGCCCAACGACCTTATAGACTTGTTACTGGAGAGCTTTCGTATTGGCGAGGGAACACATGAACTTCTGGACTATCTCCTCATTGTTGCCTTAGATGAGAGGGCCTTCAACCGCTGCAAGGAAATACATCCCCATTGCTTTGATTTGAGGATAGAAGGAGTTATTTTTCAGGCGAGAAATTTTTCATGACTGAGGATTACTTGAAGATCACTCGGAGAAAAATAGAATTCTTGAAGGATGTGGTATAGCACGGATTTAGTTTCATATTCACTGATGCAGATGTGCTATGGCTCCGAAATCCATTCAGAAGGTTCTCAAGTGACGCAGATTTCCAAATCTCTTGTGATACATGCGACTATGGTCCTAGCGATGTCAAAAATTTACCAAATACAGGTTTTACATTTGTTCATTCCAATAGAAGAAAAATCAACATGTACAATTTTTGGTACAACTCCACCTAGCGCTATCCTGGGAAACATGATCAAGATATGTTCAACGAGATGAAGTTCTTAAATGAATTTACTGAGATCGGGGTCAATCTATTGTTTATTGATGCAGCGTATTTTAGTGGGTTCTGTGACACAAGGGCCACGTTAGAACACGTGTGCACTATGCATGCCAATTGTTGCAAAGGTTTAAAGGCCAAGACTCATGACCTGAGAGCAACTATTGAAGAGTGGATGTTATTTAGATTAGATGTTGCAAGAAGAAGTGAAATTCACTGGAGATCTCGAGATGAATGTAGAGCGTCTTTATAAGGGAAAATTGAAAGCACGAACAAAATTTCAGCCGGGATCGGTCATTGACCATACAGTCTTCCATTTATTAAAGGCGAAATTTTAGTTTAAAAGCTATTTTTATTAAAAAATGTTTTTTTTTTTTAATGGTAAATGGAAGCGAATAGACTGAAAGCCAAAATTAAACGAAGAATATCTACCACAGCAGAGAGATAGGAACAAATTTCCTATTTTTTCCTCAGTCACGATTTCATGGGATCCATGCTACAATTTTTGTCTTTTAATTGGTCATCAGAGAAATTCTAGTGGAACGTTGTTCTGTCTTTGAAACAACTCCCTATTTTCATCGATCTATTTTCGACATTTGAGTTTATTTATTGTATTGAAAATCATTTGTAAAGAGGTCTGAGTTCTGGGAAAAGTGTGTAAGAATAACTCAGCGCTTGGCTGTACAGTTTTGACAGAGGATTAATGAAAGGATGCAGCTCTGATTTATGAGATTCATGTGGTGTGAGTTTAGCATATGTCTTTTCTTTCTGTTTCATATGTATTTCGTTATGTTTTACCATTCATTCATAATCATTTCTAATTGAAATATTTTAAGTAAGAAAGGTAGAATCCATTTTATTGCTCTACCTTGGGAAAGCGTTCATTTTTCTGTATGTCTTCTTCTGTTGAAAAGGATTCATTATATATGCCCTTTTCATGCCTCTCAATAGTCTTTCCACTCCATATTATTTCAAATTTGATTGCTAAACCTCTGGCCTATCTTACCTCATGAAATAATCTGTGTCTTTGATTTAATCTCTCAGCTCAAACTGTTCTTTGTCCCATACAGCCCAGAAAACTCATTCATTCATTAAACTACCTCTGTCGTATTTATTTACTAGCCTAAAATCAGTATTCATTATAGGTCATCTTAGGCCCTATTGGACATCTTTTGCCGAGATAGACCCGGAGAGAGCCCTCTCCTGTCCTCGTAGGGCTAGCTACGAGGCTGAGCATGGTTTGGTGCTGTCCTTCTTCCGCCTTTTTTCACCCTACAGTAGATTTGGAACCGACATGGCAGGACCATACTGGGGAAGAAAATGGTTTGCTTCTTGATGTCATATATTTTATAGCTACAGACGGAGCCTGAAGTTAGCCAGGTAGCCTTCGAACGGCACATTGCTCTGCAAGTGCATAGTAGATAAACACTGCTTCAGTCAATCTCCGGTTTAGCTTGTGAACGTGACACTTGACTTGTAGATTGTCTTGCCCCAGTACATGTATCAAGTTCAGATCTGATCGTTGATGGTGGACAACTATCAGACACCGCAAGGCTGAAATCATTCACCTGGCGACTCCATTCACTGAAAAATCTAGAAATCAATCCTTCATGGTGACTCCACTGCAGAGAGATCGGTAGCTTTGAGATTTTCAAGATGGAATGGGTTGCAAGAAGATACGCTCCCATGAGCCGAGATCACATCCCAGGTTTTCCAAATAAAATGCCCAAGGTGGATTGGCTTCAGAATTTTCCTATGTTTAGAAATGTGGAAGGTAATGACGCTGCTCTTCATCTGGTGAAATTTCACATTCATGTACATAAATTAAATATCGATTTTCTTGAATACTGTTTGATGAAATTGTTTATGGCTACTCTAGAAGATGAAGCCCGATCTTGGTATGAAAGTTTACCACCTGCTTCTATTTATTTTCTAAAGGATTTTCATACAATATTCTTTGAAAGGTATAAATAATCTTGTCCATCCTTAATATTAGTGCAGAATTGTTGTGAACACATTAGTAATTTCATTGAAGATCTTGAGAATTTTTATGGGGATAATGAATTGATGGACGAAGAAATCATGGAAGCATTGTATGAAAGTTCGTTTCAGCAGCACACAGAAAACTTAGAGGATACTTATCAAGATCAGCAGGTTGAAGATTGCCATATGGCTTAAAAAGATGAAAGAGAAAGTTTCGTTTCGGATCTATCCATAGAAGAAGACAGCATGCAGGGAAGTCAAGTTTCAATTTCAGAATGTGATAAAGTCAAGTCAGCTATTTCAGATTTATATTCAGATCGTGATGACCAAGAATACCTTGTGCTGAATCCCATAAAGGAGAACTCTACTGTTGAGATCATCTGGAATGAAGAAGACAGAGTTATGGATCCAAATTTTCTCATTTCATTAGAACAAAGCCTTCATGAGGAGGTAATCCAGTCATTTCATGAAAAACATGATGAGATCTTCATTCAAGTAAGTGAAAAATTTTCCTTGGATGAATCGTTAGTAGATGATAGAAATGATAGTGTTGGGTTTCAAGAATCATCTAAAGTTTCTTTTCTCATGATTGATGAATGTAATGAGGAACATAATAATCTGGCTGTCATATCATATGAAGATGACCTACAAAATATTCAGACTACAGAAGATCAGAACATTCAGGACTGCCTTTCAGATTCTTCTTCATATCTTTCATGTTTTGAAATGTTCTTTGAAGAGGAGATCTGCTCATCTACTTGTTCATAATTTTTGAGGACCAGGAGCATACTTTTACTGAAGTACATTATGAAGAAAGATCAGAATCAAAAGAAAAAGACACCTTGTTCTTTCAGCAGGAGGTAAGTCTTCATGTTTTTCAGGATCCATTGGCAAATCTATTGCAGTCAGCAGTAAAGGTGATTATTGCAGTATTTAGTGATGAAGGAGATCATGGTCGATTATGTTTTTGGATGCCCAGTTACAAGTATCTATTGTTGACCAGGAGATCTGATCAGGAGAATTAATCAAGAAGGCATCTACTTGATTGGTTACATTGGAATTTTGATATAGTTTGATGGTATATTATCTTGTAAGAAACATAGGTGGTCGTGTACTGCCATCAAGCCTTAAGTTTTAAGTTCAGGTCTTAGTCATTTTGAGTTAGTTTGTTAGAGTCAAGTTTTTTCAGTCATTTTAGTTTGCATCGAGTTAGTTTGAGTCGGATTTTCAGTCAATAAATCAGTTAACGGTCTTGTGTCGATTTGTCAAAATAATGGACTCCATAGCCCAATGGATGAAGGCACTGTCTGCTCTCCCAAAGATCTTTCGTTCTTGGCACCTCCAGGGAGCTACCATCCCCATTGGAGACAATGTTAGAGTTGGTCTTTACACCCCTCCGTGAGAGATCATTTCTCTTTATTGCATTTCATTTTTAGGCGTCTCATTCCGTTTATTCATCTGCATTCCGTTAGGGGCGTGCCATTGACTAACGGAAGGGCTTGGTTTTCTCGTTTCCCTCATGTTTGTACCTACTGGGTTGGTCAAAATTACTCAAAATTCATCAAAATTCATTTCACATCATTTACAGTCATAGATGCTATTTTGGTCAAAGAGTCATTTTAGCTTCTAGGTCTAGGGTTTGGTTTTCAGAATTTCAAATAATTCCCACAGGCCATGAGGATGTTTTCAATAAGTTTTCAATTCAAGATTTTCATTATCTAATATGCTCGAGGATGTTTCTTCTTCAAAACTCTGTTTTGAAGAAGAAATTGTCAAATTTGTTTTTGTAATAAATATGTATCTTTCCGCCATGTAGTACTTGAAATGTTCTTCCTGATCTCTTTGCCAAAATCCACCGCAAATCATCAAAATCATCCTCGTTAAATCAAACAGTAAGTTCATCATTTCTACCAACAAATCAAAGGAAACAATTAAAAAACAAAGAGTTTGCATTAAAGATTGCAAAGTGTCAAAGCTCATTTAATTAGAAAGAGGTTTTGCCAAATGAAAAATCAAATCGTTTGATATATAAGATATCTGTGTTTAAAAGTCTATCCGTTTAAAAGCATCAAGGAAGTCAACACAAAATATGGAAGGGTTTAAAACCTGCAGTTAAAAGGTTTCTTCTAATTCAGTCAAAATAACTCGCTGGCGATAGGGAGTGCCACGCCGACGCATAGAGAAGTTTTCCGTAGTGAAAATTTGCTCTGGCGTGGCGCATTCAGCCAGTGTGCGCGCGGCGCATAGAGCCCCAAAGGCCAAACTCATATTTGCTCCATAAAAACTCAATGGAATTTACTTCATTTTTCTCCAAATACCAATGGAGCGCCCATTGCTCAGCAAAAATGCAGACGAGCTGGAAATTGCTCTGGTGAAGGCTTCGATGCCAAACAAAACGCTGATCATAACAACAACGAAAAAAGCATGGATGGAGCCCAACGGCCTTATAGACTTGTTACTGGAGAGCTTTCGTATTGGCGAGGGAACACAGGAACTTCTGGACTATCTCCTCATTATTGCCTTAGATGAGAGGGCCTTCAACTGCTGCAAGGAAATACATCCCCATTGCTTTGATTTGAGGACAGAAGGGGTTATTTTTCAGGTGAGAAATTTTTCATGACTGAGGATTACTTGAAGATCACTCGGAGAAAAATAGAATCCTTGAAAGATGTGGTACAGAACGGATTTAGTTTCGTCTTCACTGATGCAGATGTGCTATGGCTCCGAAATCCATTCAGAAGGTTCTCAAGTGAGGCAGATTTCCAAATCTCTTGTGATACATGAGACTATGGTCCTAGCGATGTCAAAAATTTACCAAATACAGGTTTTACATTTGTTCGTTCCAATAGAAGAACAATCAACATGTACAATTTATGGTACAACTCCACCCAACGCTATCGTGAGAAACATGATCAAGATATGTTCAACGAGATGAAGTTCTTAAACGAATTTACTGAGATCGGGGTCAATCTATTGTTTCTTGATGCAGCGTATTTTAGTGGGTTCTGTGACACAAGGGCCACTTTAGAACACGTGTGCACTATGCATGCCAATTGTTGCAAAGGTTTAAAGGCCAAGACTCACGACCTGAGAGCAACTCTTGAAGAGTGGATGTTATTTAGATTAGATGTTGCAAGAAGAAGTGAAATGCACTGGAGATCTCGAGATGAATGCAAAGCGTCTTTATAAGGGAAAATTGAAAGCACGAACAAAATTGCAGCCGGGATCGTTCATTGACCATACAGTCTTCCATTTATTAAAGGCGAAATTTTAGTTTAAAAGCTATTTTTATTAAAAAATGGTTTTTTTCAAATGGTAAATGGAAGCGAATAGACCGAAAGCCAAAATTAAACGAAGATATCAACGATAGCAAAGAAATAGGATTGGAGGCCTATTTTTGTCTTCAGTTGCGTTTCAAAGCGGATTTACATCTATAGATTCCACCTCTTTATTGGTCATCAACAAATTTGAGTAGAAAATGTAACGCTGCTCCTTTTATAGATGGTTGGCTCTTCATCTTTTGTAAATGATGATTAAACAAATCCCTTATTTTTGGTCGATCTGTTTTCTCATAGTTGAGTTTATTTATTGTATTGAAAATCATTTGTAAGGGATCTGAGTTCTGGGAAAAGTGTGGAAGAATAACTCAGCATTTGACTGTACAGTTTTGACAGAGAATTAATGAAAGGATGCAGATCTGATCTATGAGATTCATGTGGTGTGAGTTTAGCATATGTATTTTCTTTCTGTTTCATATGTATCTCGTTATGTTTTACCGTTCATTCATAATCATTTCTAGTTGAATGCTTTTAAGTAAGAAAGGTAGAATCCAGTTTATTGCTCTGCCTTGGGAAAGCATTCATGTTTCTGTATGTCTTCTTCTATTAAAAAGGATTCATTATATATGCCCTTTTCAACCTCTAAACAGTCTTTCCACTCCATATTATTTCAAATTTTATTGCTAAACTTCCTTCATATCTTGCCTCATGAAACACTCTGTGTCTTTGATTTAATTTCTGAGCTCATGTTGTTATTTGTCCCATACATCCCTGAAACCCAGTCATTCATCAAAATACCTCTTTCCTATTTATTTACTAGCCTAAAATCAATATTCATTATAGGTCATCTCAGGCCTTATTGGACATCTTTTACTGAGTTGACTCGGAGAGAGCCCTCTCATGTCCTCGTAGTGCTAGCTACGAGGCTGAGCGTGGCTTTGTGTTGTCCTTCTTCTGCCTTTTTTTAGCCTAAGGTAGATTTGGGAACTAACAATGAGATTGTGGAGCAGTTGCACTAATGCTTAGATCTGATCTTCATAACTCAATTTTTGTAGCTTCCACAATTTGGCGTGTAGTCATATTGTAAATTTAAAATTTTGGCTAATAAATAATAGTTACGTAGGCCCAAGGGTTGGCTCAATTAGTTGAACCATATGCCAAAAGCATGTTGTTGATGGGGATGGCATAGGTCAGAGGTTCAAAGCCATTCGAGTCTATCAGGGTTTCTAGATGTTGTTCTGGCTGGTGGTTGTCCTGCTCTTCATGGTGGTCTTTGGTTGTTTACAAGGATGATGAGATTGTGGAGTAGTTTCACTAATGCTTTGAGTTTATCTTCATAACTCAATTTTTGCAGCTTCCACAATTTGGTGTGTAGTCATATTTTAAATTTCAAAATTTGGCTAATAAATAATAGTTATGTAGGCCCAAGGGTTGGCTCAATTAGTTGAACTGTCTGCCAAAGGCATGTTGTTGATGGGGATGGCATAGGTCACAGGTTCAAAGCTAGTCGAGTCTATCAGGGTTTCCAGCTGCTGTTGTGGTTGGTGATTGTCCTGCTCTCCATCTGGATATTTGGGGGAAGGGGGGGTGGAGGGATCTTGGGAAGTTTTCTTTGAAAAAAAAGTTATTCATCCTTTTCATATGAACCATGAATCATGATGTAATTTCTCATGCTTTATCATTTAAGAAGTAAAATATTGAAATATATTTGCATTTATACTATTTTATATCTTCTTTATCGTTCATGTTTTCATTTTTTTTTTTTGAAAAATTCTATTTTTTAGGATTCTTGCTTCCCAGTTCCTAATTTTTTTCCATCCGCATTCTTGCTTCTAGAAACATTGTTATCAGCTACATGTACAAGAGGATTTCAGAGTATTTCTGATGTTTGCATCAATTTATTTTCAACATTATTAAGAGCAGTAACAATACAAAGACTGTTTGTCCCTCCTTTAACAACTAATAAGCATAATGGGGATTTATTGTACATTTTATGAATTGCCTTGTTTTTTGGCTTAGGTTGTCATCATTGTTGTTTGAGCTTATCACTAGCAGAATGATTAAGTGAGGTAGCTGCTCCAAGCACCTCTCCCAATGGCTAAGTAGCACATTGTTGGCATCCACTTAGTCCTGTGTTCTCTTTGAACCATCATTGTACAATCTAATCTCCTTCACTTTGAACTTAGTCTTGCATTGAACTGGGAAAGCTGGAAAATGCAGTCAAGCTTGCAGCAATGTTATATCCTTAAATCAATATCAACAACCCTCTTGTCTTCCTCATGCTTCCACACTCACTTAGAAAACTATGCCATAGCTTTTTCCATTGCCTCCCTAATGTTTTCTCTCACTGCCAACTTAAAAAACAGAGTATTATCCTCCAGTCATTGAAATATCTCACCCACATTGACAAGTGACTCGTGAATTTATTGTTTGAGGAGCACATGTTCAAGGAAAATTTTCACTTCCCAAAGGGTTGCTTAGTATAATTCCACATGGAGGACTCTTCCTGGCTATGAACATATTGCTTGTCAATCCAAACTGTCTCCTTAGAGGATTCCCATCATTTTTAATTATGCAATTGACAGGCAGGACCCTCTTCCCTTACAGTTCCTTGAGGGAGCGTTTGGGCTTTTCTCCTCTCCTTTCTAGCCTTCTTCTGATTGCTAATGGCTAATAGAGACTGAGATAATGCAGAGAGAAAGTGAATTAACAAGCTCAATTCTTCTCCAGGTGTGAAAACAAACAAAAACTTCATAAGAATTAAACTATGATTTATACTACTCACTAATGGCTACCACCATTGTCGCAAATTATGGAGGGATTTTCAAATCAGTCCATAAATTTGATGTCCTGCAACTTAAGGTATCCTTCCTTAATCTTTATAATTGAAAAAACAGGGACATCTATGTCAACTCCCCAAGGCCTAGTGTTTTTTCTAAGTCTCAACATTTTGACTTACTATTAATTTCAATAATTCATTATTCTTCCTTTGAACCTCAGGTTTTGAAAATCTTGATGTCATATACTTGCCACTCAATGGAATGTTAGAAAGCCAATCAGCAACCTTGTTGGATGCTCTTGTAGCATAATGAGATAAATTTATAACCTTTCTACTAAAACCTCTTTTTAATCCATTGACATTGGCGGTTCAAGCTTCCAAATTTGAGAAGAAATGCATTCTGTCATCACAACATTGATTATAATCTGAGAATCCCACTCCATTCCATTGCCACTCTTTCCAGGCTAGGCCTAGGAAAAATTTAACTTCGGTATAAGATCCCTCATTCCTACTTGATTGTTGATGTTGATTCCTATTTTTTCTATATGGACTGCAATCATCTCCCCATTCCTGCTCGTTATTACCCTTCCACTAACTGCTCTTTTGGGATCTCTTTTTGCAGCCTTATCAAAATTTGACTTAAATTGTCCTCCCTTTGGGGTTTCCATTTTGATGATGACTATGAAAGTAGAAATGAAGTTTGTATAGGTTACTAAATATAAATATTGACCATATCTTATCAATAATTCACCCATAGTTAATAGCTAGTCATGTACCTCATTACACCACATGGAACAAAAATTAAACAGATAAATGGAACAAAAAGTAGAAAGATAACTAAATTTTTGCTAACTTACACTTAATCTTCCTAGGGAAAACAGAGCAGAGACTCTCAATCACTGCCAAATCCCAATGAAGGAAGAGTGGACTAGATAGCTACAATTTCCAAACAAGGCATCACACTAGTGAGCGCGGCATTGAAGGAGAACTAAATACTGGTTCAAATTATCTTTCCAGATAGATTAGAAATGGTGTAATTTGTGTGCTCACCTGTCTTCTAGATCAACCGACACCCCATCTTACATTGAGAGTTGGAGTTAATAGATTATGCTAAAGCAACAAAGGTTAAAGCCTTTTTGGTTGATACTACTGCAAGGACTGACCAAAGATCCACCCCGCATCCCTACAAAATGGCCTCGGTGTCGCAATGTTATTTTTCAATACATTAGGAGAGGGATGAGCCCCCCCATCCTTGTGGAATATTGTCCTTCCCACCATACTTTGACCACAGGTATGACTGCATGATCTGCTCTAAATGTTGAATTTGAGTCTTACTAGGCAACCAACTAGATACATAATAAACGTGTGAGGCATAGAGGATCTTTCCAACCCCCTTGTCAACTTCCCATCTAATGAGAGGTATTTATGTTGCCAAATTCAATGCTTACTCTAAAATTGTTGAAGACACGGTACACCAATCTTGGATAGCCACTGGTGAAAGCCCCACTTCAAAATTTCAAATGCAATGCCTAGATACCTCACAATTACCCTCGGTCGAACAGAAGTCCGAGCTGTGGGAATCTAGTAGGCTGAGATTCTAACTCTAATAACTAAAAAATTGTCTCGTGGTCACTAACCACAACATCTAATTTATATCCAAAGATGTGCAAACAATTATGAGCACCATCAACCAAGCTCAGCTTAACACTCATATAAATAAAGGATCCATTAGCAAAATGAGTGTTGACCATGTCTGACCCATCAGGATGTAAGATTTCCTTCACTTGCCCCTGAATGTTAGCAACTTCAAATAGGTGAGCCAACGCATCCATTGTCAAATATACAAATCTGGGGCAAAGGGGCACCCTTGACAAATAGATTGATTTAGCAAAATTTCAGGGGATAATGAGTTACTAACAAGGAGAAATGTTGATGCATTAGAGAGTAGTGTGTTCACCATGGCCACACATCATGGTCCGAACTTCATGTACAGTTGTTCAAGAGGATCTGCATTCAAGTGAATTGCATGCAGGTTCATTTGTTCCATATCATACAAATACAAAGCTTCTGAAAGATTGCAATCTTGGTGAATATCCACTATCAACTTTATATGATATCAAAAAAACTATCTACCAACAAAATGTACAGGAAGCTTACTATGATGCAAATTGGTTAAGAAAAAGAAGCCCATAGCTTATTTAAGCTTGTTTTCCTAAGTCTTTAGCATAGGGAACAAGTTGAATATGTCTATGATGCTATTTCATTTAGTGTCTTAAAATTTTGTAGAGACTCTGAGTTACCAGATGAAGTAGATAATATTAATAAATACTTAGCAGTGACGTATCATATCAACTTATCTATTTTCCATTCCATACCTAATTCATGGGCCATAAATCAAGTTTTCCCTATAATTCCTTTGCATCGGTTGCATGAGAAGCCAAATACACAGGCAACCTTGGCTGATTTGACATGTGACAGTGATGGAAAAATAGAATACTTTATTGAACCTAGTGGGAAGGTTGAAAGTGTGCTCTCTGTGCACCATTTGTGTGAAGGAGAACCATACTACCTGGGATTGTTCCTTGCAGGTGTTTATCAGGTATCCTCCAAACCTTTAATCATCTTCTCCGTGACGAACAGTATGTCAGGTTTAATGTTTAAATGGCCAGTCTAAAATCTGTGCATGAAATATTGGGAAGTGCTCACAACCTATTTGGTGGAATTAATGTCATTCATGTAAGGTCTAAAGGACCGGAAATTGTACATAAATCAAGTAACAGCAAGGCCAAAGGGCAACACGATTTGGAACGAATAGTGTGGGGTCAGATGGTAGTACAAGCAAAACTAACATGTTTGTGATGAAGCTCCAATCTGTAGAAAACAAGGCTGGTAGCCACTGTCTCAAGCCCATTCCAAGGCCTCTCAAGTCTAGATTACATGTCTAGAATAATTGGACCCTGTACAAAACCTGTCTGCTCTTGTTGAACTACCTTCCATGCAATTGAGAGCCATTGCTTTAGCCATGATCTTGTATGAGACACCGAGGAAAGTAATGAGGCTCCAACCTCCAATAGTGCCCCTAGCTACATTCTTGGTAATGCGTTCACTAAGGCCTTGATTGAGAGATTTAGATAGCCTTTTAGAAGAGAAATTTTCAGCTATCAAACAATAGAAATAATCTGGTATTGTGTTTAACATGGCCTTGTAGAAATCAGAACGAAGGCCATCCATTCCTGATGAAAAAATCACAACAAAGGCCATCCATTTCTAATGACTTGATATTCTTCATAGAACTAAGAGCTACATAAACCCCTCTCTTTTGAGAAGTCACTATCCAATTTGACTCAATCACTACACCAATAGATAGAAATCTTGCATGGAATGACTCTACAATGAGCGTTCCTCACATCCACCGCATGATCCGTAAAAGCATTAAGAGAAAATATTTTTAAAATGCAATCAGAACATGCCTTTGACCTTTGTTTGATCCTCTGCAAGAGATCCATCTCGCTGATGCAAACGAAGAATCTTGTAACTGTCACTTTTCTTTTCAAGTAGTCAAAGTAGACTTTGGAATTTGGATCCTTCATCCCCTTCAAAAATCCACTATAATTGAGAATGCACCCTGGCACCCCTTGTAATGAAGTCCCTTTCCTTACAAACTTTCATTTCCCCTTGAAGGACCACATTGTAGTGATCCCTCTCAAGGAAAATGTGTCTCCTTGACTGTGAGTAGAGCATCCTGCAACTCTTTTAAGTTTTTTGCTTTTGCGGGCCATCATTCTGTCTCACCCATTCTATTACAAAGAAGACATTTCTCATACCCATCCTTATTTTGCCTCTGCTTTTCAAGATGATGTCATATGATTTGAAAGATCACATCCATGCAGTGTGGTCATCTGTTTTCTTTGAATTTACCCCATTAAATCATTGGTATCACAGATTGTTAAAACGGATCTATGGTAATGATGAAACTGTAAACCAAAAACAAAGCATCAACTCTAATATTTTAAAAGATTGAAGGGGTGAATCCACAACTACTATCCTGAGCTGTTTTTCTATCTAACATAAAGATTGCTTGTTTCTTGTTTCTAACTAATTCAATGCTTGGCATTGACATTTATAAAAATGCTAAGATACATTGATGATTCTTGTTACCTCACAAACCTGCACTTTAACTGGTAAAGCCTTAGAACACATGTACAACCTTTAGGGGAACTAAGAGGGTTTTTTTTTTCCACCACAATATTTTCCTCTCTTGCATTCGGTTGTCTATCGCCTGGAACAAAGGGGGTTTCCTTAATTAAAATATGAGATAGATTTAGACATAGACTGTGATGTAAGATGGGTATTAGTGGGGATTAGTGCATATACATTTAGGGAAAATGGAGTCAAGCGGAAACCTTTAGAGGGTTTGAAATTGTGAATGTGGATGGCATGATAGTGCTATCACAACATGCCAAAACCTCAACCTATGAATTTTTTTCCAGATTGCGAAAATTACATAGAGAGCCCTTACAAAGGTGCTCCTTAATACACACTCAAGGCAACAAAAGGGGTGATTGTACTAAAAACTGCAAATGTGTCCTACCATGAACTGAAATGACAGTAGTAATTTGCCTAACTTAATAGTAATCGGCAAGGGAAATTGATAGGAACACCTCAACCAAAGCCCGTCTTCAAATGACAGAATTTTTCCTAATATGAAGCCTAATTTTGTGGGAAAATTTTAATGAATTTCCAGCAATAGACAAACAAAAATATGGATGCAATGATGAACCTGATACTGCAAAAAAATCCTTGAAAGTTCTTTCTCCAGTAGATCTTCAACTAGGCTTACAAGGGAATTTCCCATTTATCCATCCATGCCTTTGCAATGGAGAGAGCTTCTGCATGATGCCTTTTGTAATCCCCACTGGGATTAGTGGGGATTAGTGCCTATCCAATTAGGGCAAATGGAGTCAAGAGACAACCTTCAGAGGGTTTGAAATTGTGAATGTGGATGGCATGATAGTGCTGTCACAACATGCCAGAACCTCAACCTATGAATTTTTTTCCAGATTGCAGAAATTACATAGAGAGCCCTTACAAAGGTGCTCCTTAATACACATTCATGGCAAAAAAACGGGTAATTGTACTAGAAACTGCAAATGTGTCCTACCATGAACTGAAATGACAGCAGTAATTTGTCTAACTTAATAGTAATTGGCAAGGGAAATTGATAGGAACACCTCAACCAAAGCCCTTCTTCAAATGACAAACTTTTCCCTAATATGAAGCCTAATTTTGTGGGAAAATTTTAATGAATTTCCAGCAATAGACAAACAACAATATGGATGCAATGATGAACCCGATATTACAAAAGAAATCCTTGAACTTTATTTCTCCAGTAGATCTTCAACTAGGTTCACGGGAATTTCCCATTAATCCATCCATGCCTTTACAATGGAGAGAGCTTCTACGTGATGCCTTTTGTCATCCTCCTAGCCAAAATGTTCCCATGAAATGTGCCCATTTGACCAAATGCTAGGGTTTGTTGTGCCACATGTATGTCTTCTCATTGGAATGCTTTTCAAGGCAGTTTCTTCACATCCACTCCCATTAGAATAACATTATCTGACAAATCAATGGGGAGCTCTTTAAGATGTGGAATCTCTTGATTAGAGAAGAACATGAAGGATTTTGCACTTTCCTAGGTTTAAACATGGTATGATGTGCATTATATTCCAATGCTTTATTTGGTATACCATTCTATGCATGGATTGAATGATTTTAGGACTAACAAATATACTTTGCAATATGTGTCAAATTTGAACCTTCTTCGTATGTTATTATCCCTGATCCTATTCATTTATTCCTTGACATATTCATCCCCTTTTATTCTGTTTAGTAAATAAGCCTTTGTTAACGAAGTGGGCCTACTTTTGGCCTAAATGCCATGACCAAGTTGTATCTATTTCATCAAAATTATGCAGGACATTGCCTAGGACCAACTACCTAGGCTTAGTTATTGATGAGATATCGAAAAATAGCACAAATTGATAGCATTAAATCATGACATCATGTTCTTGAGGGGATATTACACTTGAGTCTCCATGATGATAGCACATTTGATTTACAATTTGATTACAACTCGCTTGACAAACATATTTTGGCAGGCCTCAAGGAGAACACGAGGTGGCCCTGGGTCCATAACATGTACACAATTGTAATCACTTCCTGATGGCATAAGTTCATTGACTACCTCCATATGTTGGGTAAAAGCTATGTGAATGGAACTTGGTCGGTAGTGTTTGCCTCAAGGAGAATGAGGGTAGGCTTGGGTTTTCAATATATCCACATGGTTCATCACCTCCCAATGCCATAAGTTCAATCCCTTCCTATCCCTCATGGGTGAAGCCTGTGAGAATGGAATCTTGACCAAAGGTGTGAAACTCCTTGCTACTAACTGCTATTCCCAAGCATGTTGGCCATTGGTGTATTCTTCCCATATCTGGATGTTTTTTTTACATTTTTGAGCAAACTTATTTAGTTAGTTGGCCTTTTCTACCAAGGGAGTCACTATGTTGGGGGGTGCTTAAGGTGATATGACATGGTAGGATGGCAGGGCGGTTAATGAATTGTATACATTTAGCTTTAAAACATGTTTCTCTTAAAATATTTTGATAATAATGGCTCTCTATTCATGAGGAGTCACATCTAGAATTTCATTGCAAGGGAGCATTTTTCTCAGCTTTGTTATTGCCAGTTACATCCTCCCCATTTTGGACTTACGGATAATTTTGTTTGCAAGTTTTGTGGCTCCCATGATATATGTCTGGTGCACTCATCACATGCAAGGACTTATGGTCAGTTGTGGGAAAAAGTGGTGGAATTCAGCACAACAGACTATTCAACTACATCTTCTGTGGGTTAGGACATGTGGAAAATTCAACCTAAAAAGGTGGTGTGATGGGTGCATCTGCAGTGGTTGCAACTTGCAAATCCTCAGGTGTGGAAAATTCAGCCTAAAAAGGTAGTGTGATGGGTGCAACTGCAGTTTTTGTAAAGCCTTAGGAGTTGTGTGTGTGCCATGACTCATGAGGGATGAATTCACATTTTGTACCCATTTATTTCCATAAGTCCCTAATTAAGTATTGGTTTAAGACTCAAGACTTTTTTCTCTAGTGATAACCTCAACTCAGAAAGTTGTATATGATATCTCCTTGTCCTTGACGCAAATATTTTAACTCTGAACCTTGTACTTGTTCCCTGACTCAATTTTTTTCTAATATGATATAAAATGTTAAGTCATGTTGAAGATGGATTTTATTACTATAATTTTTAAAATTAAGAACAATATCCTCATAGTTGCAATCTGATTTTCTGCAAGATTTTTGTTGAAATATGACCTTGGTAATTTAGTGTCTTTTCATATGTTTAAGAGAATAAGTAAAATTCTTTAAATTCTGAAACAACCAATCAACAATTCTGCCATATCTGTAAATATAATAGCGGGTTAACGAGAACCTTATCATTTTCTTTCTTGGATTCATGTTTTTCATATTTTCAAGGATTAAATTAGTAAGGCATTAATAATTTAATTATGGTTTTCACGGTTGGCTCATGTTATTTGGGACATGCAGGTCACATTTTACCATCATACTCTCACAATAAATCTTAAATGATGAAGTGGCTGAGCAAGCATTTTAAAGGTTCAAGTCACAAAGTGTCAGATGGACACTACGTAGGGGTGCATTTGGAGATGAGAATGTAATTTGGCATGTGCCCTCTAATTCCACCGTAATCCCTAATTCATCAGAGTGTATTGTCTTTTAAACTTCAATATTCTATCTGTTACCTCTAACAAAGTTAGCATTATGCTAGTGATTAATTTGAAACTGTATTTAGTGGAAAAATTCACTGTTTTTTGGTGGAATAGTTCATAATTTATTCTGATCTTTTTTTTGCAAGTGTATTAGTCACGATGATAAAAGTGTGGTTTACTTTAGAGGGTTCTCAGTTCTTTCTAGATACGCTTTTCATCATTTTCTTTGAATACTTCTCTAGTGCTTTACCTTTCATATTTTGCCATATGTTCCAATATTTCTATGAGATAATGATTAGTTCGGATGTTGCAAGGTTGTTGTCATAACCTACATACACTAATCAATGCACACTATGGACTTCAAATTTCAATATAGTGTGGCCAACCTTAACACAGGTTCATACCCTATTTCACTATAAATATCACTCCAAATTTTATTGCTCATCTTATGTTATTATCTAATTTCCTTAGTGATGTAAACTTACTTCATAAAAGTCAATAGATGTTAGGAGCTTCATTAGTTAGATCCTATACATTTCAGCAAGTCAACATTTGTGGTTGACATTAATTGTATTCCTTCCATTCCTAGATTACCATTATCAACATGGTGGATTTTGTTAGTGTTCTTTTTTTTAGTGAACTTGAAGGAGACACTACACAAAAAGTTCCCATTGCAAGGGTTTTAGGAAGACATATCTTCTACAGAGAAACGACCGAAAAAAGTGACATCTATAGTTTTAGATTGGTGATCTTGGAGCTCATGATGGGATGGCAACCAATAGATCAAGAAATTGGAGAGGATGAAGGTCTTGTGAAGTGGGTGTGCAATAAAATAGAGAAAAATAATGTATTTCTTGAAGTGTTGTATCTTGAGTTTATGGATTGCTTCAAGGAGGAAATGACCATGGTTCTGAAAGTAGGACAACTTTGCATAAGCACCTTGCCCATCAACTAGCCAACAATGAAGAGAGTAGTACATTTGTTGCAGGAAGCCAATACTGAGCACAAGGCCAAGGCAATTGCCAAGGATGAAAAATAATCTCTTCACTAGTACGTGGAATCCACAATTTGAATTGTATATGCATGATGGTAATTGTGTTTGGCTTTGGAATTTTCTTCTTTACATGGCCTCCATATTTACTTCCACTTTTTAGTTTCTAAGTTTGTTTAGGTTTTTTCATGTATAACCTTTTGAATTTGACCTAATACTAATACCCAAAATAGAAGCTTTCCTCTGTAACTCTTTGGGCATCATTCCCCACGACAATCCAATGGTTAGAGGGTGCATCTATCTACCCAATCATGGACAATTTTGTTATTGTGTTTTTGATAAATCTACCCTCCAAGTTAATAATTGTGGTGGGATGGCTAAGACATAGACTTCACTCTCTATTAAACACCACGAGGAAAGCAAAAATCGATACCATTGTCATCATCATCTATGTTAGTGTCTTATTATTGATCTCCTCTTGCTCTACTCTCCTTGGGCACAAGCATTTAATTGTAAACCAGAACACTGAAGCTTTTATTGTAATATAGGTGGAAATCAAGATGATTTTAGTGGTTGCTGCATGAGATTCTCATTATCTTGTTGTCATAAATGGTTGTTTCGTAGAAGTTTAATTATGGCCTTTGGCCATTTTAAAATTGTATTGTAACATGAAAATGTTCGTTTCTAAAATTTACATGTTTTTAAACACTCCTTGGATTAAATCCCTATTAGTATGTATTTAACCATTCTTCGTATTAAATCATGACATGACAGAACAACAAAATTGTAACAGGGAAATCATGTTCCTTCCTGAAATTATAATCATATTTAATCATTAGTAGTTTTGGTAAATATTAAATATTTAATCATGAATATTTTTGGTAAATAATAGCTATCATAGAGGAAACTAATCAATTGAGTTATTGTCTTTTTATTATGTATATTGAACATGTTATTTCTAGCAACTTTTGATCTTCCTAGATATTTTATTCCTTTGGTGTATCTTTTCACCTTTAGGGGTATTTGATAGTTTAAAGTCTAATATTTAAAGGGTGCTAGCTCAATGGAAGAGCACTTGCTTTACAAGCAGGAGGTTGGTGGTTCGATTCCATCGTGCCCTGATATTCATAGGGAATGACGATGATCAGTTTTTGGTGACGGATGCTCTTTTGGCCATCACCAATGAGCTTATGCTGACATTTTTTGACCCTCACCAAAATATGAAATGGTGACGGTCAATGAACGCCACCACATATACACATCAATAGTGACGACCATGAAAGATCCATCACCATAAATCATTTTTGTTGATATGAAATGGTGAGGGTCATTGTTTGTCATTATAGTCATTATTCGTGATGGATCTTGATATCACCAATGAGCTTATCATGACATTTTTTGACCCTCACCAAATATGAAATGGTGACGGTCAACGAACGTCGCCATATATATGCACCAATAGTGACGGCCATGAAAGGTCCATCACAAAAAAATCATTGTTGTTCATATGAAATGGTGACGGTCACTATCCGTCATTATAATAAATATTCGTGATGGACCTTGAATTTCACCACAACACATACTTTCGGTGACGCCACCTTGGGTGACGTTCAATTTTTTGGTGACTTAGGCTATTGTCCGTCACCATTTCTCATATGAAATGGTGACAGTCACTATCCGTCATTATAAATAATTATTGGTGACGGACCTTGAATGTCACCACAATGCCTATACTTTCGGCGACGCCACCTTTGGTGACGTTTAGTTTTTGGTGACAAAGGCCTTTTTGACCCTCACCAATGAGCTTATGGTGACATTTTTCGCCCCTCACCAATGTCCTTTTTTCTTGTAGTGGGGGGAGCTAAGAATTACCCTAGAGGAAATTGACAGACTCAAAATGAAGTGCAGAAAACAAAAAGACATTCTCCTCAAGTATGTAAGAGAAGAACAAAATTCAGAAGTTCTCATTCAGTTGAAAGTAGAGCTTGAAGAAGCCAAGAAGGTAGAAGACATGTTACTTAAGCAAATTGAGGACAAAATTCAGGAACAAGAGAAATTGGAAGAAGAAGTAGTATGCTTGAGGAAGAAATTAGAAAATGCCCAAAGGAAAGTGTCAATAAATTCTTCTCAAATGACAAGCTCTGGTAAGTTGAATGAAATTCTGGATGCTCAAAGATCTCCTCTGATAAAAATTGGGATAGGCTATGAAGGAGAATCAAATAAAGGCAAAGAAAAGAAAACAAAAATATCATTTTTGTAAAATAAAATAAGGATGATGAAGCAGCTCAGATGATTCCTACAGAAGAAGAAAACTACAATGAAAGAGATAGAAACCAGAAGGAACCCCTAATGAAAAAGAATGAAATAAATACACAGCTAACAGAAAAAGGCTCATATACTCCTGAGTATGTCAAATTTGGAAGCCATCAAAGGAGATTCTTACCTCCTATGAAAAATGCCACCTGTTATGCTTGCCACAAGCTAGAACATATTGCTGCATACTGTCATACAAGGAGAATTAATTCAAACCAGAAAAGGATGCAAATAGTGAAGAGATTATCTCAAGCAAACAAATGGAGAAGACAACCTTTCATCAAGTACACAATTTTTTTCTATGGATATTGTTTTTACTGTAAGGAATTTGGCCATAAAATCATAGAATGCAAAAAATATGGACAAAGACTAATGTTCAAAACCTCAAGGAGGTTTATGAATCATGGAGAGTTTACTCATACTCATAATTCTGCTAAAAATATGATCAAATGTTGTGTATGCAATAAAATTGGACATATGCCTCCCAAATGTCCTCTCAGAGAATGTGGTCCATCATCTCAGAAAAGGTACCAAAAAAAAGGATGCATGCAGTGGAAAAAGAAGGTGAATAAATGTGACCTGGCTCTAACAGCTCAGGACCTGAAAAGCCAATGGTATTTGGACAGTGGCTTCTCAAAGCATAAGACTGGAGATAGAAGCAAGTTTATAACCTTTGATGAAAAGAAATCTGGAAATGTTACTTTTGGTAATGATAAAGAAGGGAAAATCAAAGGAAAAGGCTCAGTCAGTCTAGATAATGGCAGAGGAAAGGCCCAAGATGTACTATTTGTGGATGGGCTGAAAGTAAATATGTTGAGTGTCAGTCAAATGTGTGAGAAAGCCTGTGAGGTTATTTTTAGAGCACAAGACTGTGAAGTCAGATCAAGCACCACGGGGAAGACTCTAATCAAAGGTGTTCGAACAGAGAGTAATGTCTACATAGTGAAAGAAGAGAATGAAGCATTCCACCTTAGCAAAATTTAGGAGTCATGGTTATGGCATAGGAGATTGGGACATCTTAACTTCGACCATATCATCTGTCTGAGCAAGAAGAAATCAGTCAGAGATATGCCAGCAATAAATAAGCCTTCAAGTACCATATGTAAATCTTGCCAATTGGGAAAACAGACCCGAACATCCTTTAAGACCAAAGATAAACTATCAATAATTAGGCCACTTCAGCTTGTACACATGGACCTGTGTGGACCTTCAAGAGCTAAAACACCAAGTGGATAATCCTACTTCATGCTGATAATAAATGATTTCTCCATAATGAAATGGGTTGCATTCCTTAAATATAAATTGGAACCACTTGATAAATTCAAGATATTCAAGGCATTGGCAGAAAATCAAACAGGATGCAAGCTAAAGTGCATCAGATCAGACAGAGGAGGTGAATTCACAGACTATGATTTTGCAGACCTATGCAATGAACATGGGATAAAACAGCAGTTTACTATTGCAGGGAAACCTCAACAAAATGGAGTGGCAAAGAGACAAAACAAGTTTGTACAACAAATTGCTAGAGCCATGATGCAAGAAATTAACATTCCCCAAACCTTCTGGGAAAAAGCAGTACACACAATTGTGCATATTCTTAACAAAGCTCATTTAAGACCAAACAGTGACAAGACTCCTTATGAACTATGGCATGGTAAACCAGCATCAATCAAGCACTTTAGAGTCTTTGGAAGCAAGTGTTACATAAAGAATAATGATGAATCAAGAAGAACCAAGATGATCATGAAGAAGAGAACCAAGATGATGATGAATCAAGCAAGACAACAGAAGATACTGAGTTAAACTCAAAATTTTCCTCAATATACACTCAAAAGAACCATCCAGAAGATCAAATCATTGGGGACAAGAGTGTAGGAGTCCATACAAGAAGACAGCTAGCTGAACAAACAGAAGAAGTATACCTGGCTATGTTATCTCAAATAGAACCAAAGAAGTTTGAAGAATCCAGCAAAGACAAATTTTGGGTGAATGCTATGAATGAAGAACTAGACCAAATTGAGAAGAACAATACCTGGGAATTAGTTCCAAGACCCACTGAGAAAAATGTCATAGGCTCAAAATGGGTATTCAAGAATAAGATGAATGAACAAGGACAGGTAATCAGGAATAAAGCCAGACTTGTATGCAAGGGATATTCACAAATTGAAGGTCATGATTATGATGAAACATTTGCCCCTGTAGCCATAATGGAAGTTATCAGAATGTTTTTGGACTTTGCATGCTATGGTGACTTCAAGGTATATCAAATGGATGTGAAATTTGCCTTCCTAAATGGAGATCTAGAAGAAGAAGTCTAGATGGAACAACCTGAAGGATTCTCATTAACAAATAAAGAACACTATGTGTGTAGATTAAAGAAAGCCCTATATGGGCTGAAACAAGTTCCTCGTGCTTGGTATTCAAGGCTGGACAAGTACTTGAAAAAACAAGGCTTTAAGAGAGGAGGAGTAGATAGAAATCTATACATAAAGGCCAATGAAAATGAACTCCTGATTGTTGTAGTGTATGTAGATGACATCATGTTTGGAAGCAACAATGATGAGTTAGCAAAAGGATTTGCTGAAGAAATGAAATCAGAATTTGAGATGTCTATGATTGGGGAGCTCACCTTCTACTTAGGACTTCAAATTCAGCAAAAGAACACAGGTACATTCATCTCACAAGAAAAATACTTAAAAGAGATGTTGAAAAAGTTCAAAATGGAAGACTACAAACCTGTGTCAACTCCCATGATCACTAGATGCAAGCTATGTGTTGATGATGGATCTGCAAATATAGATCAAATACATTACAGATCCATGATAGGGAGTCTGCTATACCTAATAGCTTCTAGAACAAACATTATGTTGGAAGTAGGACTCGCGGCAAGATATCAAGCAGCACCAAAACAAAATCACTTCCTAGCAGTCAAAAGAATATTCAGATATATACAAGTAACTGCACAGTATGGGCTATGGTATCCAAAAGGCGAGAGCTTCACTTTGACAGCATATACAGATGCAGATTGGGCCAGCTGTGTGGATGACAGGAAAAGCACAAGTGGAGGTGCATTCTATTTGAGAAAAAGTTTGGTGGCATGGTTAAGAAAGAAACAAACATCGATCTCTATATCTACAGCAGAAGCAGAATACATAGCAGCATGTTGCACACAAGTCATGTGGATGAAATAAACCCTCCAAGACATGAAGGTAAGCATTGATGAACCTATCTCTATCAGATGTGATAATACAAGTGCAGTAAGTATATCAAAAAATCCTATACTTCATTCAAAAACTAAACACATCCCAATCAAGTACCATTTCCTCAGAGAACAAGTAGCACAGAAGGTAGTGAAGTTGGAATATGTGCCAACAAAAGAACAAACAGCAGATATATTCACAAAACCTCTTGCTAAAGAACCATTCAAATATCTAAGAGACAAACTGGGAGTAGTATCTGCAAATGTTTCTCTCTGACATGAAAAGAAAGCATCATTCCAAGGGGAGATCAGAGAAGAAAACATCATTCCAGGGGGAGATCAATCATCAAGTATTGTCACAAAAGAACTAGAGCAAGTGAGAAGAGCATGGAACAGGTCCTCAAGATCATAATATCATGGACAAGATGTGGAAAACACACTAGGAAATGTGCAACCCTTTGCCATTGATGTCAAAGGGGGAGGAAAAGCAAGCAACAGAACAAAGGGCTTTCTAAAAGGCAAGCAGAGGAAGTTTATTTCCAGTAATGCCAAAGGGGGAGACTGTTGGAAATGTTTTCATTGATGGAAAAGGAGATGGCAAAGGAGATAGCATAGAAGCAAAAGAGAGGTAGAGAAGTAGCAAAGAGGCCGCAGAGATCTAAAGAGGATGCAGAGGGTCGAGCAGCTACAAAGCAGGGCCATTTGAAGCAGCCCAGGATGCAGAATATGCAGAGAATACAGAGAAATGTTCATTCACTAACAGGCTTTGCTTGTACACTGTAGAGAGGGCCGAGTAGCAGAGACGGGTTATAGAGCATACAGAGAAACTGTCCTGCACTGACAAGCACTGCCTGTGTAAAAAGGTTATTGGTGTTTGGAAGTGCAGTAGTGACGAAGCAAGGATGAACAAATGAGAAGGAGTGAGTGAAGAATAACAAAATAATCGAATGAAAAAGAAGTTAAAGAGGTGAATTAAAACACTTTTCAAATAGCGGCGATGGTTTTCTGAAACCAATACAACCCATATCGCACCGCTTTTGGTACGGAACGAAACCATTTCTAAAAAATGTGATCCAATATAAACTTGCCACGTTAGCTACCCAAAACCACTCATATCGTGTTCTTTTGGAATGCTAATCTCCTGTCATGGAAATTACGCGATATCGTTGGGGTTTGTCCTATCTAGAGACTAGTAGATCAAACGACAATCGCGCAATGAGTTGCACGGGAGATAAGTCAAGGTATGGCCCATTTGTATTATGATGAAAACCGCTCGTTTAACAAGTCTCGATGTGTGGGACTGTGGCGATGCATTAAAAAATGTTGCATTGGTAGTGAGTTTTAATGTAAGTGGGTTTTATTATAATGTCACAACAGAGGCTATAATATATGATGCGCGATGTATAAAGGTATGGAACAATTTTTTGGGCTCGAGTGTAGTTACATGGTGTTTTTTCTTAAGTCTAATATATGGTCTGAAGGCAAGCTACAACACACATCAATATATATGGTGAGTGCAGAGTTATACCTTGGGCTTAATGTAAATTCGAGCCTTGATATAGATCGAATACACAGCAAAAGAAACCCATGTATATGTATGTTTGGAATGGTTAGTTAACCAAGGAAAAGGGTGCACCTTCGAAATATAATTATAGTTAAATGCACGAGGGTGAGCCTTTACGTGGATGAATTATGGTTGCTGTGGTCGAGTATTATTGTATTAAAAACTGGATTCTTAACCAAGGTCAATTAGTTAACACAAAAAATATATGTATATATATATATACTGTTTGATATGCATTGAATGAGGATGTGGGCCCAAATACATTAAGAGTTATATATAAAGTGAAATCCTTCGCAAATGAAATATGGGGTTTGTATAGCCTTCATAAAGGAAATGCCGCACATGAGGATTCAAAGTTAAAATATTACAATGATCCAAATTGTAATGTTAAAATGATTATTCGAATTTTTATATGAATGGTATGATTGATATATAGCGACGGACACGACTTATTTAATTCAAAGGTTCTGTGGTAAACATATTAAAAGGGTTCATCTCTTTTTTAAACTAAGGGTGAAGACCTTGGAATACGTGGGACCCTTTGTTCATCGCATCGATTCGTTGGAGGACGTGATTGCAATATTGCGATTGCAATAAAGAAGCGGACTCGATACATTATAAAAGGTGATTCTCATGTGTTTGAGTTCCTGCTTAAAGGGCATCGAAGTGATTCATCGCATCGGAGGAGAAACAGTGACGAGAAAAATGAAATGTGTGATTTCGATTGAGCAATCAAAGAACAGTCGTTAGATTTGCTGAAGGATGGATAGCAGATATGAGTCTCTTAATTACAATGTGGGACCTTTGCTAATCGCATCAGCAGAAATCAAATAATCAAGGCTGAAGAGGAAAAATATATTAACATAGTGAGTATATATATATATATATATATATATATATATATATATATATATATATATATATATGAAACAAGAGAGAGAGAGAGAGAGAGAGAGAGAGAGAGAGAGAGAGAGAGAGATATATATATATATATATATATATATATATATATATACTTTTATCAGTGAACAGTAATCATCACATCGGAATAAAATGGTACAGTGGCACATACTATTTGAAGTTGTGATTATGATTCATCGCATTAAAACAATCGCAAAGGAAGCAATCACATACGAGATTTCAAATCGCATCAGCACAGTGGAGGTGTGAGTGGGTAAGGAATTTGAAGTTGCGATTGCGATTGAAAAGATAACACAAGCGGAGTGTATATGTAATGTGGGCTCCATACAAAAAGAAATATTAATATATGTTTACTCTGAGTTTTTTACCAAAGCTGAAGAGTTAAAAGAAAACAAAGCGGCAAATATATATATATATATGAAACAATATATATACATATGTACATCGGTGAACAGTGAATCATCGCATCGGAGTGAAAGTAGAGTATTGAAAAATGAAACTGGAAGTTGCGATTGCGATTAATCGCAATCGGAAGTATTCAAGAGGTTATTCATCGCATCGGATAATAGAGCAAGTTCGACGAGTGGGCCCGAAAGGGAATTTTAGGTATTAAAAGGGTCTATTAGGCATTTGTGTTATATAAAAAGGGCAGTTATATATATATATATATATATATATATATATATATATATACAGGAGTTACGCAATTCCTGTGAACAGCAGATCAAGTAGAGATGAAAAAGACAGAGACAGCCACAAAAAAGATAAACACACGATGATCCAAAACTGAATGGGTTGATTTGTATCCATATTGTAACTGAATGTAAATGTTTTTAATTGGTTTATATTGTTTGTGATGCACTGGAAAGTCTCCGTAGGAAACAAAACTCCACTGTAAAACTGAAATTTGTACAAATTGTTGTAGTTTTTCTGAATGAGCTAGACAAAGAAATGAGGAGGCAGAAGGCAAAGAGTCAGGGCTATTGACTTCGAATTCCCTGTGGAATACAAACAATTTTGAGGAAAAATATATAAAGGATATCACATTGATATGCATATAGAGGTTAGATAATATAGAGAATGAAGTATTGAGGCAGAGAAGATAAGAAGGAGGAGCAGAAAGAGATGCTGTGAAAAATCAGAGATGATATAAGATAGATTTGAAGACTGGAGGACAGCACAAAAGGAGGTATAGAACAGAGTGGATATCCAAGGTAGATCAGAAAATGTTTTCTTTTGATAGAATGAGGAAGTAGGAGCTTCCCTATTGTTGAGTCCCGAATTTGCCTCTTTTCCATACACTTTTCCATATATTTTTCACTCACCTAAACCTCCAAAATTGTCAATATCATGTGCAAAAGGGTATCTAACATGGTTTTTAATTATGTTTTTGTGTTTTCTATTTGATCTAGATTTTCTTCATACAGCTGCGGAAACTTGCCACTTTCCGTAGCTGCTGCAACTTTCCGCAGCTATTTTGTGGAATTATATAAGTAAGGTGGGGTTCAAGAAGGAAACGAGCCACATGGGCAGGCTAGGAATGACGAGGACATGGTTCGTGTCCTATTGGCTCAAGTAAATTCGTCAAAGAAAGCCGCGGTCAAAGCCATCCACGTGGAAGTCAACTATGGAGTTCTATGTCGGCTGGACTCTGTTTCGTGGCATATAAACATCCATACGGCTGTTTCTAAGCTTGCGGAGGTTAATTGACATCTGTGCAAAGTTTTGGAGTTGAATTCAAGCACCCACCTTCCATAGATCCGTTTTCCAACATGGCCATACTCCTATATCCGTGGCCTTAGTGGTCTACGTGCTGGCTGCTATCATAAACTTCAGGAGACAGTTACAGTTTATTGCTTTATATAAAGCGTTTGCATATGCACGTAGAGTTAGTTGTTGAGTTGTTAGTTGATAGTTGATGTGCGTACTCTGTTATGTTAGCTTTGTAGTGATTACGCTGCCTTGAGCCGTAATACTACCAGTCTGTAATGAACTACTTTTTAATGTGAAAAGACTCTGTTTTCAACTTAATTCGTGTTTGAGGATCGTACCAAAGCTGTGTAGAGGGCCCCTGCTCAGCCGAGGTTCTGTGTATTAATGTATATATATTTCATTTCATTTCTTTAAGAAGTCATTGTATCATAATCCATTACATGTTCATATTTCATAGTTGTTTCATTTCTGTTCATACATTTCTATAATTTCCATTGTATTCTTGTTTTTCATGTTTTTATGATTGTTAAATCACTGATCAGTTTTCTTGTGCAGGTTTTAGGTAGACAGCCCAGGCATTTTCATAGTATTTTGGCTAATGATATGAGACTAACATTATTTTGCTGCTAGTTTCCTTTTCATAGCATTTGTTTAACTTCATACTTTTCTTTTCAGACTTTTCAGCTTTTTGTTTATCTATCTTAGGTTAAATCTTGCTATTGTCATCTATAGTGTCTTCAGCTACTTCCGAAAGCCACAGCTGGACTGATGGTGAGGGGCTGCATGATGAAATGTGTAGTTTAGTATTAGTTTCCTTTCTGCAAAATTAGATATATTAAGCTGCTCATAGCGTCTTCAGTTTCCTCCGAAAGCCACAGCTGGACTGATGGTGAGGGGCTGCATGATGAAGTGTGTAGTTTAGTATTAGTTTTTTTTCCGCAAACTTAGATATATTAAATCATGTATGACATCTTCAATTGCCTCCGAAAGCCACAGCTGGACTGATGGCTAGGGATTGAATCATGTGTGTATGGTTTAGTATTAGTTTACTTTCTGCAAATTAAATATCAGTTACACAAGTTGTTTATGATTACTTCCGCAAGTCATAGCCGGTCTAATGATGAAGGGTCAGAAAATGAATTGATGTAATCTGATTTAGATTTATTTCATTGCAATTTTGAATTTCCATAAGCGTAGTTTCTTTTGTGTTCAGTTGGCAGCAAGAATAGTTTAGTTTTCATGTTCATTAGTTTCCTGTTTTGATTCATTAGATTAGCAGCACCTTTTCATTTCAGCAGTACACTTTTACTTTCTTTTAAGTTTTGTCATTGTAATTTCAATTTGCTTTTAAAGTTTCAAGATTGGTAAAACATTATAGGGGATATCACTTCCTTGAACAAATATAACCAAGCTTGTTTTTCACTTTAGAATTTCCATTTCACCTTAGAAAGACCAAAAACGACAAAAAGTTAAGAAAGAGGTTATCTTGCACATATAGTGCGTCGCACTTCATCAGCTTACGATTCCCGGATTGACAATTAAATGCAGCAATTTAGGACACACTAAATTGAACAAACACCTATCAAGTTGTAGCTTGATAGATGTCAGTTGTAGCTAACTGAGGTTGGAGCCTCTTGCAGGTTGGTGCTTGCAGAAAATTGATGGGAGTTGGAGCTTCCTTGTAAGTTGTAGCTTGCAAAATTGAGGTTGGAGCCTCCTGTGGGTTGGTACCTACATAAAATTAGTGGTGAGAGGAAGTTGGAGCTTTCCTTTGCATCACAACAATAATAAGATGTGGTTTTCTCCCTTTATGGGTTTCCACTTATATCTGTTATCTCTGTCTGTGATGCCTATGTGTTGACATGATCTATTCAATCTACTTAATACTTTCTGCTCTCATAATAAGTTTGTTGTCACATTATCTTAATACTTGCTGCTCACATATTAAGATTGTTCACATATAAAGTTGATCATGAAATTAAGTTGTAAATAAGCTTAATAAAAAGTTTTAAAATCTCATGAATGTGTTAAACTAATTCACCCCCCCTCTCAGTTTAACTAAGGGTTTAACATACTTCTACTGAATCGGACAATGGGGAAAACTGTCTGATTATATCCATCTCATAAAAACTTTTAATAGTATTATGAACACGGGAAGATTGACTCTGAAAGTAGAAACCATCCAACACGTCTGCTATTGGGTCATGTGGTGCTCTAGATGGTCGTGTTGGTTCTTCTAAGACCTCATGTTTCCCCTAATGATTATCAGCCGGAATGTGATCCCAATTCCCTTTCATAATATGAAATGCATTGACGCACAGAGGTAGAGAATCCAACTTGATCACTTCATCATCTGCTTTAGACTCTGTGACTTCATCTAATACTTGATATTCAAAAGGATTCAAGGGTTGAACCCCCGGATCTAAAACATATTTTTTATCATCCCTAATTTCCTCATCTAATTGGTGAGAGAGTTCTCTTCTCCTGTGATTATCAAATAGAATGTGATCCAGATTCCCTTTCACAATCTGAAATGCATCAAATCATAAGGGAAAATAATCAATCTGGATCAATTCATCATCTATTTCATATTCTATGATTTCAAGATGACTCAAGTAGAGAACTTATGGATCTGAAAAAGTTTTAGGATCATCCCTCTTTTCCTCAACTGACTCATTAGAGCATTGCTCATCCTTCATATCTACCACCTTATTATAATGCTCTTGTAAGAATGAGGCAAAGAATAGAGGAACGCATTCAGCACTTACTTGAAAAATTTATGTATTTTCCCCTTTACAATCTTGCTCAGTATGAAGAGTTTGATTTTCATCTTTGCATTGTGATAAATAAGTTTTTTCTTCCTAAGAAAATGGTACTGGCTGCTTCGAAGAATTAGCCTCAACCTCAACCATATACTTTTCATCTTGGTGATTACTTTTGAGAAGATTACTTCCATATGCAAGATCATCCAACATGCACATCATCTTGGGAAATTTCCCTGCCCCTCTATGATTTTGAACTTACTTTTTGGCTATGTTGAGAATTGAGTACATGAATAAGTCATTTTTTGTTTTAGGATGAGCTGCAAATTTCTTGGGTACCTTGATCCTTGTCTTTTCCAGATCTGATGGAACATGAGGTATTTGAACATCAAGTTCTTCTTTCCTACTAATCTTAATGCATCATTTCATTTACTGAATTTGTCAATATATCTAGTTTTATCTCGAAATATATCAATTTATCTTTTTCTAATTTATCCTTCTCTGTAGCCTTTAACTTTGCCTCTCTATTCATCAAGTTTACTTCCACATAAACTACCATATTTTTCATCTCTTCAAGGGTTGCAGGGTCCCTTTCTCTTAACTGGAATGTCATCTCTGGGTAAAATGCATCTGGGTAGTGCCAGAAAGCTAATCCTAGGGGTGGCTTTATCTTAGCAAGCATCGAATGGTAGACCTTATTGAACCTGGCTGAAAAATTGTGTATTGTCTCCCCTGGCTATCTTTTTAAATGGTTATTCTCCTCTATGATGAGAAAAATATTTCCCATGACCACTCATCTATCCAAGAAAACTTGAGTGAATTGATGAAAATTGCTAATTCTTACAACTAGAAGATCTTTAAACTAGTTTTTAACTTTACCTTGCAATGACAATGCAAAAATCCTCATACATAAATCATCCTCTTCCACCTCATACTAATCAATAAAATCCTAAATATTCTGAATGTGTTTTTCAGCAGTGTTCTTTGCATTTTCTCCATCAAATCTGGGTAGATTATTGATAAAAATTTTAGGGAGGTCATGGAGGATAGGAGGAAAAACCAGAGGCTTGTATTTGTTTGGGACTTTTACAGGTATAGGCGATAAAGCAGGAGGCTTATAACCATTTGGGAATTTAGCAGGAGTAGGGAATAAAGCTTGGGGGTTATGTTTCACTGGGTTTTCCACAAGTGCATCTGGAATGTGCACAGGTGTATAAGTATGTACATGGTCTGCAATCTGGGGCTTAGCTTCTTGAGGCTCATCAATCTGCCAATGATCAATGTAAACCTCATCAGCGTACTCTTGATCGGCCTTAAATTAGGATAGAACATAGTTATAGATAAAAACAACAATTTCTTGAATCCAATTTTGGCTTGACTACTTTCTCTTTCTAGGCTGACTCGTCATGTTTTAGGTCCTTCCTCCAGTGGAGTCTTTGAATGGAACTGATCTAAATTGGAATCGCCAGGTGGATGATTTCAAATTTCTTATGTCTGGCTCGTTGTCCACCATCGACAACCAGATTCCAATCTTGGAAAATACTCAAATCATACAATATTTTGACTGGGGTTACTGAGTTTTGATGGAATGGTGAGCTTTTCAATAGCTCTACCCAGTATGGTCGCCATTATGTTATCACTCTATAATTTATATGTAATATTCCCAGATTTTCACCTGATATTTGGAATATTAGAGTTCTTAATTCTCTTAATGAATTAAGTAAATAAAAGGGTGGAGGGACCCATAATCCTCAAGATGAATAAATATCCACATTTTGTGTGTGAATGTGGATTAATTAAGCCTAGATATACATAATAAGGTAGTTTAGAAGCTACTAATATGAATGGAATTGGAGATCATATCTAATTAATGAGATAGATCATGGAGGTTCACACAGTCAACTAAGATCTTGAAGGGATCAAACAGAAGATCATAGAGCATTCATGATGAGATGATGGAGGAATTTGTGCAATTAATTCACACATGATGGAGAGGGTGTACATTGCACCTAGACATGATGGATGACTTGCATAGACAACACAGTCAAACATGGAGGATCTTTTCCACATGCACAACGCAGTTTAGATGAGGGCCAAGGCATGGGAAGGCTCAAAAACTATATAAAGGATATGAAGGCAAGAATGAAGATAGGCTTGAGATTATTGATATTTAGGATTTGTTTAGATCTATAATTGTCATGTGACATTCCATTTCTTTCTTGGGTTTTTTAGCAAATATTGCAAGTTTTGTTTAGCACAGGGTGTTCCTGGTCAGGAATCCCACCTCTTTCATTGAGTAGCTCTTGAAATAGTATCGTACATCATTCTACATCAGGAATTGGTGCCACATATCTTGTCCTACTTTCTGAAAAACATTCATATTCAGAAATTGCAGATTTCTGAAGATTAGTTTGGAAGGTGGAGGTTGTCTTCAGTATTTCAACTGGATAACTGGTGTAGATTATTCCTATCAACTTGGGCTTATATATCAAAATTCCCAAAGCTTCATTTCAGATTTGGCATCAGGCCAAAAATTATTGAACTCCTAGCAGCATTAATCCCTTCAGGAATTATGTTGTCCATGTTGCAAATCCAAAGGAGGAAGGAAGTTGCTAGGATTTCAGCTAGTAATCCTATGAGGGATCATCCCCTCACCTTTCCATTAGTATTTCCATCAACCTGGAGTATATTGTAGCAATTTTTAGTATGCATAGAGCCTCTCTTTCCCTTACAGTGCATTTTTTATGAGCATTTGTGTTGCAGCAGCTGTAATCATCATTGGAGGATTGGGAAGCTAGATCTAGAGCTTCTAGCTTATAGATCTGAAGGATGGATCAACCCTTCAAACTTAGATCTGATATTGTGACATATTTCAGCCATATATATGTCGGATCTAGCTTCATATCTATAATCCCGGTAGATTAAGGATCAAAACCTAGGAGGGTTATTTTCCAAAGTTGTAGATCTAGAAAATCCTTCCTGGGTTATCTTGGGAATCCATCACATTGGCCAGATCTTGAATCTTGGCATCGTCAAAGCTCTTGAGCTCCCTAGATCTACATTTTCCTTTGCAGCATTTACATGTATATCAGCAATAGCAGGGACAACACAGTATTTCTTCTGTAAGCTCACTAGTTATGTAGTGCTAGTTGCAACACCATTGTAGGGTGATTCTAGGCCTTCTCTCTGGCTAGATCTACTCATTTTATGAACATTGTGTAACTGATTCATCTCCATATAATAAAATGGCTCAGCTTCTCTATAAATTCTGATGTTGCCTTGAGATATATTGTTTACTTAGTTTTAATTCTTATATTTTGTTTAATTATTGCTCCATTCTCCCTTTTGGGATATTACATTTTAATATTGGAAAGAACAAACGACAAAGGACAACATCAAACCACTTTGGAGTCCAGGACCTAGCCTTCCTAGACTTAGAGAGGGCTCTCTTAGTTTTTATGATTTAGCTTTACAATTATAAATGTTGATATTAGGCTAGTTATAGAAATTATAAGGGTTTTTTCTTTTGATTGATTATGTGGTTGGAAAGATAGAGCTGTGAGACTTGATCCATTAGGCTATCGATTCATAAAAGGTTGAATTGTGTATCAACTTTTCAAGGGCATTCACAGGGCAAGATAATTATGCAGACTGGATCTTACTAGCAGTTTGAATATGAGATGAAAGAAAGTAGTGAGTTCAGTAATAGCTAAAGATAAGTTAAGAATTATTTAACTATAATTCAGAAGAAAATATTGAGATAACAAACACAAACAGAATTAAGGTGCTCTCTCAGCAGATCTTAATCTAAATTTTTTGTTTTCCAATCAGAGAAATCGATCCACAGCATGGAAAGATAGAGCAAAAACATTAACACATAGGAAAGAACATCACCATTAACATAGCTCCAGAATGTTGTGAACAGTCTCTTATTATTGATGCCCAGCTCAAAACAATTACAATGCCCCAATACAATGATATTTTACAACACATAATCTAACAAGGTCCAACCTTCCAACCCTAGATACTGCTAAGGCATGCAGCATTTATTGGAATCACAATTACCATTAGACCAAAACCTGCAGGCGTTAGTCTCCACTACAATCTCCAGAGTTAGGATCCATGAGAGGTGGTTAGTCCATGTCGTGAAACACATGGAGAGCATTGAACCCAATGTTCAACAATCTGCCCCCCAATGCGAGTCGGGTGAGTTTCTAACTCGAGACCTGTCGCTCTGATACCACTTGTTGGAATCACGATTGTCGTTAGACCAAAACCCATAGGTGTTAGTCTTTGCTACAATAGCTAGAGTTAGGATCCACGTGAGGCGGTTAGTCCATGTCGCAAAACACACAGGGAGCGTTGAAATTAATGTCCAATAGTATTTATGTAAAACTTAAGTCGTTTTATCTATCTGCTGCAGTGATTACATTTAAGCAGAAACTGGACAAGTGGAAACTTGCAGGCGGTGATAAGACAGGCCTGGCCCCAACATTAGTCAGCTATTGATTACAGAGGAAGAAATTGCCTCTTAAAATTTCGAAGAGGCTATGATGGAGTAACACTTTGATGACTGGAACCACGCAGGTGGTAACAAGATACTTCGGGCCAACAAGGTGGAGGCAGCAGTCCGTTATGATCATGATCCAGCTTTTTCTGATGTTGAAGAGGCAAGGAAGGCTCTAACACATTGTCTCTTCCTCTTTAGAAAACCGTTGTAGAATTATTAAATTTCTGAGGTGCTGGCATTTTCGTGGATCAGTGGCCATGTTGCTTCCTCTTCGTTTTATGTTTCTATATCACCAATGCCCTTTTTGCCTAAATTGACCCCCCTAGTATATTCACAACAGTGCCACCATACCTTTTATGGCTTCATTCTGCCTCTCCTACCTATGTTAGCTCTTTCTTTATAAAGTAGCGTACAATCCTAATGCACTTGGACTTTGAAATATTTATGCCTTTGCTCTAAAATACATCGCATCTGCACCAACATTGCACTGTTCATTTCACTATTTTTAACTTTTATTTGGCACTTATCTTCTAAGAATTGTGAAGTGCACTACGCGATTGGGTCCCACCGCATTGCACATCGCACATCGATGATTATAACACTTACCCTTTTTCACTTAACTTTTAAAACTTGTGATGTGCGGTATGCGGGCCAGGGCCACGTCATCTGCCACATCACCTTACCTCGTTACCTTACCACATCATCATAAATCAACTGCAATATGTGCGATCGGGGCCACATCATCTACCACGTCACCTTGCCACACCATTGCATATCGCACTTCGAAGACTTTAGCAGTTACCTCTACACTTATTCTTTAAAACTTGTGATTTTTGATTTGCGATCGGGCCCCACCGCATCACATATCGCACTTTGGAAATTTTAACATTTACCTCCCACACCTATCCTGTAAACTTTGGGATTTGCAATTGCGATCAGGTTCCACCTGGCATCACACATCACACTTCAGAAATTTTAACACTTACCTCCCATGCATTTCCTTTTTTTATTGCGATCAAGTCCCACTGTCGTCGCATATCACACTTCGGGGATTATATCATGAACCTTCGTACTTATATTTTGAAACTTGTGGCATGCGATGAGAGGTAAAGGTTTTAAGGGGGATAATGGTTGGCTACGATGGTCCTTCATACAAAACTCGAAGTCATTTTTTATAGGGGTCCTAAGGTGGTAGGCAGTATTGTGAAAGGGGGGTGCACAATAACTAAGATTTCACGCATGGGAGTAGGGCCCGAACTTGAAACCGCCCATTTCGGACCCCCCTTCATGGTTAAAGTTTGAAGGCTAGGAGAGGGTGAGAAATGTGTCGAAGACCATCAAATGTGGAGGTGGGGAACATATATGGTTAATTTAGATGGGTCGGCGTAGGTGATGTGTGGGAGAGTTGGGTTATGAGAGTCGAGGGAGGTAAAATTAAACTTAGGATAAGAGGAATAACAAAGGGGCGGGGTAAAAGGATATGCAACATGGTCGGGGACTTAGGATAAAAACATATCATAAGGTCCCAAACTTGACAACAATCATCCCTTTTTAGACTTTTAGAGCAAAATTTTATCTTTTCAGTTTGATTATAAGAAAACAATCAAGCATTTTTTTGGCTGCTTACCTATAGTATGAACTTTGCATTTTTCCTTTTTAAATACCCTCTTTTCTTCTTATTTTGTTTCTCTTTATCTTTCTTTGGAAAAGACTTTTGAATATTGAAATCTCTGTACAATATGAAAATTTTGCAACGAGAAAGTACACAGTCACCTTGTGATACTGTAAATTACAGGACTCTAACACCTTCTTCCTCCAAATATGCTTACAATTTATAATCATGTGTTGGAACTTAACTCGTCTTCTGCTTCCATTCCAAATACTTTACCTACAATTAGTGGTCTTATGCTCCATTGACTTACAAGAAAAAAAATATCCATGAAACCATCATTTATACCTAGGAATTGGTCTTAACTTTGATATAGGGAATTTCATCTCAGATGTGTGACATGATGTTGTTCTCTTATGAAAAACTTCATGTTGGTTGTTGTCATCAAATTTTGTATCTGAAGCCATGTTATTATATCCAATGCTTTCCTTGATTAGAGGAGAGTGTTGTTCATTAATAATATTCTCTAGAGATTCAAATGCCTTTGCCTATTTCTTGGTTTTCTCAGTCTTCCTTTAAAGTCACAACTTCGAATTATAATTTTTCACAACGATTTTCCTTTTCTTGAAGTTGTTTTTCTAAGAATTTGTTTCTTCTATTGGTTGCTTCCGATTGCATTCATAACATGTTTATTTCCTTGACCATACTATATTTTGATTTCAATTTTTTTTTTGCATTCCTGAGTCTATCAATTTCATTTAATTTTTCCAATAAATCATCTTCTTTACAACTATATTATTTACGAATTTATTGATCTTCAAGATCCATAAGTAATAGATAATCCTAATATGATTCATCATCCTCACTATTGAAAGAATATTAATTATCACTTTCTTCTAGAGAATCCATAAACACATCATCACATTCATCTACACATTGTTCTTCCAATACCATAAGTACTTGATAAAAAAAATTAGAATATGAATCTAAATTTTCTTGATCATCAGATGTGCTTTGACTATCTTCATTAGAATAAAAACGTTTCTTATCAAAAAACTTTTTTTTGAAAAAATTCTTGCCAACATCCTTTCCACTCTTTTTCTTATCATGATTTTATTTATATGGGCATTTGGATGCATAGTGACCTACTCTGCCACAATAAAAAGACTTAAAGGGAAGCTTACGTTTGAATTTACCAGTTCCCACTTGGAGATTCGACTTCACAAAATTTTCTTCTTCTTTGTCTGAAACATAACCTATTTCCTTAAGCTATTCCTTTTCTTTCCCTTTGTATGTATCTTTGAATGTTGTTTCTCTGATATATGATCGACCCCATTTTCTCATCTCATAAGTTGTTAAAATCCCGTGAATTCTAAGAGTCTCATATTGAATTCTAAGCATTTGAATTTTAGCTCTTTTTACCTTAGTGCCACCTTCATAACTTTGGATAAGCTTATCCCACATTTACTTTGCGGTGTTTAGCTACATGAATTTTATGAACTCAGACTCAGCCAGAATTCCCAAGATGGAATTTAAAGCCTTTTGCATTGGTTTCATATTTTTTTTTTCCCTCCAATATCTGTGGGAATAGAGGTTGTATATTCATATCCACCTTCAAAAATTTCCCATACATCTGCTCCAAATGCTTGCAAAAATTATCTCATTTTTTTTCCAAAATACAAAGTTTGTTCCATTAAATAAAGGTGGCTTAATTTAAAATGATCCCTCTTGACTACTCATATTGATGGATCTCCCTTTAAGAGATTAAGCTTCTTCTTAGGGACCTGCTCTGATATAAATTGTTGGGAAAAATATTGAGGGGCAGGTGAATCAGTATTTTAAACTCACTTTAACTTTTCATTTTCTTATTCTGAAAGATTTATTTTATTTTTCTTAAAGTAACCTATGTATGTACGTGAATTCAGTAAAAGAAAAAAACATATATCGAGTTAAATAACTTTTCATATATTTCATCAATTGTTCATCTTTAACCATTGCATTATTACTTCATTATTCATTCATTAAGCATAAACCATGATCAGCAAAGAAAAAATATATCATCAATGCACAATAATCATATCCACACACATGAACACCGGGATTTTAGGTGGAAACCCAATGTTGGAGGAAACCACCATTGTCATTGTCTTGTCTTCTTCTTTTATTATTAATAAAAATTTATTACATCTTATACTAGTGCAGACTCTTACCATCATGCAAGAACCCACCTGAATAAGGCTAAAACCTTCTATCATTCTCCAGCACCCACTTGTAGGGAGCTCCTACTCCTGAGAAAATTTATCAGCTACCACTGGAAGGAACCTTTGTATCTCTTACTGAAGGCTCCAACCATTAGCACCTCTATGGACCACGTTTCATAATATTTCATACTACATCCACCTAACTCAAGACATCAAAACTTGTAGGCCACCTTTCATCATATTTTCAAACTAGACCCACTTCCAACATTAAGCAAAAATCAAGTAAAAGCTCTGAAACAAAATACTAGATCAAATAATTCAATCACTGAACCAACTAAATCACTATAGAAAACTAAATCTCAACCAAATTTTGCAACCAAATGAAACCATTCCATAACATATTTAAACCATACAAATCAATTCAAGATAATAAGTACACAAAAACCATCAATTTTCATAAACCAGCAGCACTGAAAACCCTGACCAGATTAAACTTCAAACTGTATGTGCTACTATTCAAAATAAAACCCATGTATGTACGGGTTTCCTGTGTACAAAAACCGCATACAAATTTTAGATTACTAGTCACTAAATCATGAACCACTGTAACACTGAATCAGCCACTGAACCATTCACAGATCACTAAACTAATCACAGATTATTGACCCCATCACAGATCATTGTATCAACTTTACTAACCAATATTCCAATCATGAACAACCAGCCCAATAAACATTATCAGATAGAGATCAACATGATCAAGAATTCATTAAGTGACAACATCAAATAGATAAAAATTCATCAAATGCCATCCTTTATCAACAATGAAAACCCTTGAACATATATAGATTGCAATATGTTCAATATTCATGATTTATATGAGATCTCAATGAAAATGTTCTTGAGGGTTTTTAAATTGCAAGTACTCTAATTAAGTTTTTGAGAGATTTTATGTTAATTTTTAAACACATAAAGCATGGAAATAAACTTTGAAATATACAGAAACAGCAGACATGTGCACCATAATAATAAAGCATAGAAAATGATGAAGGAGTTCACCTCTCCTGGGCTACGTCTCCTTGGTCCATCTTCCAATGGCTTGGCTCTCTTTCGTTATCCTCAAAATGCTAATTACATTCATTTACAGTGCTTAAATGGCTTCAAAACATGTTCCATCAACTTCAGAATACCCAAAAATTCTTGTCTAGCCTCTTTTTGATCCGCAATTGGTCAAAAACTGGAGAAGTTATGAGCCTCCCTAATTTCCCCAAAATACTGTCTGGTCCTACAATTTCGCCCCATAATCCACTAATTGAGTGCCAATTTCGTGGAAATCTGGGAAAAATTGTCAGATCATTAATTTTCCTAATGCGACCTCAAACCCACATTTTTAACCATAAACACTGTTTAATTAAAAATAATTTTTAATTAAATAAAAATTCAATGGTTAACTCTAACCATCGGCAGTTAAGGGTAAGTGAGGTCACATGGGAGCAATTAACCTGGCAGTTAGGATGGGCGGCAGTTTAAAAATTCTACGGCCCTAGTCTCATTAATTTTTCGTATGGCAATGTATTATGGGGTCAGGGCTAAGACCCACCCCCTACCCAAAACCTTCTGCCAAGTCAAATTAAAATAATATTTTGGACCATAGTATTAACAAGCAATAACGGTGGTCCATTGGTTATGTGATGGATTATTTGAATTGTGGTCATGGTTTTGAATCTATAGGAGGTCAGTTTGACCTTAACCCAATTTTGGTGGCCCTCATGCTACCACATGGCGGCCTCTGGTTGGGCTACATGGAAACATGTGGTTGGCTAGCACCCAATGAAAAACGGAAAAGTGGCGTGACTAGGTTGGTCCACCATGCACAGTCACCCCTTGAGTAGTCAACCATGCCCAGTCAATTGTACGGACTACTGACTAGGAAGTCTTCACATTTTTTCCAAAATTGTACCTATTTAGGAAAACAAAGAGAATGTGTTTCCAGGAGCATACAGTTTTGGTTTTCTATGAAACTAATTGTGTTGAATTCAGAGCACAGAGATCTATGCGGTCGTTTAGGTTCCACACCATTCCAACAACTTTCATTTTTTAGCATTATTTTGAGCACCTAAAAACTCCTCCCCATTAGAAGATTTTGGACCCCAAAAGATCACTTTCATTTTTTCAGCGAATGAGGATACAGTTCCCTCACCTTTCCTATCTCGATCCATTTCACTTTGATTGGATTTTTTGCTTTGATCCGCAAATGAAGGTAGTCCACATCCCCTAGTTTTGAAGACCTTATTCTTATATCAAGAATGGTGTCTTGATTTAGTTCATCAAGGTATTCAGGAGAAAATTTCTCGATGGAAGGAATATGAACATTTTCTCCTTGATCTTCAATCAAAGGAAGCTCATACAACCTTAAGTTATGGACATTAACAACAACATAAATTTCCATATATGAAGGAAAATCCAACCTTAAGGCATTATCACCAATCTTTTCTAAAATTTTGAATGGACCATATCGAATTGGTTTCAGTTTTTTACCTTCTCCTTGAAGCCTTTATTTTCTAATGTGAAGCTAAACTTCATCACCTATTTGGAATTTGTGATCTACATGATGCTTATCGTGCCTTGTTTTTTACTTGACTTGGCTCTTTCAAAATTTACTTGAACTTCTTGATGCACCAATTGGATTTTTTCAATGAACCCTTTAGGTTTGTCTATGTCACTATGACCATCAATAGCAACATCCTTTCCAAAAATGAAATCTAAAGGAGATTTATAAAAATATCCCAAACATGCCTCAAATGGAAATGATTGAGTTGAAGAGTGCTTGGCCCAGCTGTAAGCATGCAGAATATAGTGCAAATTTTTATCCCACGACTTAGGATACTTTTTGGAATAACCGTGAAGAAGATGTATCATTGTCTTGTTCACCATCTCTGTTTGACCATCTGTTTGCGGATGAAATGTTGTACTCTTTTTCAATTTGATGTCCATGAATCCCCACAAGATTAACCAAAAATTCCCAACAAGGCGAGAATCTCGATCACTAATTATGGATGTGGGCAATCCAAAATGTACCCATACACTATGAAAGAATAAATAAGTTTTTTATTCAGCTGTAATTTTCTTTTTACATGGCATCAAAATACACATTTTGTTGAACCTATCCACAATTACAAAAATATAATCATGATTCATTTTCGACATAGGAAGACCTCCAACAAATTCCATAGAAACATTCTCCCATGGGTGAGAAGGTACTAGAAGTGGAGTGTACAATCCTAACTTTCCATTGCTAGGCTTATTGACAACGCATAATGAACAACCTCTAATAAAATGTGACACACTTTCAACATATGAGGCCAATAACATTACCTATGTAGATGTTCCACCATCTTAGTTACACTAGAATGACCAGAAATAAGAGAAGTATGTGCCTCTCTTATGATGTTGACTCTTTCTCCCTGTGGAATACAAAGCTTACCAAGATGGTACAACAAGTTATCATGCATGTGATAATCCAATTCCTCTAGTTGGTTCCCTTGACTTAAAGTTTCGTATACATATTGAAAATCACTATCTAAAGCATATTGTTCAAAATAGCTCTCATGAAAAATATATTTATGCTTAAGAATAGTAAAAACACTAAAAATAGGCCTAGAAATAATGTCAACAAATTTGTTGTAGATACCTTTCTTATACGTTATCACCAAGTGGAATTTTTGAAGGAAACCCATCCATCGAAAGTGGTTTGATTGCTGCAAATTTGTTTGTGATTGCAAGTATTGCAATGGTTGATAATCAGTGTGAATTACTGTTTCCTTACCCATCAAGTAATGTTTCCACTTTTTCACACTTTGCACCAATGCATACAACTCCTTGCCATATGTAGGATAATTAATCACTACACCATTAAAAGTTTCTAAATGAAAACAAATGGTCTTACCAGGTTGCATGAGGACTGCACCCATGGCATAATCACTAGCATCAGTCTGAATCTCAAATGACTGTCTCATGTCTCGAAGCTCAAGTACTGGGGATGAACTGATATTTTCTTTCAATGCATCAAATTCCTTTTGATGTTTACCTCCCCACTGGAAGACCTTCTTCACACTTTTCAATGCATGCAATGGAGTTTCGATAGAAGAGAAGTTAGCAATAAACATTCTCCAATATTGGGTTGCTCCCAAAAAGCTTCTTACCTATATAACTATTTTTGGCTTTGGAAAATTCAAAATGACATCAACCTTGGAGGGATTTATTTTCAATTCACGTCCTTCAACAATATGACCCAAATACACTAAAGAAGTTTCTCCAAACTCACACTTTGACATATTTAAAAACAATTGTTCTATCTTCAAGACATCAAGTAGCTTTTTGACATGCATGACATGTTCTTCACGAGATTTAGTAAAATCAAGATGTCATCTAAGTAGACTATCACAAACTGATCTAGAAATGACCTTAATACATCATTGATCACATGCATGAAGGTAGCCAGAGCATTGCAAATACGAAAAGGCATAACTAGCCATTCAAACAAACCTCATTTTTTTTAATGTTATCTTCCATATGTCACCTTCAATAATTATAATTTGATGATAGCCACTCCTTAAGTCTATTTTAGTAAAACCTTGTGCATCTCTCAATTGATCAAGTAAATCATCAATTTTAGGATGTGGGTTACGGTTCTTTACTGTTATTTTATTCAATGCATGGAATTGTACACACATGCGCCATGTTCCATCCTTCTTTGGCACGAAAAAAATAGGTGACCCACATGGAAAAGTACTTGGTCTGATGATCCCTTTGCCCAACAAATCTTGAATTTTTTTTTAATTTATGCACTTTCCATCACTGACATCATGTACATGCCAATATTAGGAACTAGACAATCTTGCTGCAATTATATTTCATGTTGGATTCCCCTCTTGGGAAGAAATCTTTTTGGCTCCTAAGACATCTCATCATATTGGATAACAACCTCAACAAAATCAGATTTTAATATTGAATCACAACCTTTAAAATCTTCATTCTCAACGTCATTCTTTTCTTAACCACTAAAAGCACAAAATTCTTGCTAGAGTTAATGAGTCTCTTCATTTTTCTGGCATTTACAAGTGAAAGATTTAGCTTTTGTCAATGTGGTCTAACAATGTACTCTATGCCATCTTTGAACAAGTGATACTTGTTTTCATGATGATGGAAAATAGCTTTTGTATCGTACAAATGTGGGCTTCCCAAAATAATTCTAGAAATATCAAGTGGAACTACAACAAGTTCAACTTCATCAAGAAAAAATATTTTAATTGCAAATTTAAGTATGCATTTCCTCACAATTTGTAATTTTGCATTCTTGCATATCCAACATAAAGGATAAGGTCTTGGATGAGGAATTGCCTCTAAGTTTAATTTCTTGACTAACTCTTTGGAAATCAAATTTGTTTGAGAACCACTATCAAAGAGTGCATAAACTTTGGTGTGCTTTGAAATAACCTGAATAAGGAAAAGTTAAATTCTAGTTTTTTCATCTTCAGTATCATTAGGACAACTTGAAGAGTTATTTCTTGTTATTTCCTTACCTTTCATTCCCATTGTTGTGATATTTGTTTCACCTCCCGAATCTGAGCCTAAGTCGTGTTGTGTAGTTGCAACTGTCTTTTGCTTCCCTTTGTTGTTAAACTTCTTTGGTTTCATCTTAGGATAAAGCTTCAAATAGTAAGCTTCATCATGACCCTATTTGGAACAATGTTTTCATGTTAATTTCTCTCCTCCCTTCTTGACAGATGTATTCTTCTTTCTTTTCCCTTTGAACTTACACTTACCCTTGTCTCCACTCCTGAATGGCTTCTTGCTACCCTCTTATGGAATTTTTTTCCCTCTTGCTTCAAGATGGGTTTCTTGGACACATACCTCATATAAAATTTTAGGATTAAACATAAGGATAATATGCCTTAAATAATTGTGTAAACCCCAAATATATTTCAGCAAAGTGTCTTGTGAATTAAAGTATACACATAATATCAAGCACATTCTTCTAAATTATTCAGTGTATCTTTGCACACTTTGACCCTTTAGTTGTCTAAAAATTTTCCAATCCATAATAGCCTTTTGCATATAAGCTAACGGATAAATTTTTCTTATAAGTGCAGCAATAAAATATCCAAGAGGTTGAGACCTACCATTCTTTTTCGTATCCTCTTATGTTTTGGCTTCCCACCAAATCAAAGCAGCACTTTCCAACCTCAATGAAGCCAACTAAATGTTTGTTTCATTATCTTTGATGTTTTGTATCCTGCAATAAACTTCAAGTTGATGAAACCAATTATAAATTCTTCAGCACTCACTTCACCATTATACATAGGTGGTTCGAATTTGATATCAAGTTTTAATAAGGGAGTTTTACCATGAACCTTTGGGTTATGTGGAGGTGTTTGAGTAACATTGGTTGTGGAAGAGGAAGAACATGAAGGTGAGGATGGAGGTGAATATGATGGTTGAGAAGAGGGTGGTTTGTCACCATTTCCTTTTGAATGTTTTTCATCCTCTCCTCTGTTTCCTCTAAAATAACCCTCTCCTTTTGAAGGCTTGGAAGTTTCACACTGCAATCTTGAAGTCCTCTATTCATAGAGAACCTTCACCATTTTAGTCATGTCAAAGAAATCTTTTCTGAAAGTATTTTCTCCATCCAACATATTATCATATCCTCCTTCATCCGACATGCTTTCTTAAGCTTCAACTGTAATTTGAGGAAGAATTCATGGTGGAGATTCTGGCAAATTTTCTCTTCTTATCTTTGACCTAACTTGAGGACTTGAAAACACAAGCTTTCCTTCTCCTCTTTTGAGCTTCAACCTTGTAAGAATAATAAACACTTGCAAATAATTAAATCCTCATAACAACAAATAAAACCTATTATGGGATACCAAACTTGATCTGTATGAGATCTCAATGAAAATGTGCTTAAGGGTTTGTAAATTGCAAGTGTTAAAATTGAGTTTTTGAGAGCTTTTATGTTACTTTTTAAACACATAAAGCATGAAAATAATCTCTAAAATATACAGAAGCAACACACAAATGCACCATAAAAATAACCACAACACTACAAATGATGATGGAGTTCACACCTCCTAGGGTCTGTCTCCTTGGTCCAGCTTCCAATGGCTTGGCCCTCTTTCATTATGCTCAAAAATGATGATTGCATACATTTCTAGTGCTCAAATGGCTTCAAAAATTGTTCCATCAACTTCAAAATACCATAAAATTCTTGTCTAGCCTCTTCCTTATATTAAATTGGTCAAAAAATGAAAAAGTTATGAGCCTCCCTAGCTTTTCTCCTAACCGCACCACAATTCCCCCAAAATTCGGACTGGTCCTATAATTGCACCCCATAATCCGCTAACTAAGCACCAATTTTGTGAAAATCTGGGCAAAATTGTCGTATCAGTAATTTTTCTAATGTGACCTTAATTCTGCATTTCTAACCATAAACATCGATTAATTAAAAATATTTTTTTAATTAAATAAAAACTCGATGGTTAACCAAACCATCGGCGTTAGGGGCAGGTAGGTCATATGGGAGTGGTTAAACTAGTGATTAGGAAGGGTAGTGGTTTAAAACATCTGCACCTCGATCTCATTCACTGGACGTATGGCAATGTATAATGGGGGTCGGGTCTAATCCCTAGCCCCTACCCCAAACCTCTCACCATGTCAAATTCAAATAATGTTTTGGACCATAGTTATTAACAAGAAATAATGGTGGTTCATTGGTTATGTGGTGCATTGTTTGAATGGTGGTCTCGGTTTTGAATCTGGTGCAGGTCAGTTTGACCATCAAACAATTTTGGTGGCCCCCATGCTTCCATGTGGCAGCCTCCAGTTGGCCCATGTGGCAGAATGTCATTGGCCACCTTCCCAACCAATGAAAAATCACCAACCAGCACCCAATGAAAAATAGACAAGTGACGCAACCAGGTTGGTCTACCGTGCACATTCATCTTTTGACGAGTCAACCATGCCCAGTCAGCTATACAGACTGCTGACTCAGGAGTCTGCACATTTTTTCCAAAATTTTACCTATTTGGGAAAATGAATAGAATGCATGTTCGGGAGCATAAGGTCTCATTTTTCCGTGAAACAAGTTGCACTGAATTCAGAACGATGACATATATGTGGTCATTCAGGTTCCACACCATTCCAAAAATTTTCATTTTTGAGCATAATTTTGGGCACCTGATCACTACCCTACAACTTTGACTAATGTTCCTCCTTCCTCCAAATATGCATACAATTTATAATCATGTGTTGGAACTTAACCCATCTTCTACTTCCATTCCAAATACTTGACCTACAATCAGTGGCCTTATGCTCCAATGACTTACAAGAAAAACAATATCCATGAAACCATCCTTTTTGCCTAAGGATTGGTATTAACTTTGATCTAGGGAATTTTCTCTCAGATGTGTGACCTGATTCAGTTTTTTTATCATTAGGGGAATTTTGAGATCTAAAATGGACCTCCTAAGAAATATGTACAACCAAGATAAACTTTATAAGAACCAATAGGAATCAAGATGATGATGTCAACCATGGGGGATGATTCACCATGTTTGGAGTAAAAAAGTAAAAATATTAAAAAATAATAAAATAATAAAACTACGGTTTCAACTCATATTTTCAAATTATCTCCCTAAGGTTTTACTCAATTTTTGAGCGGGAGTACTCATTGGATGCAAAATTTAATTCCTCATCCAGGGAGTACCCATGTTGCATACTTTCGATGGACCCTAGTACACGAAAATGAGAAATACATGAAAAAATGTGATTACAATCACATTTTTCATATATTTCTTATTTTTCATGTATAACGGTCCATAAATAGTATGCAACATTGGTACTCCTTGGATGATGAATCAAATTTTTCATCCATCAAGTGTTCCCGCTTGAAATTTGAGTAAACCCATAGGGAGATAAGTTGAAAATACTAGTTGAAAAAGTAGTTTTTTTTCTTTTTTGCCTTTAAAATTTGATGATGTAATATAATATTATTTTATTATTTTCACTATTATTTTATAATTTCCATAGGAGACATGTTTTAGACCTCAAAATTCCACTAATTGAAAAACTTCATGTTAGTTGTTGTCATCACATTTTGTATCTGAAGCCATGTTATTCTATCCAATGCTTGTCTTTATTAAAGATATCGATGTTCATTAATAATATTCTCTAGAGATTCAAATGCCTTTACCTATTTATTGGTTTTCTCATAGTCTTCCCTTAGAGTCACAACTTCAAATTCTAATTTTTCACAATGATTTTCCTTTTATTGAAGTTGTTTTTCTAAGAATTATGTTCTTCTATTGGTTGTTTCCAATTTCATTCTAAACATGTTTATTTCCTTGACCGTACTAGTTTATTTTATTTTCAATTCTGTCAATTTCATTTAATGTTTCCAATAAAAAATCTTCCTTACAAATATCTGATTTACCAATTGATTGATCTTCAAGAGCCATAAGTAACATATAATCATGATATGATTCTTCATCCTCATTATTGAAAGAATATTAATTATCACTTTCTTCTAGAGAATCCATAAAGGCAGCATTAGATTCATCTACACATTGTTCTTCTAATGCCATAAGTACTTGATAACAAATGCTAGAATTTGAATCTAAATTTCTTGATCATCAGATTTTCTTTGACTATCTTCATAAGAATAAAAAACTTTTCTTATCAGAAAACCTATTTTTGAAGTTTTCCTTGCCAACATACTTTCCACTCTTTTTCTTATCATGATTTTCTTTATATGGACATTTAAATGCATAGTGGCCTACTCTCCCATAATAAAAACATTTAAAGGGATGCTTACCATTGAATTTACCAGTTCCCACTTGGAGTTTCTTCACAAAATTTTCTTCTTCGTCATACAAAACATAACCTATTTCCTTAAGCTATTCCTTTTATTTCCCTTTGTATGTAGCTTTTAATGTTTCTTCTTGTATATATCATTGACCCCATTTTCTCATGTCATAAGATGTTAAAATCCCATGAATTTTTTCAATAGTGTGATTCTTCAATTCCTACCATTTTCTTCAATGGAAGAGACTTTGGAATTGAACTTTGAGGAACTAGAGATATTAAAATTTTCTCAACAACAGTAGAACCCTTTATTTCATCACCAGGATATTTCATTGAGTTAACGGTATCATCTACTCTAAGGAAAAATCTTGCAATACTTCAATCATCATGCATTATAAGAGCCTCGTATTGAATTATAAGCATTTAAAGTTTAGTGATTTTTACCTTAGTTTCACCTTCATAACATTGGATAAGTGTATCCCACATTTCCTTTGTGGTGTTTAGCTGCATGAATTTTATGAACTCAGACTTAGCCAGACTTCCCAAGATGGAATTTACAGCCTTTGCATTGGTTCCATATTGTTTTTTCCCTGTGTTGAGTCAAATTATATGTTTATAATTTGCCTATCATGAATTTTCAACTCAGGAAGATAAACTGATGAGATGTAGTTCAAAGTATATGTAGGTTGATTACTTCAAGTGTTAATAAATTATACACACATCAACAAATGCCTCTTTCCTATGTCAATACTTGGCAGCAATGGCTATGGAGTGGCATATATCATCCCTCTACAACACTTAGGATTGCTGATATTGATCATGAAATGATAAATATCAAAAAAAATAAACAACTCATGCTTCTTTCTTGTATCAATACTTTTCAGCAATGGTTGTGGAGTGGCATATATCATCCCTCTACAACACTTGGGTTTGTTGATGTTGATGCAGGAAAATATAAAAGATAATTCACAATCAAGAATCCAACTTAAAGAGCATGAATCCAAACATTGATCAAATGAAAATAACTCATTAACATAAAGAATTAAATCACTTAACCAATTAACAATTTGTTGCAGGAAATGAAAAAGAAAATTAGTAGCTATGTATAGGAATTATTAATGCATAAATGAAACAGAAATAAAAAACACACTATGCTGTGGGAGTTGTGAGTGAAGGGGGCCCTCCCTCACTCACAACTTCTTCAAAAGTCGAAGAAGTTGCTAAGAAAGGAAAACAAAAAATGGACTATTTGATTAATCTGGAAATTAAAGTCAAGTATAGTCTGATATCTTGCTATCAATAGAAATCCCAACCCAACCCCCTTACAAAGTGAAATAAATCCAATTTATACATTTCTCAAGGCCCATATTTGGCTTGAACAAAGTAGATAACTAATATAAGCCTATGGCCAGTGATACAGATACAAATATACAATTTTGTTAATTCTAATCCATGACTGGAAGCATGGATTAGACGTTTTCGGTTGCGCGGCTGAATCTATTTCTCCATGTGGGCACGAGAGAAGATTTGGAGGTTTGGGTGGTTGCAAAAGAAGATTCAGAACAATAAATAGGACAACTTCCATATGCCACAAATTCCCTTCAAAACCCATGTCTTTTGTTTTGTAACCAGCGAGACCTAACATCTTTACTTTATCTGCAGATGAGTGGAACATGGTCAACCATCGATCTCGATGCAGGTAATTGAGACAGTTCTAGGAAATTGGTGTATCTACAGGAAATCCATAACATCTGTAGGAATCTCAGTCACATGAGATGTTTGTAGAATTTGCAAAACTATTCAAATATAGAAAATTTATGCACGAGTTCTGGACTAGTTAGAGTAGTAATACAATAAATACACAACTAGATCAAATAATACTCAAATTTCTATAAAATTACACTTCTTATGATAATTTAACCATACCTTAGGCTTATGGTACCCTTTTTATCCAAAACTAGATAACATAGCCGAACTAGGTATAATTAAAGAGTGAAAAGGGTTCAAAAATAGGGGAGGCAAGGCCTAGGATAGGTGTCGAAAATGGCTAAAGTTCAGACTTAACATCTCCCCCACACCAAAACTCTTGCATTTCCCTATGCAAGCAAAACTGAGGCAATTCCCGAATGGAAAATTAACCTTTTTTTTGGGCTGCAGCTACTACAGCCAGATAATCAAGCTGGCCCCGACTAGATTCTGCTTGAATATGTCCTTTGTACGCTTCATTCTTACTTTTCAAGTGGTCAATCTAGGCCTGCTTATTTTTCATGATGTCAGCCACCTTCTCATGCCTCTTCGTGTTCTTTCTGCATCTTAAGGCTATTTTCCTTCAGGGCTGTGTTCTCTGCTTTCAAGGCCCATTCTAAAAGGGTCAGTTCCTTAATGGTCTTTTCGAGCATATGTAGAGATCGTTTATTCAATGGAGTCACCTCTCCCTCATGATGCCCCTGTGAGGATTGGGGCACACTCAAATCCTCCTATGCTTTCACGACTTCATTCTAACTTTCCTATAGTGAAGGATCCTAAAAGGACACAGTGTCCTTATCAATGAATGTAGCAGGGATTACCTTCTCCTTTCCCTTGGCCTGGCCATGAGACTTCTCTATCTTCTTGGTAAACTTTTTGGGTGGTGTCCCTTCTTTTTTTGTATCCTTAATGGCCAGCCGAGCAACCTATCTTTTGATATATCATTTAGCAGGGGTAGAAAGCTTCTTCTGTTGGGATCCCACCACAGTAATTTCACCGGTCACCATAACTTTGTCATCCCCGTCATCTTCTTTCACCTTTGGTCCATGGGTCCAAGGTTTCTTCTTCGGTTTCTCTGTGGGATTTTCCTCCAACTCCCGAGGAGCCAAAATCTCCAACATTCACAAAATGGTTTTTTGTCAGAAACTCCTCCCATGACTTTTTATGTATCCGCGGGACTTCCACTAGAATAATCTTCACCATCCCGTGATGGTATAGGTTTTCCTCTATGTGGGTGACCCTCTCTTTCGCAGCTGTGGACATTTTGATCAATGACATTTTTAAATAATAGGGAAAATTTAGGGGCTTGTCTTGGAACTATCTGAGAAGCCTAATATGAAACAAGAATGCGAGGCTAAATCAACCCGCACACGTAACATACTTCTACAGGAAAAACAGTAACTGACGATACTTACTCCTTAAAAACTCCTTCGAAATCCCTTTACTCCAGTCGGGGTTTGAATGATCCTTCTGAAGGAAAGATGCGCATATTTCTTTACTAAAGCAGCAATTTTTAAACCATTGCTATCCATCTTGTGGAATTCCACATGCCCGCGCCACCAAGTCTTCTGTCAACCTGAACTATATGTTTCCAACCTATGCTTTATCCCCATCCCCGTTGAACCTTTGGAAGAAAGGTAGCCATCCCACATTTTCTATTCTCGCCTTGCTGCAAGGATAAACTTCAAGCAGGGCAAGGCAGTGTGGCTTGAATCGGATGGGGGCTTGGAGCTTACACATGGCGGAGGAGAAAATGGACAAGAAAGTGAGGAAACAGAGAGGGTAATTGAGGATAGAAGGAACAGAGAAAATTCAGGTTGAGGGAATATATTCTGATACTTATGCAACGATTTCAACATCAGAAGGGACTAAATAGGAAATACAGGGCTTTTTCGGTAGCAGTTCGTGATCATGATGGCCATCATGATTTGGCCTGTAGGATAGACCTCAGAAGTACAACCAACATCAGCATGATGATAACAGGTCATGGGATTAATGCCACAATGGCTCACAACCACAAGGGTTACCAAAGCCTTAGTTATGCGAAATTTTAAAAATTAAAGCATCATTATACCTTTACCTCGAGCATCCTATCACCAGTTGTACTTTACCGCTTACCTCCAACAGTCATGTCCTCAATGACGTAGCTTGCTTTTGCAATGATAACCTATTAAATTAGACATATAACCCATAACCTTAAAAAAATAATGATTGTTATTACTTTATTACATGATTTTAATCTAATGTTCTATTTAATGATTTTCCCTTTCTTTTGTCTTTTCAGCAAACCCAAGTGTTGTTGGCCTAACAAATGTTCTGTAGTTATTTAAAACTGATTGTCGAACATTCTACAGGAATTAAAACTACAATTATTGAACATTCTGCAGAAATAATTGTTAAATACTCTTCACGAATTGAACTGCAACTGATGAACATTCTGCAAGAATTGAAATAACTGTGAACATTCTTCAGGAATTAAAAACTGCAACTGTTGAACATTCTGCAGAAATTGAAGCTAAATTTTTAGGAACCACTTTCTCCACCCATTGTGTACAGTCCATTGCACATGAATGAATGTACCGATTTTGAATGTGCAATGGCCTCTTTGGATTACCAGCCATTGAGGTCAACTGTTAACTAATGTGAGGTCCATCACCATTAATGAGAGTGAGGACCAAGGTACCCTAATGCATCCTATGAATATATGAGTTGTTGTCGAACCCCCTGTAGGATCCAGTAGTAAAGAATCCATTATGATTCTCCATTACCACTAGGGAGATAGCCTATCATTGGGGCATACAAGCTTCAAGGCATCACAAGGCTCTAATCCTGCACCCAGATAATTTGCTGATGTCAATGGGCCAGAATTGTTGGAAGGAGGGCCTTAAGAAATCCCACATTAGTCCAACACTAGCAATCCATAGATTAATTGAATAATAACAAATTTTATTGAGAGGATCCAAAAGGATCTACTGACATGTGTTTTTAACGAGCCCAGTGGCAGTCCATGCTCACCATATTTCAATTTTAGAGAGTCTGAAATACTGAAAAAGAAGACTCCAGAGGGTTCCTTTTCCATAAGTAGTCCATTGGTCCTGGAAAAAGGAATAAACCTATACCTAATAGACATTCCTCTCATGTTTTATCAAGCACTAAGAGGAACAGAGTGAGCTCATTGCATAAGTAGGGAAATCAGGAAGAGACAGTGGAAGGAAGGATCCCTTCCCTTGCCATTTCCAGCTCTTTCTTCTGCACAATTTCTTCCACAAATTCCTCTTTAGATTGGGGTTTTTGATATAGCTTGAGTATGTGCCCATTCACCAATAAGGTAACATTATCATCATCAATAGTTTTAATCCAAACAAATCCATTGTCAAAAGCTTTTTCAATCTCATAGGGGCCTAGCCAATGTGTGTTAAATTTTCCTTTAAAGTTTTTAAATTTAGAATCATACAACAATGCCCAGTATCCCTCTTCAAAATGCTTCTTCTTGATGTACCTGGCATGCCAATTAGCCCTTTGTTGTTGGATCAAGTTAGTATGCTGAAAATCATCCTGCCTAATCTCATCTAACTCATTGAGCTGCAAGATTCTCTGATGTTGTGCTTCATCAAGGTTTATACCCAAATCTGATGTCATTATAAAGGTTTTGATTTGAAATTTGATGGGCATCAAAACTTATTTTCCATACACTAGTTCATACAGAGAGAAGCTAGTGGTACCCCTCCATGTAATCTGGTAAGCCCACAAGGCCTCAAGAATTCTTTCAGACCAATCCTTTTTGCGTAATTGCACTATCTTGGTAAGGATTGTTTCCAACACCTTGTTGGTTGATTCCACCTACCCATTGGTCTGTTGATGATAAGGGGTGGACTTATAGTGGGTAATCTGATATTTTTGCACCATTTCCTGGATAATCTTAGACACAAAATGAGCACCTTGATCAGTAACTATTTCCCCAAGTACTCCAAATCTTACAAAAATATCAAAGAAAATAAAATTTGCCACTGATTTTTTCGTTTCTCTAGGTAATGCTCTTGCCTCCACCCACTTTGTCACATAATCAGTACAAACCAAAATATACTTCTTATCTTTGGATATAGGATTGATGGGACCTACAAAATCAAGAGCCCACCTCTTGAATGGTTCTATGAGAACCTGTGGCTACAAAGGCATCTCAGCTGATTGTATAGGCTACCCCATTCTCTGGCAGCTATCACACTTCTGAACATACTCCTTTGCATCCTTGAAGAGATTAGGCCAATAATAACCTGTGCAAAGGATCTTATAAGTTGTCTAGTTTTCTGCAAAGTGTCTTCCACAAGGTTCATCATGACAAGATCCAAGATTTCATAGATCTCATATTCTCTAACACACTTGTGGATAATCAAATGATGTCCAGTAAAAAAGAGATCTCCCATAATCCAATAATAATAATCACTTTTCCTAATGATTCTCTTTTTCTGATTAGATGAAAATTAAGGTGGAAAATTTCCTGTAGCAAGATAATTGACCATGTATACAAACTAAGGTGTTTTAATAGAGATTGCAAACAAATTTTCATCTCGAAATTCATCATTAACAGGAACATCCTCACCTGCATGGTTGAGCCTAGACAAGAAATCAGCTACTTGACTTTATTTTCTCGGTCTATCCAGTAGTGTGATGTCAAATTCTTGGAGCACCAACGGCCACCTAGTAATTCTTCCATTAGTGATTGGTTTATTCATGATATAACGAATAGAATAATGATCTGTGTGTACAAAAACTTCACAACCCATGATGTAGTGTCTAAACTTGTTAATAGCATAATTCACAGCAAGGAATTCTTTTTCAGTTACTGTGTAATTCAGTTATGCAGGAGTCAAGTTTTTACTAATAAAATAAATGGCATGGGTTACAGGATCCTCCTTTTGACCCAATACTGATCCTACGGCTGAATCAAAGGCAACAGTAGAAATATGAAAAGGAAAATTCCAATCTAGGCCTCTCAATACAGGTGTTGCAGAAAGCTTTTCCTTGAGTTTATCAAATGCAGCTTGACACTCATCAATCCAATGAAATTCAGGTTATTTGGTCAATGATTTAAACAATGGAGAGGATACCTTTGTAAAATTTTCAACAAACCTTCTGTAGTAACCTGCATGTACAAGAAAACTATGAACTCCCTTTTGATTGGTTGGTGGAGGCAGCTTTACAATAACCTCAATATTTGTTGGATCAACCTTAATTCCTGCAATAGAAACATGATGACCCAAAACAACACCTTCAGCCATAATAATAAAACATTTTTCATTACTTAACGAAAGATAGTTTCTCTACATATATGCAAAACGTTTTCAAGATTATGTAAAGCTTCCTCAAAAGTATCACCCATAACTGTAAAATCATCCATATAAACTTCTACGCAATCATGCAAAATATCAGAGAAAATACCAAGGACTACTGGTTGAAATATTTCTGGTGTGTTGCATAGACCAAATGGTAATACTTTGTTGCATAGGTACCCCAGGGACATGTAAACGTTGTATTTTATTGATCCTCAGGGGATATCCTAATCTGATTGTATCCGTTGAATCCATCTAGGAAGGAAAAGTATTTTTTCCCTGCTAGAGTATCAAGTACTTGGTCTATAAACAGTAAAGGGAAATTGTCTTTTAATGTAGCTTTGTTTAGATCCCCGTAATCTACACACACTCACCATTTAACATTTTTCTTGGGGACAATGACTAGTGGGGATACCCAATGGGTATCTGAGATACGATAGATGAATCCTACATTTAACAATTTTTGTAATTCATCTTTTACAATTTCCCTTAAAGCAGGGTTCATCCTCCTTTGTGGTTGTCTCACAGGCCTAGCATTTTCTTCTATATAAATGTGATGAATGCATGTGTTGGGCTGAATGCCTGTCATATCAGTATATTCCCATGAAAATGTATTCGAATTTTTTTTCAATGTTTGAATTAATTTCTTTTCTTGTTCATGAGTTGAGGCAGAATTAATGTTTAAAGAATTTTCAGGAAACTTTTCCACTACCATACTCCCCCATTCAAACATTTAATATGCAGGAAATGCAGATAAGAGGGTTGAATGTAATTCATAAGTTGAACTATGTTCATAAAAATCCTACATATTAGTAATGATATATAAATTATGACTAGAATGTCCTTCTAAATGTTGTGGGAAATCAGGATTAGAAATACAACAATTTATGAGATTTTCCTCAGAATTTTCCTTAAGACTCATGGCTTGGGCTATTGTTAAAACTGGCTAGGTACCTTTGGAATCATGTTCTCCTTCTTCTTCAACCCAATGTGTATTTTCTAATATGAAGAGAGGTTTAGCGGGAGGATACAAGTTGATATGTTTTGTTTCAGCCCCATGAGTAATAGTCATGTTTCCATATCTACACCCTATGTAGGCATGAGCCATAGCTAACCACAGTCTCCCGTATATCAATGGATTCCCTCCCAAGTTATTTTTAGGTTGAAGAACATTAAAATCTGCAGGGTACTCCCAAGAATCTAATGAGATGACAATGTTTTCCAAAACCCCCTCTGGCTTTACCTTAAACCTATCTGCTAATTCTAACATGGTAGGAGTGGGTAATAATTCAAAGGATCCTATATGAGATAAAGTTTCCATAGTCATCACATTGATGGTTGCACCTAAATCAATCAAAGTGTTCTTTATGGGGTATCCATTGATGAAGGTGGTCACCACATGGATTCCAGGATCCACATATTTTTCAGTAACAAATCTGGTAGAAATTAAACTTGCAAGATTTCCACCTACTTGAATTGTTGAGAGTTCTTTCTTTTGTCTCCCTGGTTTCTTGGTACATAGTTCCCTCACTATTTTGGCATATATTGGGATGTACTTTATTTCTTGCAGTAATGGGATCTTGATGCACATATTTCTTAGTTTAGACACAAGATCAAATTCGGGTTGTTTTGTTTTAATTTCCATTTCCAACCTCTCTGGAAAAGGAGGTTGGACTATATGAGATGAGGAAGGTTATTGTGGGCTTGACGTGGATGGTTTTTCTAGTTCATGTGTGTTTTCTTCTCCAGACGTCTCTAAGATATCTTCCTCTACAATCTCCTCAATTCTTTCGAGCTGAGTCACCACTTTTCCCGGCCTAAGGTTGATTTCCTGGAGTTGCACAAGTAATTCCTACAACTGTATAGGAACGGATATTTCTTGTAGATATGCAGGAAATTCCTATAACACAGGGTGAGAAACTTCCTACGGCGACTAAGGTGCAATACAGTAGGTAGGAAATTTAGGATAAGTGACCAATCCAATGTTGTGAGCCAATCATACGGTTATATTGTTGGGATTAGACACTAGTTTATCATGAATCTATGTGTGACGAGGTTGATTTGGTGGGGCAGTCAATTGGAGCTATTTTTGCAGTTGTATAATTTGTTGCGGTGTGGGTTGTGAATAAAAATTTTGAGTTGGGAAACTTTGTGTAGTAGGATAAGTATAGTTCCCTTGCCAAGGCTGTTGAGGAGGCTAAGGCTACCAGGGCATTGGAACATTCCACATCTGATTTTAAGCATAAGGAAATTGAAAATTTGACTGTGACATACCTGTGGGACATGGCTTCCATGGTCTCTGAGGTGCCATTGCATAAACTGCATTGATAGCTCCTTGATCTACTATCATATTCTACTTTAATTTCAAGAAGAGAAGGACATTGATCAGTGGAATTCTCAGCGTCACAAATTTGGCATGTCTCGATACTATCAACAGGGCATTCCCTTAGAGCATGTTTCTTCCTGAATTGGGAGCAGAACACTGCTAAGGCTTTCTCTAGTTCATTTTGTTTCTCTTGTTTCTTCTTAGCCTAAAAAACATCCAATTGTGAAGATAAAGTGCTAATAATATCAGTTTTAAAATTTTCGAATAAATTACCCATTTCATCTCTGGTTACTCCATCTCTCGCAAATGATTTGACAAGCTTGGAAGAAGTAACTCTTGGTCCTCCTCCAATCTTGGAATTTCCTCTTAAATATATTTTACAAATCTCACACACATCATCATAACTTAGCTTCGATACATCACCTTCTCCCATTAGATTTAATATCTCCAGGTATTCTGGTCTAATTTCCCTAAGCAAAATGGTTCTCTTGGTCTCTCTATCCAATTGATTCATATTATATCTCTACAATTTGTATTGGAATCTTTCTACCAAATCTTCAAGACTCTCCCCTTCCTTCTGAGTCATCCCAAAAATCTCTTCTCTAAGGTCTCTGGTCTTATAGTAGTCTTGGTACTTTCTCAGGAATACCTTCTTCATTTCATCCCAAGTTGCAATGGAGTTTGACCCCAACCCCATAAACCACATGAGAGTTGCATCCTTCAATTTAGAAGGAAACAACTTCAACTTCTGATCATTAGAATAATAGTCATAGCTCCTACACAACACATCAAATTCGAATAGGAAGGCATTTGGATCTTTACTAGAAGTACCAGGAAAATTAGGCAAGGCCAAAGAAGGGAATTCAAATGTGACCAGATTCTCATCCTTATCATCAAATCCTCCATTGGTATTACCACTACCTTCTTTTTGAGCCATATTAGTCCAAGAAAGAGTGGGACCTTTGAAGACTATAGATTCCTCAGAGTTAATGGTATGGAATTCTGGTTCTTTAATAGGGTTCACAAGGAACTCTTCTTCGGGTTGACAACTGAGCAGAGATGTTTTCTTCCTTGAAAGGGGAGATTCTAGATGGGCAGCAATGGGGGATTCTCCAACAGAATGTTCTGTTATGGAAGTGTCAATATGATCGGACTGCAAACCTCTTATTCAGATTCTTCTTCCTTTATTGCCTCGTTTCTTACATACTTCCTTTTTCTTTCCAGTGTATTATTAGATGAAGTGGTGCTCACACCACCACTAAAAAATATAGGAAATATTAGACCATATTCATCTAGTATTCAAACAAAATTAAAAACTTACGAAACAATCAGGACACGTCTCTGGCGAGTGTCTGACCTCTGTGGGTGCGTCAGCTTTGCCCTTCGTCTTTGCACTTCGACTCACCCAGTCCTTAAAAACAAAATCAACAAAATCAAAATAAAACACTTTCAATATCATCCCTTAGCACCTCCCTGGAAACAACACCAAAATTTTGAGTCAAATTATATGCTTATAATTTTCCAATCATGAATTGTCAACCCAAGAAGGTAAACTGATGAGATGTAGTGCAAAGTATATGCAAGCTCATTACTTCAAGTCTTAATAAATTATACACACATCAACTAATGCATTTTTCATATGTAAATATTTGGTAACAATGGATATGGAGTGGCATATATCATCCTTCTACAACACTCAGGATTGCTGATATTGAACATGAAAAGATAAAGATAAAACAACAATCAATAACTCATGCTTCTTTCCTGTATCAATCCTTTGCAGCAATGGCTGTGGAGTGGCATATATCATCCATCTACAGCACTTGGGTTTACTGATATTGATGCAGGAAAATATAAAAGATAAATCAAAATCAAGAATCTAACTTAAAGAGCATGAATCCAAACATTGATCAAATGAAAATAACTCATTAACATAAAGAATTAACTCACTTAATCAATTAACAATTTGCTACAGGAAATGCAGAAGGAAAGAACTAGCTGTGTACAGGAATTATTAATGCATAAATTAAACAAAAATAAAACATGCACTATGCTACATGAGTTGTGAGCGAAGGGGGCCCTCCCTCACTCACAACTCCTTCAAAATTTGAATAATCTGCTCACAAAGGTAAACAGAACATAGACTATTTTATTAATCTAGAAATTATAGTCAAGTACAGTCTGATATCTTGCTATCAACATCAATCCCAATCCAACCTGCTTACAAAGCGAAATACATCCAATTTATACATTTCTTGAAGACCATATTTGGCTTGAACAAATTAGATCACTAATCGAAGGCTACAGCCAATGATACAGATACAAATTGACAATTCTGTTAAGTCTAATCCATGACTGCAAGCATGGATTAGACAATTTTTGTTGCACGGTTAAATTTGTTTCTCCATGTGGGCATGAGAGAAGATTTGGAGTTTTGGGTGGTTGAAAAAGAGGATTTGGAAAAGTGAATAGGACAGCTTCCATATGCAGAAAATTCCCTTCAAAACCCATGTATTTACTCGATCTGGAGATGAGTGGAACATGGTCAACCATCGATCTCGCTACAGGTAATTGAGATAGTTGCAGGAAATCAACGTATCTGCAGGAAATCCAGAACATCTGCAGGAATCTAGGCCGCATGAGTTGTCTACAGGATTTGCAGAACTATTCAAATCTAGCAAATATGCGCACAAGTTCTGGATTAGTTAGAGTAGTAATGCAATAAAGACACAACTATATCAAAGAATACTCGAATTTAGATCAAATGACACTTCTTATGATAATTTAATCATACCTTAGTCTTATGGTACCCTTTTTAGCCAAAATTAGATAACATATGAGAACTAGGTATAATTAAAGAGCGAAAAGGGTTCAAAAATAGGGGAGGCAATGCCCAAGATAGGTGTCAAAAATGGGTAAAGTTCAGACTTAACACCTTGCAGTATTTGTGGGATTAGAGGTTCGATATTGATATCGACCTTCAATAATTTCCCATACATCTACTCCAAGTGCTTGAAAAAATGCTCTCATTTGACTTTCCAAAATACAAATTTCATTTCATTAAACAAAGGTGGCTTAATAGAAAATGATCCTTGTTGACTACTCATCTTGATGGATCTCCCTTTAAGTGATCAAGCTTCTTCTAAGGGACCTGCTATGATACCAATTTTTGGGAAAAGTATTAAGAAGGAGGCATGAATCAGTATTTCAAACTCACTTTAACTTTTCATTTTCGTATTCTCAAATATATATGTTATTGTTCTTAAACTAACCTACGTATGTACATGACTTCAGTCAAAGAAAACAACATATATCCAGTTAACTAAATTTTCATATATCTCATCAATTGTTCATCTTTAACTAGTGCATTATTACTTCATTATTCCTTCATTAAGTAGAAACCATGATCAGTAAAGAAAAAATATATCATCAACACACAATAAACATATCCACACACATGAACACTAGGATTTTAGGTGGAAACACAATGTTGGATAAAACCACTGTTGTTTTTGTCTTTGTCTTCTTCTTTTATTATTAAGAAAACTTTATTACATCTCATACTAGTGCAAACTCTTACCATCATGCAAGCACCCACCTGCATAAGGCTACAACCTTCTCTTGTTCTCCATATTATTTCTCAAACTTTACTTTTGTCAACCAACTGTCACTAAATTGTCCTTTCTCTGTCCATGTCTTCAATAGAATATGTACCAATGTGTATAAGTTCATATTATCACAATGTTGTCATCAAGAACACCTTTATCAATTATGTTTCCAACAAGGACAACACATTAGTCATAATTCCAATAGTGTGTTTAGAACATTAAACACATTGGGAATTTAATTGTTCAGCATCGTCATGGAAAAATAATTTTAAATTATGATGGTGCGATTGGTAAGGATAAGCACTTCGTAAAGATTTAATTGTGTTATTTGGAAGAGCGAGTTGGCGCATTATGTTACACCCAGAGCAACAATGAATAGACTAGGCAGAACCGAGAATATTATAATATACATGTGTGTTTTATTACAAAGGGAGCACTGGTTGTTATATTACATAGGCCGCATTACGAAACATATAGTCGTTTTAAAAGAAAAAAAGAGAGGGATGATAGGGTTTGGATATAATTCAATGAGTGATTCCCCTACTTTACATGTCAAATGCTATATAGGAAACCCAATAAATATAAAATACCTAAATTAAAAAACCTTGATTTTGAAGGGGTAGAGGAAGTTAAACCTTAAGGTGAAATTTTGTAGGAAAAAGCAAGGGTTTAAGGTAAGTATTTATTTTATTTTATTTTTTCTGAATTTTAATTAAATTTAAATAGTAAGAGATATCATACAAATTTCTACTAGTAAAATCTATAGTAAAATTTTTATTATAAAGTGTTTTTTTTTTAATTTTTTTTTCTAAATAGCGAATAAATCTAACAGAAATTGTAAAATATTTTAACAGTAAAATTCAATATTTTTTCTATACAGGGTTTTCAGTGAATCACCATACATTTCAACTTCTATTCTTTCAACGAATCCAAAATATTTTTTAGCTCCACAATTGTCCCCCTTGAAAATTCTCTCTTTTAATTAAACCCTAAAAAAATTATAAATTTTTTTATTAGAAAAATAAACAATAAAATTTAAAAATATTACTATGTAGGTTTTTAAGTGAATCACCATAACTTTCATCTTTTGAACTTTTGAAAAGTTCTGCTACTCCAAAGAATTATGATGTCGAAACAAAATAATGAAAGCTCCAGCCCTTAGCACCTCTGTGGACCACGTTTCATAATATTTCATATTGGATCCACCTGACTCAAAACATAAAAATATATAGGCTACCTTTCATCATATTTTCAAAATGGACCCACATCCAACATTAAGCACAAAATCAAGTAACAACTCTGAAACCAAATTCTGAATCAAATCATTCAATCACTGAACCAACTGAATCATTGTATCAAACTAAATCTCAATCAACTTTTGCAACCAATCCATAACAGATATAAACCATCCAGATCAATTCAACATAATAAGTACATAGAGCCCATCAACTATCATCAATCACCAACACTGAAAACCCTGACCAGATTAAGCTTCAAATTGTATATTCCATTGTTCATAATAATACCTGCGTATGTACGTTCTTCCTCTCTACAAAACACGCGTACATATTTTAGATTATTGATCATTGAATCATGAATCACTGTAAAATTGAATGAATCACTGAACCATTCACAGATCACTGAAATAATCACTAATTACTAACCAATCTAAGATCATTTTAGCATCAATACTAACCAATATTACAATCATGAACAACGAGACTAATCAACATGGTCAGAAAAATATCAGCATGGTCAAGGCTTCATTGACAGAAAACAAGAAACAGAGCATAACTCGTCAAATGTCATCATTTATCAGCACTGCAAACCCTATAACATACACGTGAAATTCATGAAACATATCAATGTATGTGCATGATTACCATGCATACCACCCACGTACATATCTCAAGATACAGAATAAATTCCTAGAAATTATACATGACTATACGAAACCAGATTTGTGTATTTGCGCGACTATGCAACAACAAACTAGCATACAAATATGAAATTACTGAAACATACTTTCACTGTAACCACAACATGCTTCACAAACTTCAATATCACGCATTCATAACAAAGTATCATTATCACAACATATCTATCATTGTCACCAGATAAACAGATCAAGCAAGTATATTCTTTAGTCTTTACTACACTTTCATATCTATTAGATTTGAGTCATCGCCTTACACATAAATACCCCATAACTTGCACACTTAACACCTTGATCTCCATCTCCTTGTATATTTTTAGCCTTATCCAATACCTTAGGTAAATCCCTTGGTAATGTTGTTAGTATTCTTTGATGGGTTCAAATAACCATTTTCGCACCAATTACTATGGCCCAAAACCATGGTAAAGACCCATGATGATCTAAATTACCATGGTGCAAATTATGTACATGACTTTTACTCACATTTCCTACATATGTATGCAACCCTTCTCCATAGGAACCACCTATGCTTTCTCAAACTTTACTTTTGTCGTCCAACTGTCACTAAACTAATATTTCTTTGTCAATGTCTTCTGTAGAATCTTTACCATTATGTATGAGCTCATATTATCGCAATTTTTTCATCAAACACATCTTTATCAATTAGTTTTCAATCAACGACACCACATTAGCCATAGTCCCAACATTGTGTTTACAACATTAAACACATGAGGCATTTAATTGTTCATCATTTTCATGGAAAATTAATTTTTAAAAATAATTTTAAGTTATGATGGTGTGATTCATAAGGATAAACATACCACAATGATTTAACGATGTTATTTGGAAGAGGCATGTCAGTGCATTATATCACACTGGGATCAACAATGAACAAACTAGATAGAATCGAGAGTATTATAATATACCAGTGTGTTGTATTACACAGGGAGCACCGATGCGTTATATTACATAGGGAGCATCAGCGCGTTATATTACATAGGGTGCACTGTGGAACATATACTCATTAAAAAAAAAGGAGAGGAATGACAAGGTTTGGATCTAATTCAATAATTGATTCCATTACCTTACATGTCAAATTCCCTATATATAGTAAGTACATAAACCCATTAAATCTAAAATGCCTAAATTGAAAAACCATAATTGTGAAGTGGTAGAGGAAGTTAAACCCTAAGGTGAAATTTTGCTGGAAGAAGCAAGGGTTTAAGGTAAGTATTGATTTTTTTCTAATTTTTAATTAAATTTAAATAGGAACTGATATTGTAAATATTTCTACTAGTAAAATCTATACTAATTTTTTTACTATACAAGGTTTTAAAAAAAAATTTGGATCCAAAATATTTTGCAACTCCACAATGCTCCCAGTATGTCTATCTTGAAAATGATCTCTCTTTTAATTAAACCCTAACAAAAATTGTAAAAAAAAATTATTAGGAAAATAAACAAAAAAAATTATTAGAAAATTAAACCAAAAAAATTAAATTTTTTACTATGCAGGTTTTTTAGTGAAACACCGACCTTTCAAATTTGATCTTTTGAATAGTCTTGTTGCTTCAAAGAATTTTGTTGTTGCAAAGTGCTCCTGGTAATTCTCTGTTGCAAATCACGCCCTTGAAATTTTGGGTAAAATAATGAAATTGTGAATAATTGTTTAATGTTTAAAACACTTTATGAAATCAAATTTAGAAAAATCAATTGTTGGTGATTTTTATATAAATGTTTTTTTTTCAATTTCTCTGAACATCTATATGTTTGATAGTTAAGCGTACCGATGTTTTATAAAACAAGTGCATTGACATTGTTGGGGCACCAAATTTTTCAATGCACCATCATGCTACAATTTATTTTTTTTAAATCCCGAAATGGCATGATTAATTTTTTTAATGCAACAGTGTGGTTTCTATTTGAAAGCAATTGTGCTCTAATTATTATAAGAGCACCGAGTTGGTGGAATATGTTTTTATTTTTTTAAATCTAGAAATAGGTATGTAGTGGTGTTTTTTGTTTAACACATCGATTTGTTTTTAAAGAAGAGCACTAATATGATAACATTTTTTTTTTGGAATGTCGGAAATCGATGTGGGTATTATTTGAACGCCTTGGTGTTGTTTTTGTTTTAAACACATCGGTGCACTTTGTTGTGAGAAGTGCACCATTTGATTTTAAAATTTATATGAAATTTTAATTTCACATAAAATGGCATATTAATCTCAAATTATCCTTTGAGATGCATCCACATGAATTACAATAGTTCATAGTATACATTTTCCACTTAAAGTCACCTTATTATTGAAAAATGATTTGAAAACTATATTTAAATTCAAATTGTGGTTATATATTTCTCGAGAATAATTTTAGATATGCACATAAAATTTTATTTATGATTTTTATCAATGCATGGGAAAAAATATCAATAATATGAAATGACCATTTCTTCAAATTCCAACGTGTTCCATATTATTGATCAATTTCTTTCACAAAGTTATCCCTTTCCATATCCATTATGTTTAGATTTTATTTATATTTTGATTATCTAATTTATTTTATTTTCTTAATCCATGCCAATTTGAATAAAAATGTATCCAAATTTGTAGAATATTGATTTAAAATCAAGTTCAAATGGAAAAAATATTCCTCCATTTCAAAAATTCTAGAAGCTCTTATCAGGAGAAATATATCGTAAGAAATTGGTAGATGAAAATGGGCAGTCTCTTCACCCTACCAATTATAACATGACATCTTCTAGCCGCAATCTTGGATCAAGGATGGTAATAATTATTTGGTATAATGTAATTTCAACAAACAAATTGCATTGAAATTCTTATTAATATCATTGGTATTATACTAATCGCATTCAATATTTTTTGAAATTAGGATTCTAGTGATGATGAGAGACCCACATACCATATTCCTGTGCACCCCACTACAATGTCAACTCGAGAGAAGTTTGCATTAAGAACATAGGGATTGTGTGCAACAACTAAGTAATTATATTCTCTTTATGTACATTTTTAACTTCATACTAGACATTTGAATTGTAACATCTATATACATTTTATATTTTTAATTATGTTTTGGTTATTAGAAACATGACACTGTGATTTTTTCAAATTTGTTATAAGTTTTCATAGTGTTTGGTGTGTGAATGTTAAGACCCATGTAATCGTAATCTGATATATGTTCTTCATATTGTTTCCTTCTAATTTGACTCTTATTTTCCCATTTGAACTGGTAGCATTTAGAAAAGTACAAACTTTTCACAGTTCAGTTTCTAAAATTTGTGGTGCAATGGTGGTTTTTAGCAGGCACCTATGAGATCTAGGTGAGACACATGGATTGTGTGTATTGTAGGAAAACAATTAGGTGTTCTCCCTCTCTCTATCCTCCCATGGTCTAACCATATTGTATGGGGCTGCCATTTTCTCCTAATCATGTTGTTTCTCCCTCTACTAACGTGTTTTCTACATGATTCACATATATAACACATCAGCCCCATATATAAAATACAATTTTTTTTTATTAATATGGGGCTGATAATAAAATAATAATAATAATAATAATAATCGGTGTGCCCAAAGCACATTTATGCAACGAATGATTATTAGTTTTAATAATAATAATAATAATAATAAGTGTGCCCAAAACATAGTTATGGTCTAAAATTGGTTAGCTGTAAAACACAACCGCACTAGAATCAGTGCACAAATAACTATGACGCATTGTTGTCGGTTCACAAGTTTAATTTTTCGTAGTGGTCTGTCATACTTATGCACCAGTGCACATGTATAAAATTTTAGCACTGGTACGAAAAATTCACGTTATTAAATGCACCAAACTATAACTATATGTTTAAATATTATTTTTGTTGTTTGTTTGGTAAATATGATCGCACGGGTGCGAAAGAAACATATCAAGTGCACCACATTTTTTATGGTGATTAAGAGGCATTTGTTTGACTTTAAAATAGACTTGGTGATGAGTTTCTGTTTCCTATTTATATTATGTGAAATAAATATCTATTTCTTATGTATTTATAACTAGATTATTAAAGTGTAGATGTCTTTATAATTGTGACCCTCATGTACTATTAGCTAGGAGAAATGTGGAAAGCATGAATTTTAGTGACTATCTCGTGATAAGTATGTGGAAAAATAATATATTTTGAGTTTTTCATTAAGAAATAATCAAATATATTATTTTTCAAAAAGTTGAGATCTAATATATTATCATTTTTGTAGTATTTAAGTCATATTTATTATTAGAAAGAGTTAAATTTAAACCAGTACAATAGCTAATAAAGAACCAAAATAGAATCAAAATGTTATGTCTTCATTACTAGAAAAAAATCACTTGCCTCTTTAATGGAGAACTAACTTCCAATAGAGTAAATCCCCAACTACAAGTAACTTCCCAAGCCTTACGTTACATTTCTTTATCCTTATCTTTAAAGAGAGAAATTTCTAATTTCAATTAGTAAGATTTGCTACAAATATTAAACTTAAATTTCTTGAAAATATCATAACGTTAGTAATAAATTTAATTTTATAAAAATATTTTTTTAAGTTATATTAAATCTAAATTAATTGCGTCAAGATGCACTCTACAACTCTGTATGGGAGAAATGTTATCATGTAAAGTTACATTTAAAAATAGTAAAATAATAATTTAAATTAACAAATTAAAAATAGTAATAACAAAATAAATTATTGTTAGTCATAATTACAATACTTCAATTTATAACTTAATCTTATATAACTCTATATAGAGATATAAAGTAACTGCAAGTAAAAATAATAATTTAGCTTTAATTATGAGGAAAAAATGTAATTTTTTCACATGACAAGAAATAGTATTATTGATATTACATTATGTGTAATTCATTCTATGTTTCATTTACATGTGATATTTAAAACAAAAATATATTTATAACAAAAAAAAATTCACTGACAAGCATAAGTAAAATATTTCAATGTCCATATTAAATAACATAATTTTATAGATACTTTATATAGAGAAAAATAAAGTAATTTAAATTGAAAATTTCATTATATTTTCACTTTAGTGAGAAATATTGAGAAAATTCGTACTCCATAAATAGTTGCTTTCTAATTCAATGTGTGAGTGATATTTGTAACTTTTTGAATATTTAATATGGATTTGATATGTAATATTTTAGAAAATATTAACAATAAAAATAATTAAATGTATACATACAGGAAAAGAATATGAGGAGGGCATATTTTAACATTTTATTGTGTGAGTTATAAATAAAATATGTCAATGTCAACTACATATATATTATACCATCCTAAATACATATTAACACTAGATCTCCCAAGATCCTAGAGGGATCAAATCTCTTTTCAATCTAAATGATGTTTGCATCTCAAGAGATTTGATCCCTCTCAACACTTCGTATATCCAGAGTTAAATCTGACTTGAGTTTTTTAAATTTAGCAATATATTGAATTTTATAAACCAATATTGAATTAGTTAAATTGTATTTTTGAATAATTTATTATTATTATTATTTTATAATAAAAGATAAATGAGTTACACATTTTCGTCTTATTAAGAACTATCTAAATTATTTTACCCTTAATTAATTTTTCTTCGTCAGTATTGAAATATTTTACTAATTAAGTTAGATTTAATATCAATTAAATATATAAGCAATAGGAAAATATTTATTGTAATTTTAAAATCATAGTTTCAACCATACTAAACTTTGTGATTTATAAAAATAACTTTTCATTTTTTTAAAGTAAGTCATTTTGCATGCAACTTCATATATAAAAGTTTGATATAAGTTCACCAATACATAATCTATAATAAATATTATTTTATAAAAATAAACATCATGATTATAACCATATAACAATCATAAACATCCTCTAAGATACACACTTTAATTCACTGCCATCATCTAATTATATACACCTATAACACATATAAACGTCATTAGCTAGCACACAAATCTAATAATCTAATAGGGCATCATCATCATGATCACATCTAACAAAACAAAAACATTTTTATCTAACATCATCACCAAACACATCCTCAAGTTATTATAAACCTCATCTCAAATAATTGTTATCACATACACATCTATTTGCAAGCACATTAAATGAACATATCTAGCAAGCCCTAACAATATACACATAAACACCAACATATAAATTAAGTACATAAACATGAACAAAAAAAATGCACCATATATATATATATATATATATATATATATATATATATATATATATACAAACAGATCTAATAACTACATCAAGTCAAATAAGTGCAATCAAATTTCTGATAAAACAAACGTAGTAGTGTCTTCCAAGTCTGCAGTAGAAGATGATGGATGGTCAACTACGACATGATCAATGTCTGTTGAACTCAGATAAGGTGAAGGAGGAGGTGCTGGTCTGCAATAGAAGATGATGGATTTTAAACTACTGTGTCAACGCGCTCTACTGAACTCTGAGGTGGAGGAGGAGGTGGTTGGTTTACTCTACCGGGAGAAACATAGGGCACATCCTCTAGCTCTAAAATCTCATCATTAGGGGACTCACGAGGAGGTGTACTAATAGAAGGATCACCAACACCCTGATGGTCATGATCTAATGTGGTGGTACTACCAAACGCTATAGAAAATCCACAAAGATTCAACAGATCTTGTAATATTCTAAAATAAAATACCTGAATCTATTCTACAAATTTCAGAATCCAATTACAATTGCACAATCACATGAACAAGAAAGAGAAATAATTTCAATCCTACAACACAAATATGTATATGGGGAAATCCTCAGCAAAACACCCTTCTATTTGTATATTTCATTAAGTCAAGAATATGAAACAATACAATGCTTCTTTTATGCTTGAGAGCTCTCTGGACTATCTTTGATTATCTCACTCTGATCTAATCAACTTTGGTCAAATACTTAAAAAATTCCTTGCCCCTGTCTGACCAGCCTTTCTTACGCATTCTTGAGGGAATTAAGCCCTTATTAATTATGAAATTCCCACTAATTGATTACGAAATACATCCAAGGCATCCTTATGACCTCATGCATGACCTGTACAATTTTATAACTATACAACTCATAGTTTTCTTCCCTTTAACTCCAATGTCAAATGGGTCTTCATTTAGAGTGAATTATAAGTTATCTAATTGATCTCTGCATGTGAATTAAATCATATTTAATTCACTGGACCTCCCACTAGCTCATCCATCAGTTAGAACTAGTTAAACTTATTTTAACTCATATTTAAGTTAAACAAATAAAACTCAAAATAAACTACAACTGGACCCCCTAATACTTAGAGTGAACTCTACATGCCTCTAGTTTGACCCTCAACTTGAATGGACTGAGCTAACTAAGACTTCCCTACTCAGTGAACTCGTATAATATGTCATGTGATGTGTAATTACAATTTCCTTCTAATTTAATTAAGGGAAAATTAAATTAGAATTCCTTTTGATTTCATTTTCAATATTTCTTGTTGTCATTTTCAGCACTCCCTCTCAGCAAGAAAGGAATTCAACTTTATCCCAATTCAGTACCTTTGGAATGTTCTACATGAAACACATCTATCTAGTGTTGTTGATACTGCAATTTCCGAAACTAAAAATCATCCAAACTAAATCAATATGATGCATCTATCACTATAGTCACTAACTGCTACTAGCTACTGCACTATAAACTGAAAACTTTGTGTTGTTGTTGACTCTGCATTATGTCATCTGCACTTCTTCCAACTCTACTCTATGCTCCCCAGTATCTGACTGCTACTAGTCTCTCCATGTGTCACTTTGACATATTACTGCATCAACTGCCATTGATCCATCCTACTACTGTGTATTTTGGGCTCCCGTAGCAAGGTAATAATCCATGAGACAAAACATCTCAATGGATCCAACCCATATTTCTACACTCTTGGGATTATGACTTCACATCGCCCCACCTTTCGCCTAGATTTACGGTTTCATGTGCTCCCTCTACCCACTTGGATCAAAATTCCCCCTACTAGAGGTCTCTGCTTGAGTGGATGCCTCCACTCAGTCTCCTCTCTGCTTCTCTAATTATGGTTGATCTAGACATTTCTGAGGATTTTTCTAAGGTTGCATGTTGAGAGGTAATTCATGCTCCCTCTCAACTGCTAGGTCTCTAACCTTTTACTTGCTCATCAAAGCTTTTCATTCATCTTTGACCTTGAGAGAATACATTTTATTGACTCACACACCAATATTTTTCACCTGTCCCATGGCGATGTGTCTAAGGAAAACCTTTCCTTTTCTAAATGTCACATCATAGCCATGGTATTCCAATACCGCTACAGAAACCATATTCGTATTTAGTATTGGAACAAACAATACATTTATGAGTCTGAGAGGGGAGCCAAACTCCCTCTGAAAAGTAAATTTACTGATTACGATTGCGCTATACCTCCCATCATCTCCAAACTCTATGTTATGTTGAGGTACTCCTCCGACTCACTTAAGAGATCTCTATTCCTTGTCATATGGAACAAGACACCGCTATCGAGATTCCACATGCATCCCATTACACTATTGGCCATGCATGTGTAGAAATTTTAATAACTGATATATTATTCACCGAGATTCTCCTGATCACACACTATTTTAACTTCATGCACAATACAGAATCTCTTCTACTATTGATCATTACATGAGGAAATAAAATCAATTGCATGCACACATTAAAACCATAAAAATTCACATATATGAACACAGTATTTCATGGGAAAGCTTAAAGCTGAAAACCCCCAACTATCTGTATATTATATTTCATAGATATCATGTAACAATCATTGTACAAAGCTCCTCACAAGCTCTCATTACAACCTCCAATTGCTACACACTAATCAAGCTAGATCTAGAAAAACACATGCTCCAATCTCTGCCACCTGATAGCTAGCCTCTATTGCGTAATAAATGTTGTAGGATGGCTCATTAAATAACTTGAACCACCTGGCTTGTACTGCACAATCCTCACGGGCTCCTCCAATCACTGGTTGTTGCAAATATGCAACAGTATAGTCACAACTGATAGTTAACCTGCTCTTTCACCTATCTCTGCACTGGTCTCCACTGAAACTGTACATGCACTGAAGTTAACTGATGTATTCTTTAGTTGATTAATGAGTTTATAAATAGTGAATTAATTAATAATTAATTCACACCACTCTTCACTAGTGTATTAATCAGTTAGACTAAATACAACTAGTTCAACTATGTTTAGATTAGTTAAACTAAACACAACTCCATTAACTCCTCAATCAACTCCACCAAACTCTGTCACATGAGTTCTAACTGAAGTATCCATGCAATAGCTCCACTTAACCCTTAGGAATAGCGTAATTCCTTCTGTCAGCTCCTGTGCCACATCTGTGCACTTAACTGAAGTGCTCCAAAAGAATAAGATAATGTTTAGAGTCCAAATATTATTAAGAGCTAATAATATTTGACATATCTATTTTTAGACTGGCAATCTAAAAATAGATTCCGCCCAATATGTCTAAAAATAGAAGTCCATCTATTTTTTTCCAACTTGACCAACCATCCACAAATAGCATCCTGCAACTCATAGAACATGATCCATATGTCTAAAAATAGACATAGTCTAAAAATATAATTTGCGCCAAAAATAGCCTGTGGGCCCACTTAGTGAAGGCGACTTCTTTCCACTAAGCTCATCATTTTGTTGCAATCTCAACACTCCCTCTCAACAAGATAAGGATTATCTGCCACCCCTATCCTGCCTCTGTGGTATTCGAATTTTCTCCTGGTGAGTGCCTTCGTCAAGATATCAGCATCCTGATCCTCCGTGGGAATATATGAAAGTAACATGATCTTCTGCTGCACACAATCTATGATATGATGACATCGGTCCGTGAAGCCATGCCACCTCAACTCATCCTCCTATCTGTACCATGATCCATATCCTGATGTGCCTCTGAGATATCTCAATACATGCTTACCTGCCTTCCAGTAGAGCTTGGTAGGCTTAACCATAGCTTGTGAAAGCTGGTTCACAGCATAGCATATGTCGAGTCGTGTATTGAACAGATACATAAGCGACCCCACCAACAGTTGATAAAAAGTGGCATCCACTACCTTCGCCGAAGTAGCATCCTCCTCCCTCTAACCACCAGGAAGAGGAGTATCAATAGGCTTGCAGCCATGCATGTTGAACTTCTCCACTATCTCCCGGGCATACTTGCCTTGAGAAACAAACAGTCCATCACTACGCTGCCAAATTTCCAATCCCAGGAAATAATGAAGGAGGCCCAAGTCCTTCATCTCAAACTCCTTTGCAAGATCATCCTTGCATGAGTGTATCAACATTTCATCACCCGTAAAAATAAAATCATCTACATAAAGTAAAATGATCAGCAACTTACCCTCCACCACTATCTGGTATAGGTTCGAATCCACCTCACTCTTGGAGAATCCAAGTCCGGTGAAATAACTGTCTATCCATGTGTACCAAGCACGAGGTGCTTGTTTCAACCCATACAACGCTCTCTTGAGCCTACACACATGCGACTCGCTGTTGAAGATCTCGAAACCTTCGGGTTGCTCTATGTACACCTCCTCCTCAATGATTCTATTGAGGAACACAATCTTCACATCCATCTAATGAATGTGCCACCCCATCTGCGCTGAGAGAGAAAGAATCGTCTGTATGGAAGAATACCTTGTGATAGGTGCAAAGGTTTCCTCATAATCGATCCCCTCAATCTGTGAAAAGCCTTGGGCAACAAATATTTCCTTTTTATTCTCCACACTCCCGTCTACTGCCTGCTTCACTTTGTAGATCTATCTCAAACCCACCACTAATTTCCCTTCTGGCCTCAGGACAATCTCCCATGCACTGTTTCTGACAATCGAATCATACTCTTCCACCATGGCATCTACCCATGTGGGATCCTCCACATCTTCCTCGAAAGAGGATGGCTCCGTCATGATACAATTGCTCATAAGAGCCATGTACCGAGTATACCATTCAAGTGACTGTCTCTGCCTATGCTATGATGTAGGTGCTCCTACAACCTTCTATGCGTCTTGAGCCAGTCGCTCAGCTTCTGTAGTGCGCTTCCGCCCTCTGATGGTTGGCACTGCATGAGTGGTCTCTTCCACTCCATGAACCTCCTCTAGTGGCTGATCCACATCCTAAGGCTCTCCTTAGGAACTAATAGCTCCTTATCTGCATGCAAGTGTGGCTCCCTCTCAAATGAAAACTTCATGGCTTTCTCCTCATGAGATTTGATATCCCGTCGCACAACAATCTTGCGACTGTCTGGAAAATACACACGATAGTTGTGGGGTGTATCAATGTACCCCACAAATATCCCAACCTCTGCAGTCAGCTCCAGCTTCTTCCTGGCATCCTTCATCACATAAATGTAAACAAGTGAACCAAAATCCTCAAATGGGAAATATCAGGCCTCTTACCAGAAAGCGCCTCCTCGGGTGTACTCATGCCAAGTATCCTATGAGGACAACGGTTCTACACATATACTGCAGTATTGCATGCCTAAGCACAAAAGTGTATGGGAAGGCCCTGATCATGCAACATCGCTCGTGCAGCACCCATGATCGTTCTGTTCTTCCACTCAGCAACCCCATTCTGTTGTGGGTTATGATAGTGCTATGAGCTCTCTTCGAATTCCTTTTGCGCTGCAAAAGTCCTTGAATTCGCCAGAGATGAATTCACCACCATTGTCGCTCCTAAGAGCCTTCACCTGCTTCCCCAATTCTTTCTCAACCAGTGCCTTGAGCTCACAAAACTTTGAGTATGTCTCGCTCTTCTTCTGCATGAAGAAGATCCAGCACTTCCGAGAAAAATCATCAACAAATATCACATAGTACCTGTGCTTTGCTGTCAAAGCTACTGAGAAATATCCACACATGTCTATGTGAATTCTCTCAAGGATCGTCGTGGAGCAACTATCCTTCTCGTGAAAGGTGGCTTTCACAAATTTTCCCAAGGTACATCCCTTGCACTGATCTGACTACGCAACAGTACCCTTAGGAAGCCAAGTAGAAATCTGTTGCAGTATCTTCAAAGCTCCATGGTCAAGGTGGCCCAATCTCTGGTGCCACAACTTGCCATCATACCGGCTAACCACTCCTTATGCCTTGCCTGCCATTGTTGCACAGCCATCTACCTACAATTGATAAAGGTTCTTAACTCGAACCCCTATCCTCTGGGTATCACCAGTTGCCTTACTGTGCAGGAAATCCTTTCCCTCGCTAAAGACAAAATCATATCCCTTGTCTTCTAACATCACCACAGAGATCAAATTCTTCTTCAATCCTGGAACATGCATCACTTCCTTCAATATGAAGGGTTTACCAGACTCCCTCTCAAAGGAAATGGTACCGATACCAGTCGCACTATATCTACCACCATCGCCCATCTCGATGTGCACTCCAAGATCTTTCTCATCCAGATCAGTAAACAAATCTCAATCTCCTATCATGTGAAAAGATGCACCACCATCAAGAAACCACACTGAACCCATCACACTTGTGACCAAGCATGCGATCAGTGAAAAATCCAGCTCAAACTACGAGGCTAAGGCCTCTCCAGCTGCAGATCCATCAGCCTGCTTATTTTTCTTCTTCTGTGGACAACTAATGGTGTAATGTCCATGTTGGTGACAATGAAAGCACTTCACCTTAGACATGTCCTGCTTCTTGCCTTTCACACCGGATTGAGAAGCATTCTTCTTTCTCTTCCCCTTCTTTTCTTTGGCAGCCAAAGAAAAATTTTCTTCATCTGAGTTCTTTGATGAATATCTATCCTTGGTACTTCGCCTTATCTCCTCTTGCACAAGATCCGGCCAAATTCGCTCCCATCCTGGCAATTTCTCCCGACCATTGACAGAGTCCTGATAGGAATGCCAACTCTTCAGAAGCCCAAGGAGAGCCAAGCTCACCAAGTCCTCGTCATCAACAATAACCCCCACACTTCCCAGCTCATCCCTACTTTGGATGAACTTCGTGAGGTACTTGGGCATACTGTCACCTTTCTCCATTTTTATGTTTCTGAGTTTATCCTTGAGCGCCAACTTCCTCTCGTCGCTCTTGCTTTGGAATAAATCTGTCAAAGATTTCCACATCAAGAATGGAGAAGCCTTACCATGAAGGCTGGAAACTATGTCATCCTTCACACCTTCCAATAGAATTCTTCGACACTTTGTTGTCTTCTTTTTCCATGCGTCAAGTACGGCAGCATCATTAGAAGTAGGTTTTGGAATTTCTGCATCTATGAACTCCTTAAACCCATTGTCATCTAGCACCGCCTCCATCTTGTCCTTCCATGCAATATAATTCGAGCTATCCTAAAGGGCATACTCCAATCGCAATCCGTTGAAAGACATCTCAACTTTGACACCAAGAAAACACTGATGCAAATTCGAATTCCACCAGCACAAAACTCAATCGCTTCAATGTTTTGCAATTGCTCCAATGATCAATATCGCTCTGATACCATGTAGAAATTTGAATAACTGATATGTTATTCACCGAGATTCTCCTGATCACACACTATTTTAACTTCATGCACAATACAGAATCTCTTCTACCATTGATCATTACATGCGGAAATAAAATCAATTGCATGCACACATTAAAACCATAAAAAATCACACATATGAAATTAGTATTTCATGGGAAAGCGTAAAGTTGAAAACCCCCAACTATCTGTATATTATATGTCATAGAGATCATGTAACAATCATTGTACAAATCTCCTCACAAGCTCTCAACACAACCTCCAATTGCTACACACTAATCAAGCTAGATCTAGCAAAACACATGCTCCAATCTCTCCCACCTGATAGCCAGCCTCTATTGCGTAATCAATGCTGTAGGATGGCTCATTAAATAACTTGAACCACCTCTCTTGTACTGTAAAATCCTCATGGGCTCCTCCAACCACTGGTTGTTGCAAATATGCAATAGTATAGTCACAACTTATAGTTAACCTGCTCTTTCACCTATCTCTGCACTGGACTCCACTGAAATTGTCAATGCACTAAAGTTAACTGATGTATTCTTTAGTTGATTAATGAGTTTATAATTAGTGAATTAATTAATAATTAATTCACACCACTCTTCACTAGTGTATCAATCAGTTAGACTAAATACAACTAGTTCAACTATGTTTAGATTAGTTAAAATCAACACAACTCCATTAACTCCTCAATCAACTCCACCAAACTCTCGTCACATGAGTTCTAATCGAAGTATCCATGCAATAGCTCCACTTAACCCTCAATAATAGCGTAATTCCCTCTCTGGCTACCTCTGTACCACATCTGCACTTAACTCGAAGTGCTCCAAGAGATAAGATAATATTATAGTCCAAATATTATTAAGAGCTAATATTCACATACTGCTTAGACCGGCAATCTAAAATATTCCATTTATGTTCTGCAAAAATAGAAGTCCATCTATTTTTTTCCAACTTGACCAACCATCCAAAAATAGCATCCTGCAACTCATAGAACATGATCCATATGTCTAAAAATAGACATAGTCTAAAAATAGACATAGTCTAAAAATGGACTTTGTGCCAAAAATAGCTTGCAGGCCCACTTAGTGAAGGCAACTTCTTTCCACTAAGCTCATCATCTTGTTGCAATCTCATAAGCATGCAATGAGAGTGAAATCAAGTTCGAATTGTCAAGCTAGAGCTTCACATGTTGCTAGTATTGCAGGCTCCTTCTTACTTGCATTTTGTGGACATTTCATGGCATAGTGCCCAAACTCGTGATAGTGAAAACATTTGATGTTGGACAATTCTTTCTTATTGTCCTCTTAGCTCTATGACTTATTTCCCTTGGCTTTATTTCCTTTTTTGACTAATTCAAAATGGTCTTTTTTGTCTTTGGAAGAGGTCTTACCTATGGTGTTCCGTCAAATCTCTTCTTGCACCATGTCGGACCAAAATCGCTCCCACTCTAGTAGCTTCTCCCTCCCATTTACCAAATCTTGGTAGTTTTTCCAGCTCTTGGGAAGTCCTAAAGTGCTAGGCTCACTATACCATCCTCACGAATGGTAACCCCAACAATTCCAACCTCATCTCGACATCGATTGAACTTCATCAATTATTTTGGTATTGTGTCGCCCTCCCCCGTATTGATTTTTCTAAGCTTGTCCTTCTGCGCTAGCTTCTTGTGGTCTGTGTTTTTGTGAGATAAATTTGGCAAGGCCTTCCATATAGCATATGGATTTTCCTTTCCATGGAGAGATTCGAGACAATATGCTCTTGAACTCCTAACATAATCCTTCTTGCATTTTTTACATTCTTCCTCCATGCATCAAGATTTTGAGCATCTATTATTATGGGCCTAGGAATATCATTGTTTATGAATTACTTCAACCCGTTGTCATCCAACACTACCTCCATTCTGTCCTCCCAATATATGTAATTCAAACTACCCTCAAGGGCATATTTGAGTCTCAATCCATAGAAAGACATCCTGATTTGTTGCTGGTCCTAAAGAATAAATCTGCAAATTTGGTTCACCTGTTGTTAAGTCCCTATATTAATAGTGTAGCCCCTTATTATGTTAGTGTAGCCCCACTTATTGTTATTATTGTACCCTTGTAACCCCCATATTGTTATTATTGTGCCCTTAAATTATTATTGTTAGGTCGGCTAGGATTACATTGTGGCCCACTAGGATTACATTATGGCCCCATGGACTCCTATATATAGAAAGGAGGTTTTGTGAATTGTATCATCCAAGAATTGTTCATTCATGTAATGTATTGGAGGTTGCCCTCTCGAAGTGGCTTATTTCTAAGGCGTTGATATCTCTTTTCTTCTCTTTTTGGAGTTGGTTACACAACATTTGGTATCAGAGGCTTGGGATTCTAGGGTTTCACTGCTCCAAACAGGTCATCGTGGCATTTTCGCTATAACTTTTTTTCTACGAAGTTTCAGAAGCTGAAATTTTTAGGGTGCGAAGCTGAAATCCTGAGGAAGATTGTCTAAAAATTTCAGAGCTTGGTTCGCAACATTTTCGGAGATATCATCTGTGGAAGTTAGGCCTTTTTTCAAGCTCCTAAACAAGTCATCGTGGAATTTGCGCTATAAAAAATTTTCTACGGAGGTTCAGAATCTGAAATTTGTATGGTGAGTAGTCGGGAATCCCGAGGAAAGTCGTCAAAAAATTTCTGCTAGAGCTTGGTTCGGCAATATTTTTGGAGATATGATCTCAGAAGGTAGTGCTGTGCTCCCCCATTTGCATCTCAAAGATGTGATCGTGGGAAAAGTTCAATAACTCTCTCTCCGGGGCGCGGGATTTTGAGTGCCGTAAAACGTGGTCGCAAGTACACTGATCATAGTTTCTGGCTATCAATTTCAGAGACAAAGGACTAAACAGTAACACGTGGCAAGTTCTACAAGTGTGCTTTACCGAACCAGTCTTGCATCAGCTACTGTGGATATCGACACAACTTTGTCTTGGAAAATAAAAATCAGATCGACCATGTAACAGCAGGTAACTTTAGAGGGCTATCAAAGTTGATGAATTTCAGATATTGAAGATCTGTGAATCACAGTAGATAATACATGGTCAATATCGAGCTCCTCAAAGCAAGTAAAAGGTGTGTATTGTTTTTCCCGAATTGCATAAATCTTGTTTGAAAATCAGTTTGAAGTGATTCCAAGGGCCTATTGAGCATATATTTCAATTTTGAATTCTGAAATGCCTCATAAAAAGAATTCAACACCCATTAAGCCCTCAGAAATCTATACTATGATGCATGAAGTGGAAGAATTGCAATATGAGATATCAAAATTATGGTACCAAGTGCAACAAATTTCGATCTTACGAAGAGCAACCAAAGATGACATAGATGGTTTAAAAGAAGAAATGGAGGCTAAGTTGGATGGTTTTAAGGATAAAATATCAAATAATAGCTAATATGGATGATAAATTAGTGGAAGATCACATCGAGCATCAACAACAAGTTCTCCAACTCTCAAAGGATAACCTAAATTTGGTGCAGAATCTAATGAAACAATAGGAAGATCAACATCACATTGAAAGAAGTTCTGAAGCAATCACAAAAACAAGAACTTGACAAGTACAATCAATTTTAGAGTATCTCAACAAGTGGAAGAACTTTCTTGTAGAAGATTCCACATGGGAGGATGAGAATTTTATACATAAGCATCAAGAAATAATCAAGCATTGAGGACAACACTTGTTTGAAGGAAAGGGGCATGTTAAGTCCCTATATTAATATTATAGTCCCTTATTATGTTACTGTAGCCCCCCTTATTGTTATTGTTGTACCCCTGTAACCCCCATATTGTTATTATTGTGCCCTTACATTATTAGTGTTAGGTCGGCTAGGATTACATTGTGGCTCACTAGGATTACATTATGGCCCCATGGACTCCTATATATAGAAAGGAGGTTTTGTAAATTGTATCATCCAAGAATTGTTCATTTATGTAATGTATTGGAGGTTGCCCCCTCGAAGTGGCTTATTTCTAAGGCGTTCATATCTCTTTTCTTCTATTTTTGGAGCTGGTTACACAACACCTGTTCAAAACAAACTCCTATTCTTCTCTTATATTATGATTCCCACTCTAATACCATGTATAAAATCCACATAGATTCAATCGATCTTGTAATATTCTAAAAAATATATACTTGGATCTATTATACAAATTGAGGAAGCCAATTAAGATTGCAGAATCACATGAACAAGAAAGAGAAAGAATTTCAATCACAGAACACAAATATGTATCTAGAGAAAGCCTCAGCTAAAATCCCTACTATATTTATATTGCATTATGTCAAGAAGATGAAACAATAAAATTCTTCTCTCATGCTTGAGAGTTCTCTGCACTATCTCTAATTGTCTCTCTCTGATCTAAGAAAGTTTGGTCCAATAATTAACAAATTTCTTGCCCTTTTCTGACCATCCCTGCTCACGCATTCTTGAGGGAGGTTAGACCCTATAAATTGGGAAATTCCCACTAATTTATTGCACAATACATATAAGGAATCATGATGACCTCATGCATGACGTGTACAATTTTCTAATTATACGACTCATAGTTTACTTCCTTTTAACTCCAATCTCAACTAAGTCTTCCTAAGAACTGACAAAATACAGCTATTTAGAGTGAATTATCAGTTATATGATTGATCATTGAATTTGAATTGAATCATATTGAATTCACTGGACCTCTCACTAACTCATCCATGAGTTAGAACTAGTTAAATTGATTTTAACTCAAATAATTAAGTTAAATAATTAAAACTCAAAATAAAATGCAAGTGGACCCCCTAAAACTTAGAGTGAACTCTACATGCCTCCAGTTTAACCCTCGACTTGAATTGACTAAGCTAACTTGTATAAGCTTTCATGTGATGTGGAATTACAATTTCTTAAAATTTAATTAAGGGACAATTAAATTAGAATCCATTTTGATGTAATTTTCAATATCGTTTGTTTCAATTTTTAACATAAGCATCATGATCATGATCATCACCCCCATCATCACTATCACCACCCTCATCTCATGTATATGTCATTGAATTATTCCCTGCATCCCTCACCTCCGCCAGTTCCCTATTAGCTCAGTTGATGTGTTGTATAAGATACATTATCTCGCACAGATAGTCCTTGTAGAGATCCATGAACATAGAATCTGCATCGTTATCTCGAGGCATCGTAAGGTAGACTCCCTAGTGAACCAAAACTCTATCCAATTTGTCGTAGTAGTCCATCTGAAATAAAATACCAACCCTATGGCCCCAAATGCCCACACCCCCTTTGAGAATGTGCCTCAACTTCTTGGGCCTCATCCATCTCCTCATCTCCTCCATCTGACGGTGGGGGAGGAGGCATGTCCCCATCAAATTATTCGATGTCTACAAAATATATAGTACACAAAAATAATTAGACAATTTCATTAAGAAATTTAACAAAACAAGTTAAAAAACGTACTAGAACAAATTTTATTCTAATTCATTAATACAAGAAAATAAAAGATATTAATCTAAATAAAACACTAATATTACCTATATCATATAGAGGCTTAGCTGTTGTGAAGTGGATTTTGGGACACCCTCTCCTATCAATACTTTCTTACGAAAACACTAATGTGACAAATGCATGGTCATCCTCACTGGCCAGTAGCGGTAGTGCCTCAGGAGAAACCATGGTAGGATACTTTGGTAGACCCCTCTTGGGCATCATCTGCCCCTAGATGTGCATGTGGACCTTAGTGATCGTCCTAGGAGAGTGACAGTAAAATGTAGGCCTTGTCTCTAGAAACCTATCAAAAAATAAACAAAAAATCTCGGAAGTGAAAGGGAAGGTCTCCCTCCCATGTCTCAATGCATGACATCTACCTAAAGCCATGCAAAACGGTCTCAAAAAAATGGAAGACCATCTCATGCAACATGGCACCTAAAGAAAAGAATCAAAATAATACAAAAGAGGGAAACTAATGCATTGTCCATCACTACTAGAGTGTGCAATGGTGATGACTAATAACAAGAGGCACCTAACCTCCTCTGTAGCAAAAGAATAAATTTGTGTTTGTCCACCACAGACTTGAAAATTGGATGGATGAACTGCATGAGGCACAACATATCTTTGAGTGTAGGAATGATGAATCTCAGTTGCAACCCCATGGGGGACATCAGGGAACTAGGGAAAGTCCTCCCCTCTACTGGATAATCTAGTGATAAAGTATATTTCCTCCTAAGTGGGCCTATACCACGTTCTAGGACCAACACAGAAATCGTGCTCCTGGGCACCCCATCAACAGATCAGATGAACCAATAAGTCAGATTGTGCCTTCAAGGATGTAGCCTCCTCATAGCACTTAAGGAGGCCTACATTCCTCAAGAGCTCTCAAGTCACTGCAGTAATAGGGCGAGGTTATAAATCCCTCTCCCACTCTCTCGCCTACCATGTTCAGATCATATTCTACTAGTTTGTTGGTTGCTACTTCTCTTTCTGTTGCTCCTTCTACTGGCGTCTTTGCTACATGATTGACATATAAAATACAATTTTTTTTATTAAATGAAACATATATTTATAAATATGGAAACATAACTTTCAATTAAAAAATTAAAAATCATTGGTGTGCTCAAAACACGGTCATGCACCGGCGTCAGTACATTTTCAACGATAACTGCACCGATATCAGTGCGCACAATAGTATAATGCACCATCGTTGATTCACAAATTTAACTTTTGATACTAGTGTGGCACGTTTGTGCACGTATAACCATTTCGCACTGGTATGGAAATTTCAATTCATCAAACACATCGAGTTATAGATATATTTTAAATATTAATTTTGCAATGCATTTGGTAAATATAAATGCACTAGGTGTGACGCACCGACATACAATATGTCACATATTTTCCAGTGCATTTTCATTTACAAAGTGCACTGTAACAACTTTAATGCATTATGTTCACACACCGGAATATGGTGCACCCTGTAAATTTACAAGGTGCACCGCTATCAGTGTGAGCCGAACATATCGAGCCCACAGCGCAGTGAATTTTTTTTTTCAAAAATATTGGTAAATTTAACCTAATTTTTAATTATAATCCACTAAAAATTTAAATTAGAAATAAACATAGACATTACTTGTACATTTGATCATCAGAGAGGCATTGTGGACTCGTAATGGAGAAAAACAAATTTTAGCACTGTTTAAAAATTTTGGAAACTTAGATAGTGAGCACAGTACAGAAGGATGGTGAGAAAGAGAAGAACCGACATCGGGGCACCTTCTTGTGGCAAGAGTGGCACCGATGCTTCAAATATCTCCCGCACTATAGATGGTAAAAATGAAAATTACGACCGAGAGGGTTTTTTAATTTAACCCTCCCCTAGTGCATTTATGTAACCGCATCGATGCGGGATATATCTTAAAGCACCACATTTTTTTAATCAAAAAATATCGTAGTGATTTTCTCAAGACACCCCGGGGCATTTCTATACAGGTACCGCATAGGTGTTTTGTTTTACTATAGCACTACTTTTTTTTTTTTTAATTGAAAACCTCTTAGTAGTGCACTTTAAAAGATGCCCTGGGACTTTTTGATAATTTTATCACACTAGAGCATTGTTAGAAAATAGCACCGTATTTTTCTGAAATTTAAAACTATAGTGATGCTCATTAGTGGTATGCAGCGGGACAATTTATTATATGAAGGACATCGGTGCTATCAACTATTCAAGCACCGATGTGTTTTGTTATTTAGTGCATCTTGTTTTTTTGATTTTATAAAAATAAATTTTCCATGGTGCACCATGTTATATGCAGCGTTGGTGGTTGTATGGATAGTAACGCACCAGTGCATTTCTATATTTTAGATGCATCATGCAAAAAACATCTGCTAAAACATTCGTCCACCCACCTCCACTAGTGACCTTCGCTACAAATGGATTTTTGGGCTATTTTTATAGGGTCCTCTACTAAAACCTCCTCTAGAAGGTCTTTTCCTTGTAGCGTTAGTCGATTAATTAGCCCGGATATGGATTTCATTATGCAAAGGTGGCTTACGTTGTGTGGAATGCAGAGGTGTGGAGTGCAGAGGTGGTTTTCATGTGTAGAATGTAGATGTGCAGAAGAAGCGTGTGCGGAGGTGGGAATAAAAATAGGCTGAGGAAACAAAGCATTCTCGAATAGCAACAAAATGTGGACCTCACATTGCCTTAATCAATTAATTAGTGGTATAGTCAGGAACTATGTTGCATTGCAGTTGTTAATATTGTTATATAATACATATCTAGTATGATAAATATTTAAATACACTATTGGTATATGCGGTCATATTTAACTATTTCAACAATATGAACAAATATATTTATATTCAAACACACATATGTTGATGCGTAGACATAAATACCTCTAGATATTAATATTGTTTCAAATATGTGATTTTATTGTTATAATTTAATAATAATACGATAGGATATTGATTTTCTTGTAAATACATATTAAATTTTATTTTATTTTATTTTTATTGTTTTTTTAATCAAGAGAAATTTTTCGTTGAACTGGTCTCGTGCTTTTGTGACACGGGGTCGATTCCAACTGCTATCATTATAATCTCTAGGTGCCTACATACACCCCTTCCACATCCGCAAGTGAATCAGGGGATTTGAACCTCGAACTTCCTCATACATAAGACTTCATTTTGACAGTCATCCCCAATTGAGTTACCCCCATTTCATTTTTAATCCTAAAGTAAAATTCAAAAAAAAAGTTGAATTTTTTTTTTTAAATATAATAAAACATTTTAATAGTTCAAAGTCCAAAAATATATAACTTGGATAAAAATCCAAGTGTTCAAAAGATTTTTAAGTTTTCATTTTGTTTTGTTTTTGGGGTGGGGTGGGGTGGGGTGGGGTGGGGTGGGGTGGGAGAGATATCTAGGCAGATCCACTTGAAGGGATCACATCCTGATGGTTTATTTGCATAACCTAACACCAAAGGCATCAATGAGAATTGACCTCATGACCTCCCATTAGTGAGGTGCTTTAACAACAAGAACTTGACGAATTGAGCTAACCCTCAATGCTCTAATTGTTCAAAATTATTAATGAATCATTTCAAATAAAATATTTGTATAAATAATAACAATAATAATTATTATTATTATTTTTATCACCAATCGTTCCCTAAATGTGTGAGTATGTGTGCTAATTGGAGTTCTCTCGAGTAGTTGGGTTGAATCGTTATAATCTTCCTTGCCTCAGTTCAAATCCTTGCTAATAACACGATAAGTTATAATGTCTTAATGTCTTGATGAATATTATTGTATTAACTTTAAGCCTTTCCAACTCTTAAGTGAGTATACCTATGAGCTGGCCTAGTGAATGAAGTAAAAGAAAGTTTTTTTTAATATAATTACAATAAAACATCCGCTAGTGATATGATATGCTATAATACCTTACGAATATTGTTGTATTTTCTTTGAACCTTGTCAAACTCTTAAATAAATATACCTATAAAATGATCTAATGCCAATAATCTCACTTTAACCCTCTAATTAAGAAAAAATGATTTATTTCCCATATAAACTCGATTAGATGAAAAGCAAGGCTACAAGGTAGCTACTACCTGCCGCTTAGTTTAAATATAGTAGTGTTGCAATGTGATCTTGAAAATGTCTATGGGTAGCTATTACATGTCGAAGATTTTCTTTGTAATAAAGTTTCCGCTTAGTTTAGTTTAAATATAGCTAAATTAAAGTAAAATTTAAGAATTTACGTTAGTGTTAAGGTTTAGAATCTAATCAATTTAGTTTTATACTAATATTTTGTTAATCCAATTCCACCGAAGCACAATAACAATGTCATATTGTCTTGTTGAGAAAACCATCTAGAAGAGTTTACATTTTTGTAAAGCACATAGACACACACATATATATTAAACGGTAGTTGTTTTGGTTAGATATCCCTACAAAAATCTAATTTATGAATACTTATGAAAATTTATAATAATAAAAATAAAAATATTAATACAAGAATTTATAATAATAAAAAAAATATAAGCTATATATATAATTAAAGGATTTTATTGTTATTATTCAAAAAGTTGCATGTTATTTTTACTTAAAATTATATGACATGATATATAGGAATCAAAATTGTTTAATATTTTGTATAGTTGTATATTTAATGTGTATTCTAAATTTTAATATTGTAATTTAGTTAGCTAATTTGAGTTTTTAGATATTGGATAGTTTTAATATTCTTCTCATCAGGAGTGTATTTTTTAAATTAGATTTTTTCAATTTCTAATGCTTTTTTATATAAATATAATTACATTACATAATATATATAAATTAAAATTGTTGAATATTTTGTATAGATATATATTTGATATATTCATTATATATTCTAAAATTTAATAATAATATAATGTAGTTAACTAATTTGATTTTTTATGAGGAAAGTGATGGGTATTTTGTTTATAATCGCAATTATCTTACTAGTTATATGTGGTGGAAGAGTTCTTTTTCGAGGATTTACAAGTCTAAATAATTAGATGTGCGTTAATGCTATAAAGAACAGGGTAAATGAGCACCAAAACTTATATATGTAAACATATGCTCTACATTACCCTTCATGGACCGCACTTAATTATACCATCAATCAACGTGGAAATTTCTTGCAAAAGTGGATTATTTATCCATTAGGTTTCCACACAGTTTTTGATCAAAGATATCAATTTGATTTTTTAGTTGTCCTGATCATCAAAGCACCTGTCAGAATCTTATATATTAATTTATATATAAATTAAATCAACCATACACCAACTTTTAATATCATTCGTTGATTTATCGAACTCATAGTTCATAAATTTCATCTTAGCAGCATATTATATTAGGTTTAACTCATAGAAGATTTTACATTTTTGTAAAGCGCACACACACACACACACACACACACACATATATATTAAACGGTAGTTGTTTTGGTTAGATATCCCTACAAAAATATAATTTATGAATACTTATGAAAATTTATAATAATAAAAATAAAAATATTAGTACAAGAATTTATAATAATAAAAAATATATAAGTTATATATATAATTAAAGGAATTTATTGTTATTATTTAAAAAGTTGCATGTTATTTTACTTAAAATTACATGACATGATATATAGGAATCAAAATTGTTTAATATTTTGTATAGTTGTATATTTAATGTGTATTCTAAAATTTAATATTGTAATTTAGTTAGCTAATTTGAGTTTTTCGATATGGGATAGTTTTAATATTCTGCTCATCAGGAATGTATTTTTTAAATTAGATTTTTCAATTTATAATGTTTTTTTATATAAACATAATTACATTACATAATATATATAAATTAAAATTGTTGAATATTTTGTATAGATATATATTTGATATATTCATTATATATTCTAAAATTTAATAATAATATAATATAGTTAACTAATTTGATTTTTTATGCCGGAAGTGATGGGTATTTTGTTTATAATCACAATTATCTTACTAGTTAAATGTGGTGGAAGAGTTCTTTTTCGAGGATTTACAAGTCTAAATAATTAGATGTGTGTCAATGCTATAAAGAATGTGGTAAATGAGCAACAAAACTTATATATGTAAACATATGCTCTGCATTACCCTTCATGGACCTCACTTAATTATACCATCAATCAATGTGGAAATTTCTTGCAAAAGTGGATTATTTATCCATTAGGTTTCCACACGGTTTTTTATGAAAGATATCAGTTTGATTTTTTAGTGGTCCTGATCATCAAAGCACCTATCAGAATATTATATATTAATTTATATATAAATTAAATCAACCATACACCAACTTTTAATATCATCCGTTGATTTATCGAACTCATAGTTCATAAATTTCATCTTAGCAGCATATTATATTAGGTTTAACGTTACAACTGTAAATGTTTAAGTCTATGACTATATCCAAGTTAAATTTACAGATATCTATCTACATTTATCACCATAGTGGACTGAATTTAAGCCCTGATCAGAATTGGGTTAATGATGCCACCAAAACCGCAGGGTATGGTATCCGAAGCTGATATTGGTAATTGATTACATCCCTTGAAATCAGTGCTGTCATGAATTTAGGGTGTAAAATTGTAACAACTCTCCACCTTAGATCTAGCTTGCTCAAAATCAAAAGCAGAAACCCCAGTTATGGGTGGAAGCGAGAGTTGAAGCAGTGTAACCGGTTTCAAATACAGGTATAAGAGGCTTACCTGTAACCACAAGAAAATTTAGTTAGAATAATCAAGGTTAAAAACGAATTACATTAAGTATGACTGAAATACTACTGAAACTACAGTGTCCTTCCATGACATTACAAACTAAGTTAATATAACCATTATAGTCTTCTAGGGAGAAAACCAGAGATATCTATGGTTCTGCATTAGCTATAGATAAGGAAAATTGTCAACGTCAACAAATAAATTAATCGTGAATATGGGGGAGGTGAAGAGCCATTAAAACCAAAGCAGAGAGCAGAGATAACCAACGTTAAACCTTTAAGTAAATATCAGAGTGCGCACTATACATTTGAAAATTTCCCAAGTGTGAGATTTTACGAAATTGAAGGTGCATATTATCAAGAATCTTTCTGCATTGCAAAGAAGAAACGCAGTTAGAATCATACAACTGAGTAGGTAACCTAAATAGAGCATGGGATAGATAAAAATTACAGGGAAGTAAATGCATTTACTGAGATACACATTAAATTAAATGAATTCATTAGCAATGGTCTGTGAAAAATGAAATACCACAGTATACATTTTCAATAGTGTGAATCTGAAGGGAAAATCCAACTACTGCGTTTTAGAAATGTGTTGGGCTTAAGGTGGGTTAATATTTCAGCCTATTAAGAACCTTGTATTCCATATGCTAAGGTGAAAACAAACCAGTCAAGAAGATTATCTACTCGGTAATAAACATCTAGACCTTTCCCACACGAAGGTTTAAGGTGTTGCTACGGTCAATAAGCAATTATTTGTAAGTTAACAATGGGAAAGGAGTCAATACTTATGTTATAAGCTACTTACCATAAATCGAGATGATAAAAGAAATGATTATTTACCTTTAGTACTTCTATGGAAACCATTGAAGTCGGAGTTGGGATATGATATCCACTCGGAGTTGCCTTGAGAAAGCATTAGCCTGTCACAAGATTGAACCAGGTATGTCTACAACAACAAAAAGAAAAAAAAAATAGTCATACACAAAAGTACGAAGGAACAACCGATAATATAACACAGTAATTTGATAATTTCCTCTGGGTGTATAAGAAAACGAAGGAACATTACTCAATCATACGTAGAGACACCTCACGAACCTAACCAGAAGAAATGACAATAAATCGCCATTTTTCCCAATTGACAAATTAAAAGAGGCATACGAGGAACGTTAATATGAAATGAGCAGTGAAGCAATAACTTTACGCTGGCCACGACGGAATGCTTCGAGGAGAAATCGTTGAGCTGTACTCGGTGCCGGAGGTTAGGATGGCATTACATTTTGGAACCTACGAAACTAAAATAATTTATAAAACAAACCATTCAGAAAAACGGTAGTAACCCCATATGGATCAATCATTTTGGCATGAGATAAATGGAGCCGAAAAATAAATAAATATCTTACCTAATAGCAGTTATGTGCAGCTGCGATGGGATCAATGCTGGCTAGTGGTTCAGTCCAAATAAATTATGAGTTATGTTCTCTTGCAAAAAAAGAAGAGCTCGATATCCACGACTGAAAGGAAAATGAATAGGGATCACTATAGATGTGATTTTTTTAACCCACAGTAAACCCTAGCCAAATATCAAATCTCTACCATACACGTGTTGCCAGATTAAATAGGGTGTCTTGGATCGCTGCCTCGAGGAAGGGACGGAGCAAGGCCATGTGATGATGTACGAAGAATTTATGAACGAGGGTCTCGACAAATTAAAGCCACGAGGGTTCATATACCTATTTCTTGGCATTAACGTTAGCAATTATTTAAAACCTCCACCAAATACTTGACATATTAAATACATGGTATGTGTCAATAAGGTCCATCGTGGTGCGTAGACTAGTTGCATAATTAATAGCATAAGTGGTATGTCTCGGGTTAAGTGAATGTTATAAGGTTGATGAAACGTTCACTGACACAAATTCTCAAGTTATCCAAATGGCGGCTGCTTGATAAATAAACGGCAAGAACTACAATGCAATTCGCAATAACATATTAAAATTTTAAATCAATAGAATGTTAAAAAATAAATTAAAATAATTAAAAAATAGTAAATATTAAAGTTGAACTATGGCCCCAAAAAAAAAACAAAAAAAACAACTAAATTTTTTGAAACAAAGCTAAATTAATGTCGCTATCCGCTAAAACCTGATACGTCGTGACCTGTAGCAGCAGGTACAATAAGGATTCCTAACTACATCCAGAGACAGAAACGCATATAATAATTATTTGTATAGAAATTATCATATCATAGCTTGTTTCACTGTTTCATCTTATAAATTCATAAAGTCAAAAGTGAAGTTGTTTTATAACGAAAAGTGAGGTTATAACAAATAAGACAACAGGAGTGGATTGCATTAAAATATGTACTAATAAAGAATATTAAATTTGCCTTCACGTTGTATTCCGTAGAGAATTAGTCAAGATCAAAATGGCGCGTTTAACTTGAAACAATTTAAGGTGTTAAACAAATAATGTACAGTAGATCGTATCCATAAAATGGAATAGGCCAGCAATACTTGGTTGTCGCGCATGGCAAATAAATAATGTGGAGTACAAGAGTAAGCAAAGTAAGTAGAAGATGTTTATAGGTCTTTGAAGAGAAGATGCATAATCAAAACGAATGATAGGCGTTTTAAGGACAATGTTATGATCGGAGGAATTTTACAAGAAAAAAATTATATATAAATAAAAAATATAGAATTTGAAAAAATACAAAAGAAAAGTATAATATTTCATTAAAGTTCAATTTCTTACCAAGCTGGAAAGAATGGTAATTATGATTATATTAAAATTAAAAACTATTTTTTATTTATAAATTAATTTATACCTTAAAATTAATGAGATTTAGATTTTTTGATATTTGATTAATAAATTAATAATATAATAAGATGTGTAGTGAGGGACATTGTCAAGTGAAGTATGATTGTCATTAATTTGATTCTAAATGATGAATAAAGGTGTAGGTATATGAGCACCAACACACTTTTTTGGTGATGATAGGTGTAAAATCAAATGAACTGAGATGGATGGTAACACTAATCTAGTGAAGCTCCAAGGGTTATTTCAACTAGTTAAGTCCCTGCATGTTGAAGCACTCACAGATTCAGAGGTCACGGGATCAATTCTCCTAGATGTTCGCGAGGTTAGGTCTCAGTGCAAGCCGATAGTATATTTTTTCGAGAGGATTTACTGCGATTCATTAAGGCTGTGGATGTAGCTAGTATGTGTGTGCGGGCACATAAGAACGTGAACCACTTGTAAAAAAAAAACACTAATCTAGTGAGGCGGCCCAGTTGATGATTGTCAATGGGCAAGGAAGTTGGTCCCCCGGGCCTGGGTTCAAGTCCTCCTAGGTGAAAAATGTAAACAAAAATTGAACAGATGTACTCCAAAAGTGAACAATGAATCTATACCCAAAAAAAAAAAAAAAAGATATATGGCAACACTTTGTTGTGGGATGGGACAGTAATGAGCATAAGTGGTAAGGAAAATTTTAAATGATAGTACTTCAAGATTTGTAAATGTGTGTTGGATTCATAGGACTTGACTATCCACTATATGTTTGGTTAGTGGGATTTTCCTGCTCTTTTGTCCCTCTGGTATTTCTCTATGTCTACTAGTGTTCAATTAGAATGTCTCCTACCTCGTCCCTCACTCATAGACACAATAAAAGGACCACTAAGATTTTAAAGGTTGGGCATCCTCTCCCTCCAATCTTCCTATCCATTGACACAAATTATTTTAAGAAATGAATATGAAGATTTATATTAAAAAGGAGATCTAGGATCTGACCCATAATTGTTACATTTCTTCAATATTGCCAATATCCCTTGTGGGTTTTAAAATGAGCATGATGACTCAATCCAAACTCTCAAGCAGGGACACCATTATCCAAAAATTTTATCCCGTTTCTAACTAACTATTTTCCTAAATACTCCCAATATTCAGATACATTTACATTTCATTTATCATTGTTTGGTGATCTGACTTTGACTAACTTCTTGCCTTTAATCCAACCCGTATTTTAAGCTAAATCCAAACAGTCACCCTTCTATGAGTGATCTTTGATGTCTTTGTCTCTTCTGGTAGGTTCTTCCTCATCCACTTGATCAACCCAAGAAGTTTCTATTCTAGCCTTATTTCCTGAGGATTCAAAAGGGGGTCCAGTGTTCATAAGGGTTTGTTAATCTTTTATCGTTGAGTCCAAAAGATCCTTTCACATGCACTTCTTCCTCATTGATTTTTGTTTCCTTTGGTGAATCTTATTTGGAAAGAGATTCTTCCTGGTTTCCTTTTTCTTCTTCTTTATCGTAGATATATTCTTCCCTGTATACCATATAATGTTCGCTCTAAGCTTGTTCCCACCATTTGGTCCTCCAACAATTTTTCTTGTCTCTTTTTTGTAAGTTTGGCAATGGTGAGGCTACATCAAGGTCATGTCCAAGAATAAAACCTAAATAGGGCGGGCAATTGAACTTGTGACTTTGTTGGAAATATGTTTTCATTGATGGAAAAGGAAAAGATAAAGAAAATGACAAAGATTGGCAAAGGAAAGCAATGACAAATTCAAATGCATTGGCTAAGGAAAAGGAAAGCAATGGTAACTCCAAATGCATTAGTAAAGGTAAATATTGATGGAAAAGGTGGTAAAGAAAAAGCATGGAAAAGGATCCATCTTCATAAGATCAACATGGTATCAAGAAGGTGTAGAGACTTTGGAGCTAGTTCTTGTGCAACATATCATCTCAAATGCAGGTGAAACCCACTCAGATGGGAAGAAACCTAGAAAAAAAATTCAGTGATATGTGGAAGTTTTAAAATGACCTCATGGATCGAGAGATAGAGCCACTCAAAGTTGACTTGACTCAAGCCAAAGTTAGTAGATTCAAAGAGGTGGTTAGAGACACTTTGCCAAGTTTGGAAAATTAGTCAAACCCAACGACGAGTTAGAAGCGTAGCCAAAAGGTGGACCTAGCATACATGGAATTAGCAGTAAGGCAATGAGAATAATTTTTATTGGGCGTTGGTGTATCCCACCCGGTGGAGTTACCATGGTGGTATGGTAATGGCATATAAGTATAAGAGCCGAGATGAATGGATCGGGAGGACACCAGCATATAATGCCATATCGGCATAGGTATCCCAGTGGTCTAGCCTCGACGAAGCCTTAAGGCTTACAAAGAAAAAGCATCAGGAGACAACACGCTAGGACACGATAGTAGTGACTCAACCAATGAGGAGTCAAGCAGGAGGTCCCAATTACAAGAACTCAACCCGTTGAGGGTGAGCCCGGAAAGGTATGAGCCTAGAAGAATGCTTATGTAGCAAACGTTAAGTGTAGGGAGATTTTGTGAGTATGTGTTATATTATTTCCATGATTACAAGGGGGCGATAACCCCCCCTGTACGTTGCACCAGCTGCAGTAGGGGGGTCATAGGGGGGCCGGTAGCCCCCCTTTTCCAGTGGTTCGCAGGGGGCGAGTAGCCCCCTACGCAAGGTCAGAGGCAACGCCCAGGGAAATTTGTTTTCCTTATTTTTTAGTGGGCAAACTCGCCTGTGGTTTTGTGTATGGGTTTGCACATGGTTTTGGGGCATGATTGTTTTCAGCCCCAGGTATTTTGTAGATCTGGTCAAGGGAACTACAGTTATGTTCTAATCCATGGTTAATGGATTGGGGTTTATGAATTCTTTTGACATGTATATATCCATGTTGTGAAACTAAAAGGAATATAATGAAAAATCAAGATGGTAGTCCTAATTTGGGATCTAGGGAAAAATCTCTTTGTACATTTGTTTTATGTTTTTTTATTTGCAGATAATTTTTGTATAGGTTTAAAATCTACATTTGGTATCAGAGTTGTTTTAGCTTCAAGGGGACGCCTTTGCTGCTGAGGGGTTTTTTTCTTGGGCCTGTGGTAGACCCTGTTCAGTGGGAGATCTACGGGATCGATTCTTGTGGTGAAAGAAGATGGCGAGCAGTGGAAATATAGAGATAGAGAAATTTAAAGGTCAGTGTTTTGAGTTGTGGAAGCTCAAAATGGAGGATTTGTTAGTGGATAAAGATCAGTGGATTGGGGTAGATCCGGGTACTAAACCAACAGCAATGTCAGATGAAGACTGGGCAAAGTTGGATCAGAAGGCAAAGAGAACAATACGGTTGTGTATATCAGATTCAATATTGTTGAATGTATTTGGGGAAGATACGGTGAAGAATTTCTGGGTCAAGTTAGGGACATTGTACCAATATAAGTCTTTGGTGAATAAATTGTTCTTACATAAAAAGTTGTATAACCTGAGGATGAAGGATGGAGACTCAGTGTCAGAGCATCTGAACGACTTTAATATTGTGCTAAGTTGTAATATGTTGATATTAAAATCTTAGATGAAGATAAGTGCATCAGTTTTTTGTGTTCTCTACTAGATTCGTGGGATAGTCTGGTTATTGCAATAGGTAGAAATACAACTACCTTGAATTTTGATGAAATTTTCTCAGCCTTTTTGTTGGAGGAAATGAGACGGAGAAATATGGAGGGCCAGAATGGAGAGGCCTTAGTTGTACAAGGAAGGTCCCAGAACAGAAACAAAAATAATTTTTCGAGTGGGAGATATAAATATGGAGGGAGATCTAAATGTCTAGGAAATCATGTAAAGGTGTGTGGGAAATGTAGAAAGGAAGGGAACTACAAAAGGACTGTAGATATAAAGCTCATGAGAAAGGAAATGGATCTGATGATGCTCCTTCTACACAGGAAAAAACCACCTCAGATGAAGGTGGGGATGTTCATTTTGCTTCTTTTTCAAATACACATGTATATCCCGAGGCATGGTTGATTGACTCAAGTGCATCCTTTCACTTCACTCCCCATAGGGAGTGGTTCTGCAAGCATGAGAAGTATGATGGTGGTGATGTATTCTTAGGAGATGATAGAAAGGCCAGAATCGTCAGACATGGAAAAGTAAAGCTAAAGTTACAAGGTGGAAGGCTTACATAGTGTTCTGCATATTCCTACATTGGCCATAAATCTGATTTCTGTAAGCAAGATAGATGATGCAGGTGTAAAAACAGTGTTCGAGAAAGATACCTGCAAGATGGTTCAGGGAGCACTGGAATTAATTTGAGGATTTCAGATTGGAACTATGTACAAGATTTAGGGTAGCACTATTATTGATGGGTGCAACAGTTTTGTGGTTCCTGAATGTGGAGAAAAATGCCTAGTGATCTAAGGAGAAAAGACCATGTCATGGCATCAAAGGCTTGGACATATTGGAGAGAAGGGCCTTCAGATACTGCATGTTAATGGTATGGTATAAGCTATGTCTAATTTCTCTATGGATTTCTATTTCTATGAACAATGTGTATATGGGAAGCATAATAGGGTGAGTTTTCCTTCTGGTGCTAAGAGGGTGAATAAGATATTAGAGCTTGTGCACATTGATTTTTTTGGACCTATGTCGGTTCCATCACTGGGAAAGTTTTTGACCTATGTTTCATTCATAAATGGCTTCTCAAGGAATACATGGATATATTTCATGAGGAATAAATCTGAAGTCTTTGACAGATTTCAATAATTTAAGGCTCTGGTGGAAAACTAGATAGAGAATAATATAAAGGTGTTGATGATGGATAATGGTGGAGATTTTTGCAAGAAGGAATTTGAAGAGTTCGGTAAGAAGTGCGGTATAGCACGGAAGAAGACTACTCCATACACACCTCAGCAAAATGGAGTTACAAAAAAAATGAATAGAACGTTGATGGAAAAGGCAAGAAGCATGCTCAGTGGTACCAGGTTAGGATAGGAATTCTGGGAAGAGGCAGTGGAGACTGCATGTTACCTAGTTAACAGATCACCTTCATCAGCATTGGAGGATAAGACTCCACATGACGTATGGACTAGTAAGAAACCCTCTCTTTCACATCTGAGGGTATTTGGATGTGATGCATATGTACATGTTCCAAAGGAGAAAAGGACCAAGTTGGATAATAAATCTTACAGATGCATCTTTAATGGGTATAAGGATGGTTTAAAATGTTACAAGATTTGGAACCTAGAAACAAGGAAGGTTGTGTACAGTTGAGATGTGGTGTTTAGAGAGGTGAAATTTGTTGTTAAACATGAATTCCTACCAAAGGAACCTGAGAAGATAGAGTTTGAGCTAAAGGAGGATGAATCAGACTCTATAACATAACAAGATTTAGAGGAAGAGCCACAAACCCCAGCGGTGAGAATATCAGTTCGAGAAAGAAGGCATCCAGAAAGGTATATTCCATCTGCTTTTTATTTAAATTTTTCTTTAACTATCACTGATGATGATCCCAGAACTAGCAGGGAGGCAGTGGATTCAAAGGATGGAAAACTCTAGAAGGAATCCATGGTTGATGAAATGGCATCCTTGCATAAAAATGAGGCATGGGATCTGGTGGAGTTGCCGGCTGGAAGGAAACCCATCGGGAGAAAATGGGTGTTTAAGAAGAAGATGAATGTAGAAGGCAAGCTGGAGAAATACAAAGCTGGGTTGATAGCAAAAGGTTATTCCCAGTTGCTGGGAAGATTTTGGTGATATTTTTTCTCCTGTTTCCAAGGTTACTTCTATTATATTAATTTTATCTATTGTTGCTACATTTAATTTTAAGGTAGAAAATATGGATGTGAAGACAACATTTCTTAACAAGGATCTGGAAGAGGAGATCTACATGAAGCAACCTGAAGGCTTTACGGTGAAGGGTAAGAAAGAACTGGTATGCAAGTTAAAAAAGTCTATGTATGGGTTAAAAGAGTCACCAAGGATGTGGATTAGAAATTTGATACCTATATACGGGGACTTGGCTTCACCAAAAGCAAAGGGGATCACTATGTGAATTTTAAATTTTTTGTAACTGTGTTATTTATTTTTTCTTATATGTGGATGATATGTTGTTGAATGGATATGACAAATAAATTATCCACGATTTGAAGACCCAATTGTTCTCGAAATTTGAAATGAAGGATATTGGTGCTACAAACTATATTTTGGGCATGGAAATTAGGAGAGATCGGACAAAGAGGAAGATCTGGTTAAACCATAGGAAGTATGTTGAGAAAATATTGGAGAGGTTCAATATGCAGGATAGTAAAACAGTGAAGGTTCCTATTCATGTAGGTGTAAAGCTATCTGTTGAACATTGTCCCAAGACACAAGAAGAAGAGGAGGATATGTCCCATGTTCCATATGCAAGTGAAGTGGGTACCCTAATGTATGTAATGGTATGTACTAGACCATACATTTCACATGCAGTGGGAGAATCGAATAGTTTTATTTCAAAACCAGGGAAGGATCATTGGACAATAGTGAAGCGGGTATTCAGATATTTGCATGGAACTAGTGATTATGGTTTGTGTTACCAGGGAAGACCAGGATTGGACAAAGTTTTGGACATATGTGGTTTTGTTGATGCAGACTAGGATGGAGATCTGGACCAAAGAAGATCTACAAGTGGGTATGTGTTTAGCCTATTTGGAGGTGCAGTCAGTTGGATGAGTAAAAGACAATTTGTAGTGGTTCTTTCAACTACATATGTAGAATACATGGCAGCCACTCATGCAAGCAAGGAAGTAGTTTGGTTGCAGAGATTGTGTTCAAGTATGGGGTTGGTGCAGCGAGCTATAAGGATAGACTGTGATAGACAAAGTGCAATTTTCTTAGCTAAGAACCCTACTTATCATTCAAAGACAAATAACATTGATGTTCAATATCACTTTGTCAGAGATATGGTTAAGGATAAAAAGGTGTTGGTGGTAAAGGTGGACACTTTAAAGAATGTTGTAGATGCATTGATGAAGTCTAAGAGCACTCATAATTTCTCTTGGTGTAGAGAAACAATGGGTGTTGTAGGGCTAGACTAATGACTAATTTCTCATGTGCCCCCTTGCAGAAAGAAAACAACAAGTGGGAGAATGTTGGGTATGTTTTATATTATTCGCACGTGTAGGGGGGTCACAGGGGGGTGACAGCCCCCCCTATACATTGCATCGGGCACAGCAGGGGAGTCACAGGAGGGGGGAGGTAGCCCGCCATCTCCAGAGGTTTGCAGGGGGCGGATAGCCCAATGCGTGGGGTCTAGAGCAGTGCCCCGAGAAAAATTATTTTTTATTATTTTTCGGCGGGCGGACCCACCTATGGTTTTGTGAATGGGTTTGCACATGGTTTTGGGGCATGATGGTTTTCAACCCGTAGCATTTTTTAGATCTGGTCAAGAAAACTACGATTATGTTCTAATCTAGGTTTTATGGATTGGGGTTTATGAATGCTTCGGCATGTATATATATGTGTTGTAACACTAAAAGGAATATAATGAAAAATCAAGCTAGTAGTCCCGATTTGGGATCCAGGGGAAAATCTCCATGTATATCTGTTTTATGTTTTATGTTCTCACTACTGTTTATTTTCTCTCTTTAATAATTTGTTTGTAGATAATTTTTATACAGGGTTAAAACCTATAGAGATAAGTGTCAGACCACATGGCAGCCTTCCAACGGGCCTTTAGATGAAATTATTTTCAAGCTTGGAATCCATGTGAGGTATTTTCCCATATTGTCGATCGTGTAGATCAAAGGCAGAGAACTGCCTCAGAACCATAATGGAGTGGTGTCAAGTTCTTGAAGCTAATGGTTTTTGATCAAATATGTTAACAATGAAATTACTCACAAAACCAAGGATTTGGGGGCCCTTTCTCTCTCCTCTTCGATAGGACAAGTGGTAGTGTTTAATTGGTCACAGGTGACATTAGCATAAGCCAATCAACGATGGAAACATGACAGTCATATTTGGCATTTTTAGGCACCCAAACGGCCATTTTTGGGTGTCACATGTCACCAATCGATGGTCGACATGTGGTGTGGATGACATCATCCCTTTGGTTGGATCCCAATTGATTTTAATAGTACACAAGAGAATGGCACAGGGAATTGTGAATCGGGACATGTCAGCATTGACAGGCTAGTAAATGAGCAGTAGAAAATGATATTGAGGTTGGGTGGACCCCACAGGACATTTCATCTTGTAGGGATGACCCTAAAGGTTTATGATAGGGTTCAAAGGGAATGCATTGGGAGACAAGCGCTGAGACACGAAGGACAACAACAACCAATCAGAGAGAAAGAGGGAAGAACCCATTGGACATGACAACCTAGTGGATAGACCGCGACAGGTGTATAATGAGGCACAAAGTAAAAGTTTCGAGCTTGGGAGCTTTGGGCTTAGTGCCTAGACATTTCTCTCAGTTATTTCGTGTAGAAATAGATCAAGGGCACGAAGCATAAAATAAAGGAATTTGGCACCTTACATATAAAAACAAGTTTAGCACATCAAGGGATTAATCGATGGTGGCAGATACTTGGTCCTGTGGTAGGAAAGAAGGAAGGTTCCAACATGAAAGGAGTTAAGGAAAATTCAGAGGAATTGGAAATGTTTTATAATAAAATTAAAAAGGACCGAGAGTTTTATTTGGCGGCGAAATTTGGTAGCGACATATTAAAAAAGGCTTTAAGACAATAGTAAATTTTCTTGGGCACACACATGGATAGTTGAGACAACATCTCTTGGAGTTTGGAAGTAAATCCAAAAATAACAACAGAGTTCTAAATTCATTTATAGAATAACACTAATTTCATGAACGAGTTGGCAGTAGTTAAGAGGCATATTTGGCAGTTGTGAAAAATCTGGAGAACTTCCAAAAGTAGAAAAACTACAGCTAAATTATGTAAAATTCCAGAATGAGAAAAATAAGCAAAAAAATCCACATATTGAGCCCAAAATTGAAAATTAAAGATTGAATACTTGAAGAGCAGAATTAGGAAGCTCAATTGAACAGGACAAAAGTGAAAAATAAGAAAATTGTGTAGCATATAAAAGAACAAGTTAACCGAAGATAAATCCAAAAATATTAGTCTAGAATTATTTATAAGAAGAATTTAGGGTGTTGAGAGTGTGTGTATAGCAAAGTGTGAGGATTATAGGTTGTTGGTGTAGTGTGATGCATAATAGTTTGTGTATGCATCATGGGTGAATCAAATATAAATCTTGGTGTCTCAAAGGTGTTTAACAAGGCATATAATGAATTGGTGTTGATGTTGTTGGTGCATATAGTCTAGTGATTTATTCAATAGTGATAAATTGTTGAAGCTGATGTTTTTTTTATCAGTAATGAGATATTATTGAAGTTATTTCTATGGTGGGTTTAGTAATTAGTTGTAGTGAGAAAAAAATATTTTTTTATGACACAAGGGTCCTATTTTCTCTAGTTTGAAAATGGATGAAAGATGTATCAACAGGGCCAGCAAGTAGTAGCTTGCAGAAAATCAGGGGTTGGAGCTCCTTCCAGTGGGTATTGGGAAATTTTTAGGGGCAAGATTCCGTTTCAGAAAAGACTAGTAAACGAGCAGGGGAAAAAGTCCCTTCCAGTGAGTTCTAGTAAATGAGTAGGGGCAACAATCCCTTTTAATGGTAGTTGATAAATGATCAAGGATAGAGGTTCCTTTCAGTAGCAGTTGATAAACCTACAAATAGTAGCTTGCGAGGCATTGATGTAATCAAGTTGAATCTTGTAATAAATAGAATATGGGTGTCTTGTGTATATGTTTCTCATGTGCTTGATGATGATTATGTTATGATTGAGTTCTGTTGATGATCCATGAACAATTTCTATAGTGATTGAAAAGAATAATTTGTGAAAATTTGTATAATTTGGCCACACTGTTGATTCACCCCCCCCCCCCAGTAGTGTCCTGGTTTCTGTTGTTTCTAACAATTGGTCTCAAAGAAAGGTTCCTTCAGGATCAATTTAACAGCAGGATGGAAGATCATAGTTCATGGAGAACCAAGATTGAATTACCTCAAATGGAGTTCTATTTTTTAATGGTTCAAATTATAAATCTTGGAAGATAAGGGTGAGAATATGCTTGTAAGCTCTTGATATTGATGTATGGTTATCTATGGAGAATGGAGAGATATATGATAAGTTTTATAAACAAGTTAGGAAGGAAATCATGAGAAGGTTTTCTAATTCAGATATTGAAAAAGTGATATTTTTTAAGACTACCAAGTAGCTATGGGACAAATTGTAGTCCACCTATGAAGTAAACATGTAAGTTGCATCTAATGTCAAGAGGCTTTCCTTGGAGGATGAAGCAGCCAAATATTCAAATATTATTGAAGATCATAAATCAGATGATGATTATTTTATATCAACATTCCAAGTCGATAACCAACACCTAGAGAATATGTAATATACAAGTAAGTTGTTGTTTTGTTTTGATTATAGAACAATAGGCCATTTGGTTCCAAATTTATCAGCTGCAAGTACTAGTGAAAGTGAGAGTTGCTTGTCTAGCTACAGTGAAGAAAGAACTACCTTAATAGAAATAGCGGATATGCACATTGGTTAAGAAGAAAATGTGTCCACCTATAGTGAAGAGAAATAAATGACATCGCATGTGTAAGCAAAATAATCTATAGAGTTATAAAGGGAACAAATTTTTGTGAGAAAAAATGACACTTGTTGTGAATCCAGTTGCTCCTATATTGATTTGGAAGATCTTGGAGAAAATATATATTTTAAGAGGCAGATCATATCATATATTTAGGATATCAATAAATTCAAATCCAACAATATGGATATGAAGAAGGAGAATAATATACTAAAATAGCAGTTGATGAATCTTCAGAAGCAACCAAATAATTTTGAAGCATTTGAGGAGATTCAAACTACCCACTATTCCTCTCAAGATGAGAATGAATCAACAACAACATTAAAGGGACACACAAATTTGGTTAAAGGAAGATTTGACAACACAACAATGGCAAATAAAAGAACGCGGCACCAAGGAGACCAAGATATCTCCATAAATCAAAAAAATGATATGCATCCCTTCCTACGCTTTTGTTGTAGTAAGGCGGGACACTTTTCCTCCAAGTGTCCAAAAAGGAAAAAGAAGGTGCAACAACAAAAGTGGAATGCTCCATCTCAGCTTCAGCCATGAATTTCTCAGAAGATAAGTTTGAATATACATGCACAAATATCCTTTCCCCTCAAAGGAAATATTTTTAGCGCCCCAATAGAGGTAAGAGAATGAGTATCAGTCCAAGAAATTGGATATATAAAAGCCTTGATAATAATAAAAATTCCTTTGTCCCCTTATTGAATAATGTTTAATGCATGTGTAATAATTATGGGCACAAAGCGGTTGCATGAAAATAATACAAGAAATTCTCTTTTCAAAAAACTACAAACAAAGGAATGGATTATGAAGAGATCCAACAAAGGAAATTGCGCATGATTTATTTCAACACTCAAAAGAAAGGAAGATTGAATGGATCATGGAGGAAACATAAAAAATAAATTTCTTTGAATATAATCAACAAAGAATTAGCATATCAGAGTCTAAAATTATTTTGGTTGATCTCTCTTATATATCCTGCAACAGGAAGAGACTCAAATCAGAAAAAATAAGCAGCATCAACCTTGACAAACCTCCAAAGAAATATAACGAGAAAGAAAGGAACAATTAAAATGAAAATTGGCTTTAATTGGTGCTAACAAAAGGAATTATTAGTGGTTTTTATACTCAGGAAATGGAAGAAAGCCACCCAGTTAAGAAGATCAATGTAGGAAATTAGCTCATGGTGTTTACCAAATTCAGTATACCCAGGTGTGGAAGAGAAAGGGAGACAATCTACTCAGGGGGAGTAGAGACCTTGTTCCTCTTCATTGAAAATAAGACACTGGCTTCAAGGGAAGATAGAAAAGTCAGGTGTGTAGAAATTTTGAATAACTGATATATTATTCACCGAGATTCTCCTGATCACACACTATTTTAGCTTCATGCATAATACAAAATCTCTTCTACCATTGATCATTACATGAAGAAATAAAATCAATTGCATGCACACATTAAAACCACAAACAATCACACATATGAAAACAATATTTAATGGGAAAGCTTAAAGCTAAAAACCCCAACTATCTGTATGTTATATGTCATGGAGATCATGTAACAATCATAGTACAAAAGCTCCTCACAAGCTCTCATGCACACCCTCAATTGCTACACACTATCAAGCTAGATCTAGCAAAACACATGCTCCAATCTTTTGCCACTTGATAGCCAGCCTCTGTTTCATTTTCAATGCTATGGGATGGCTTCATTAAATAGATAAACCACCTGGCTTGTACTGCGCAATCCTCATGGGCTTATCCACCTATCTGTGTGTTGCAAATAGCAACAGTATAGTCACAACTGATAGTTAACCTGCTCTTTCACCTATTTCTGCACTGGTCTCCACTGAAACTGTCCATGCACTGAAGTTAACTGATGCATTCTTTAGTTGATTAATGAGTTTATAATTAGTGAATTATTTAATAATTAATTCACACCACTCTCACTAATTGTATCAATTAGTTAAACTGAATACAAATAGCTCAACTATGTTTAGATTAGTTAAACTGAATACAACTCCACTAACTTCCTCAATCACCTCCACCAAACTCTGTCACATGAGTTCTAACTGAAGTATCCATGCAATAGCTCCACATAACCCTTAGGAATAGCGTAATTCCTTCTGTCAGCTCCTGTGCCACATCTGTGCACTTAACTGAAGTGCTCCAAGAAAATAAGATAATGTTTAGAGTCCAAATATTATTAAGAGCTAATAATATTCGACATATCTATTTTTAGACTGGCAATCTAAAAATAGATTCCGCCCAATATGTCTAAAAATAGAATTCCATCTATTTTTTCCAACTTGACCAACCATCCACAAATAGCATCCTGCAACTCATAGAAAATGATCCATATGTCTAAAAATAGACATAGTCTAAAAATAGACTTTGCGCCAAAAATAGCCTGCGGGCCCACTTAGTGAAGGCGACTTCTTTCCACTAAGCTCATCATCTTGTTGCAATCTCAACACTCCCTCTCAACAAGATAAGGATTATCTTCCACCCCTATCCTGCCTCTGTGGTATTCGAATTTGCTCCTGGTGAGCACCTTCATCAAGATATCAGCATCCTGATCCTCGGTAGAATACTGTAAAGCTAACATGATCTTCCACTACACAATCTACGATATGATAATCACAGTCTGTAAGCCATGTACTTCTCAACTCATCCTCTATCGTACCATGATCCATATCCCAATGTACCTCTGACACCCAATGTACCTCTGACATATCTCAACCATTGCTTCCCGCCTTCCAGTCGAGAGCTTGGTAGACTTAACCATAGCTTGTGAAAATTAGTTAACAACATAGCATATGCTCAGTCGTGTATTGGCCAGGATACATAAGTAACCCACCAACTATCGATAAACAGTGTATCCACTACCTCCTCTGCATTAGCACCCTCCTTCCCATCATTACAGGAAGGAGTATCAACAAACTTACGACCATGCACTTTGAACTTCTCGATGTCTCCATGGCATACTTACCTTGAGAAACAAACAGTCCATCACTGTGCTGCCAAATTTCCAATCCCAGGAAATAATGAAGGAGGCCCAAGTCCCTCATCTCAAACTCTTTTGCAAGATCATCCTTGCATGAGAGTATCAACAGCTCATCACCTGTCAAAATCAAATCATCTACATAAAGTACAATGATCAGCAACTTACCCTCCACCACTATCTGGTATAGGTTCAGATCCGCCTCACTCTTGGAGAATCCAAGTCAAATTGAAATAATTAATACATGTCTTCTTAGCAGAAAGTCCATCTCTCGAGAAAAATCATCAACAAATGTCACATAGTACCTATGCTTTGCTGTCAAAGCTACTGAGAAAGGTCCACACACGTCTGTGTGAATTCTCTCAAGGATCTTCGTGACGCGACTATCCTTCTCGTGAAAGGTGGCTTTCACAAATTTTCACAAGGTACATCCCTTGCACTGATCTGACTGCGCAAGAGTACCCTTAGGAAGCCTAGTAGAAATCTGTTGTAGTATCTTCAAAGCTCCATGGGGAAGTTGGCCCAATCTCCGGTGGCACAACTCGCCATCATCCCAGCTCACCACTCCTTCTGCCTTGCTTGGCATTGCCACATAGCCATCTACCTGCAATTGATAAAGGTTCTTTACTTGAACCCCTATCCTCCGGGTCTCACCAGTTTCCTTACTGCGCAGGAAAGCCTTTCCCTTGCTAAAGACAACATCATATCCCTTGTCTTCTAACATCACCACAGAGATAATATTCTTCTTCAATCCTGGAACATGCATCACTTCCTTCAATACGAAGGGTTTACCAAACTCCCTCTCAAAGGAAATGGTACCGATACCGGTCGCACTGTATCTACCATCATCGCCCATCTCGATGTGCACTCCAAGATCTTTCTCATCCAGATTTGAGAACAAATCTCGATCTCCAGTCATGTGAAAAGACGCACCACCTAAGAAACCACACTAAACTCGCTACACTTAAGACTAAGCATGCGATCAGCAAAATCACCAAACCGTGAGGTTATGCCTTCGGCACTGCAGCCTCTAGTACCGCTTTTATTTTTCTTCTTCTGCGGACAATTTGTGGCATAATGTCCGTGTTGGTGACAGTGAAAGCACTTCACCTTGGACATGTCCTGCTTCTTTCCTTTCGCACCGGAATGAGAAGCTTTCTTGCTCTTCCCTTCTTTTCTTTGGTAGCCAAAGCGCAATTTTCTTCATCAGATGCCTTTGATGAAGATCTGTCCCTAGTACTCCGCCTTCTCTCCTCTTGCACAAGATCCGACCAAAGTCGCTCCCATCCTAGAAATTTCTCCCAACCATTGACAGAATCCTGATAGGCATGCCAACTCTTCGGAAGACCAAGGAGAGCCAAGCTCACCAATTCCCTCGTCACTCATCAAAGAACTCACACTCCCAGCCTGTCCCAAGGATTGACAGAACTTCGTGAGGTACTTGGGCATACTGTCGCCTTTCTCCATTTTTATATTTCTGAGTTTATCCTTGAGTGCCAACTTCCTCTGATCGCTCTTGCTTTGGAATAAATATGTCAAAGCTTTCCACATCAAGAGTGGAGAAGCCTTACCATGAAGGTTGTACACTATGTGATCCTTCACACCTTCAAACAGAATTCTTCGACACTTTTCTATCTTCTTTTGCCATTGCATCAAGTATGGAAACATCACTAGAAGTAGGTTTTGGAATTTCTACATCTATGAACTCCTTCAACCCATTTTCATCCAGCACCGCCTCCATCCTGTCCTTCCATGCAATATAATTTGAGTTGTCCTCAAGGGCATACTCCAATCACAATCCGTTGAAATACATCTCAACTTCGACACCAAGAAAACACTACTACAAATTCGAATTCCACTGAAGATGGAGGTGAGTTTTGGTCAGTAACCCCAACCGCTTCAATGTTTTTGCAAATTGCTCCAATGATCATTATCGCTCCGATACCATGTAGAAAATTTTAATAACTGATATATTATTCACCGAGATTCTCCTGATCACACACTATTTTAGCTTCATGCATAATACAGAATCTCTTCTACCATTGATCATTACATGCGGAAATAAAATCAATTGCATGCACACATTAAAACCACAAACAATCACACATATGAACACAATATTTCATGGTAAATCTTAAACCTGAAAACCCCAAATATCTGTATATTATATGTCATGGAGATCATGTAACAATCATTGTACAAAGCTCCTCACAAGCTCTCAGCACAACCTCGAATTGCTACACACTATCAAGCTAGATCTAGCAAAACACATGCTCCAATATTTGCCACTTGATAGCTAGCCTCTATTGCGTAATCAATGTTATGGGATGGCTCATTAAATAACATAAACCACCTGGCTTGTACTGCGCAATCCTCATGGGCTTCTCCACCTATCTGTGTGTTGAAAATAGCAACTATATAGTCACAACTGATAGTTAGCCTGCTCTTTCACCTATTTCTGCACTGGTCTCCACTGAAACTGTCCATGCACTGAAGTTAACTGATGCATTCTTTAGTTGATTAATGAGTTTATAATTAGTGAATTAATTAATAATTAATTCACACCACTCTCACTAATTGTATCAATTAGTTAAACTGAATACAAATAGCTCAATTATGTTTAGATTAGTTAAACTGAACACAACTCCATTAACTTCCTCAATCAACTCCACCAAACTCTGTCACATGAGTTCTAACTGAAGTATCCATGCAATAGCTCCACTTAACCCTCAGGAATAGCGTAATTCCTTCTGTCAGCTCCTGTGCCACATCTGTGCACTTAACTCAAGTGCTCCAAGAGAATAAGATAATGTTTATAGTCCAAATATTATTAAGAGCTAATAATATTCGACATATCTATTTTTAGACTGGCAATCTAAAAATAGATTCCGCCCAATATGTCTAAAAATAGAAGTCCATCTATTTTTTCCGACTTGACCAACCATCCACAAATAGCATCCTGCAACTCATATAACATGATCCATATGTCTAAAAATAGACATAGTCTAAAAATAGACTTTGCGCCAAAAATAGCCTGCAGGGCCACTTAGTGAAGGCGACTTCTTTCCACTAAGCTCATCATCTTGTTGCAATCTCAACAAGATGCAAGGAGCATAAAGGAGCATGCTAATGAATGCATCTAAAGGATAAAGCTAAGTATGTCGTTTTATGTTGATTGTTTAAGTCCAAGTATATATAGATGGTGACGATCTTTTTAATGTTGACGTTACTTTTGAAAGTATTGTTTACAAATTCATATTGCAAAGAGGGAGCATAGCCATAGAGGGAGTATACTCAATTCAAGGTTTGAGTATCAAATTATTAATTTATCATTGGTATCATTTGTTTGTTGATAGACATAGACTAATGGTATTTATGTTATAAATCCATTCTAATTATTAATTGGTATCATGCATCGGATTTGTGGTGAAAGGAGAACGATCAAAGGATGATAAAACTTTGTTATCAATTACACAACAATTGCTATCATTGACATCAATTCAACAATTTGCATCCTTTCAACACTTGGTATGAAAGGTACTGTCAATTGGTATTTACAGTCATTAGACTCATTGTCACAGTATGGTGTTCATGTTATCTGTAAGTCCATGTGTTGATTTATATGATTTTTCTTAATGAAGATTAAAATGTATCATGTTGAGTTTGTTGCCATTAGAAGTCTACCATGTGAAATACAATTTGATTTGTTGGTCTAGGCATGCATTGATGAGAATCCCTCTATGTTTTTCAAAAGTGTTGTACTTTGTTATTCATTAGTTGAAAATTAATGGTGTCATGCATAGGAAAGGTTTTTCTTGTTGCTAGAGGTCAAGTTTATGTGTCTAGGTAGGCACTTTTATGAATGTAATCCTAGTTGAGACTGAGACCGACAAGAATTATTTCTCATGGCTTAGTTGCACAAGCATGTGCCGTTTCAACAAGATATTCCTCTTGCCTACTTGAGGCAGAGATTGGGAGTAATTAATGCTTTCCCTTCAAAACAATCTTCTTCACAAGATAAAGAAGAATTTTTTTGATCAAATCAAAGGTACCTGAGGTTTTTTTACATAATAAGAAGTAGTTGGCAGGTCCACATGATCAAAAGACGAAGGGATATTGTTGACAAGAGGAGTATGTTAGAATATTTTCCATTGATTTCAAAGGGGGAAAGTATTTTTTATCAAACAAAATATGGTAAATAACCTCATATGAAGAGGAAGAAGGACCTTCTACAAAACACGAAGAAAATCATCAAAGAAAAAGAAGAGAATTACAATTGTTGTTGCGTGATCATTGGTGATGATGTTTTGTTTTATCTTAGTGTTTCCATGAATGCCAAAGGGGAATATTGGTGGAAATATTTTGTCATTTATGGAAAAGGAAAAGGTAAAGGATATGGAAAATATTGACAAAGGCAACTGAAAACGGAAACTGAAAAATGCATTGGCTAAGGCAAAGGGAAAGACAATGAAAAATATTGGAAAAGGCAAGCAATGGCAACTGAAAATGCAGTGGTAAAGGAAAATATTGATGGCAAAGGTAATGGAAAATATGGTACAGGAAAATCATGGCAAAGGATCAGTCATGAGAAGATCAACATGGTAGCACGAAGGTGTAGAGACTTTGGAGATATTTTTTGTGCAACATATCATCTTAGATGTAGGTGAAACAGACTCTGATGGGAAGAGCTATAGAAAATATTTTTAGTGGTATGCAAAAGGTTGAACATGGCCTCATGGATTGAGAGATAGAGCCAGTCAAATTTATCAGAGTCAAAGAGGTGGTTGGAGACACTTTTCCAAGTTTCTCTGAGTAGAAAAACCCAACGACAGAGTTAGCGTAGCAGCCAAAGGTAGACTAGGCATACATGGAATTAGCAGCAAGGCAACGAGAAGCATTTTTTATTGGGCACTGGTGGATCCCACTCGATAGAGTTGCCCTGGCAGTATGGTAATGGTGTATAAGTATAAGTACGAAGATGAATGGAGCTGGATGACACAAGCATATGATGCCATCCCGGTGGTATAACCTCAATGAGGCCTTAAGGCTTAAAAAGAGAAGGCATTAGGAGACAAGGTGTCCATACATGTTAGCAAAGATCTGACCAATGAGGATTCGAGTGTTGAAAATGTAGCAAGAAAGTATCAATTTTGATTTTTGTTTTAATTAAAATTGAGGAAATTCGAAATTCCACATCAATAGAAAACTTGGAGGAGTTAACTGAGGTGACATGTCTCTTATCACTTAGTTAAAAACATTGAATTCAAGTTAATGAGTTCAAGTTCAGTTTACATGAGTTTATTCCTAAAAAATAGGAGTCTAGCTTAGTTGATTCAAGTTGGGGGCATGAACTTAAGTTGTGCACAATTATTCCTAAATTTAAGGATCATAGGTTGAGTTGATTTATGTTGTAACAATGTAATCTAGTTAAATTGATTTATGGTCAATTAAACTAGTTCCAACTGTTGGAGAAACTAGTGGGAGGTCTAGAAATGGGGTGTAACTTTAGTGTTTAACCAATTAACTGATCAATCAACCTAAATTAACTCATGCATAGAATTCGAGTTACCTAATTGAGATTGGAGTTCAAGGGTAGTGTACTATCACTTGTAAACTATTCCAAGTTTTACAGGTGGTGCATGCAGTTAGAGAAGGACCTGAAGGAATTGTGCAATCCAGATTGAGGAATTTCCTAAATCATAGGGGCTAATTCCTTAAGGACCAACACAAGGAAATAGGAGCTTCGAGGGCTTGAAATTTAGTTGTGTGTTGGCCAAATTCAGTCAGTCAAAAAGAGGATAGAAGATATAGGTGCAGGTTGTACTCAAGCTTGAGTAAGCATATTGTATTCATCCATATTTTTTGATTAATGAAATACAGATAGGAAGGGGTTTCGAGCAGTTGCTTTCCCTAGATAAATATATGTGTATGTGTGTTGAATCATGATGCATGTTTTTTATATGTTCTCTCGATTGTGAATTTTATTCTGCGCATCAGTATGGTAGATTTGAGTCTTATGTTTTAGTAAATTACATGAGTAGTTTTGAATCTACATTAAAATTATACATGGTATCAAGTATGAAATCACAATAGAACAGAAGAATTTTAAGTTGTCCTTACAGGTGAATTTAATTTACAGTATCATTCTTCAGATCTATCATAATTTCATTCTATGGCCTCAGACTCAAGTATGCCCTTGAGGGTAGCTCGAATTACATTTCTTTGAAGGACATGATGGAGGTAGTGTTGAAGATAATCAGTTGAAGGAATTCATAAATCATGATATCCCGAAGCCTCTAACATCTGATGCTAAATATCTAGTAGGGTTGAAGAAGTGTGTAGCAAGATCTAGGAGGATTATCCTGGAGGGTGTGAGAGACCATGTAGTCTTGAAACTACATGGAAAATAGACTCCCTTTCTTATGTGGAATACTCTCAATGATTTATTCGGTTATAGAAATGAAGCCAAGAAACTTGAATTGATGAAGAAATTGAGGATTGAAGACAATGGGTATGAGGTAGTATTCAGAGATGCGAAGGCCTACCTCAAGCATCTTGGTTCATGTAAAATCAAGAAATTTTGTGTCAGGATTGAGATACTCTACACATTAGAGGAAAATGCATGCACAACCTTGAGGATCAAGGAAGTGATTAGATATGTTAAGGTTGAGAGGGATAATGATTTAGATATCAATAGGAAGCCTCAACCTGTTGGCAGTTGGGATGACCACAAGGATGATGATGAAGATGATCAGTCAGAGACCTCCCATAGGATGAGAGTTTGATCCAAGTGGGAAGAGGGAGCACATGACCCTGTACCTCTAGGTGTGAGGTGGGGTGATGTGAAGCAATAGTACCAAGAGTGTGGAAATTTGGGCAGGGTCCATTGAGGTGTTTTTTTCTCATGGATCATTACCTTGATATGTGGGCCCACTTTATTCAGTAGCAAAAGGATCAATGTTAGTAAAATATCGAGGAGTGCATATAATTTTTAACATCAGAGAATGAGGCTCATTATCAAACTCAACAACAATGCATTTTTTCCAGTAGACAGTCGTTGATTGATAAAATGATTACTTTTATTTATTGTTATGTATGCTTCTCAGTTGCAGATGTTGCAGTAGAAGCAAAAACAATGGGAGGTGTTTCATGTAGTACATTCCACAAGTGCAGGATAGGGGTGGTTGATAATCCATTTCTTTCTAAGAGGGAGTGTTGAAAACGCAGCAAGAAAGTCTCAATTTTAATTTTTTCTTTAATGAAATTCGATAAAATTAGAAATTCCACATCAATGGACAACTTGGAGGAGTCAACTAAGGTGACATGTCTCTTGTCACTCAATTAATACCATTGAATTCATGTTAATGAGTTCAATCTTAGTTTACATGATTTTATTCCTAAAAAACAGTAGTAACAATAGTCTAGCTTAGTTAATTTAGGTTGGGTGCATGAACTTCAGTTATGTACAATGATTCCTAAAATTTTGGAGCCTAGGTTGAGTTAATTTCAACTGTAACAGTTTAATTTAGCTAAATTGAGTTATGGCCAGTTAAAATAGTTCCAACTGTTGGAGGAACTAGTGGGAGGTCTAGAAGTGGGGTGAAACTTCAGTGTTTAACTAGTTAATTAATCATTCAGCCTAAATTAACTAATGCACACATAGAATTCACATTACCAAGTTGAGATTGGATTTCAAGGGAAGTGTACTATCAGTTGTAAATTATTCCAAGTTGTATGGGTGGTGCATGCAATCAGAGAATGACCTAAATAAATTGCGCAACAGATTGAGGAATTTCTTAAATAATAGGGGTTAATTCCTTGAGGAACAATGCGAGGAAATATGAGCTTGGAGGGCTTGAAAATTGGCGAAGTGTTGGCCAAATTCATTTAGGCAGGGAGAGTATAGAAGATACAGGTGCAGGTTGTGCTCAAGCTTGAGAAAGCATATTGTATTCATCCAGATTCTTTGATTAATGCAATATAGATAGGAAGGGGTTTTGAGCAATTTCTTTCCCCTATATAAATATTTTTGTATGTGTGTTAAATCATGATGCATGTTTTCGATATGTGTTCTCGATCGAGAATTTTTTTCCACATATGAGTAAAGTAGATTTAAGTCTTATGTTTTAGTAAATTAAATGAGCAATTTTGAATCTACATTAAAAAATTATATCAATCGGGAGGTCCCCACTACGACAACTCAGCCTACAGAGGGTAATGCTACAAAAGGTATGAGCTTGGAGCACATTGTTAAGCACTAGAAGATATGCATTAGATCACGTGGTGACATTACAATGTGCCTTTAGATGAAATTATTGTTAGGCTTTGAGGCCATGGGAGGTAGTTTCACACACCTATGATCGTGTAGATCAATGGGGTAGAACCATCTCGTGGGGTAGAACCACCTCGAGACCACCCCTCCTAATACCATAAAGTGTAATGGACTGGTGTCAAGTTCTTAAGCTTGGTAGTTTTTTATAAAATACTTTAACAAAGAAATTACTCGTAAAACCAAGGATTTGGGGATCCTTTCTTTCCTCTCTGACAGGACAGGTGGCATTATTTAATTGGTGACAGGTGATGTTAGCATAGGCCAATCAATGGTGGATAAGTGATAGTAATATTTGGCATTTCCGGGCACCCAAAAGACCCATTTATGGGTGACATGTGTCACCACTTATTGGTCGACATGTGGTGTGGATGATGTCAGAGTGACATCATCTTGCTGGTTGGAGCCTGGAAGGTTGTTAAAAGTGAGCAAGCGAATGGAGGCGCACAACAGGAGCCCATACATGTCAGCATTGACAAGTTGGAAGAGTAGCAACAAATGAGATTGAGACTGGGTGAATCCCACAGGACATGTGACTTAGGTGGATATTGGTGGCCATGTGCCTATTCCACTTGGGACCCCACCATTGTCTCTTTCAGTTTTTTAGTTTCAGCACAACTTACTATTTTTAGCATTTTTTGGGTCCTGAACTTCCAGAGCCGTTTTGAGGCCCTAAACGACGTTTTTTGGGCATCTCGCTTCTGGAAAATGTGATTTTGTTTTGGAATTGATATTTGCAATTACCAGTTGTAGTCCTCGAATAGATCTTCCTAATGATGTATCATGTGGGTCAAACAGAGATAGCATGCCAAAGTTTCGACCCGGGAAGCTGAAACACCAATTTACCAAAATGGGGCCCATAGTTTTTGCGCTTCATCTCCTAGGGTTAGGTTTTTGGATGTTTAGGGTTTTCCATTACTTCTCTATAATAAATAGGCCATCAAGCCTCATTGTAACACATTTTAGAGGCCTGTAGCCACCACATCTCTTCTTAGAGATAAGATACCAACACCCTAGCTACTTTATTTCCATTATGTTTGTAAGAAAATTTTAGTTCTTTGATATTAATGAAATGAAGTGTTATTTCCACTGCATATTTGTATTTATGGTTATATGTGTATTCTTTTGCGCTCCTGCATAAATCCGAATTAGTGGTATTAGAGTGGTTTTCTTTTTCTCGATCCTTCTATGCATGTCCCCAACGAGGTCGGGGTATAAGGAGTTAGGGCTTGATCTGGTGGAACCTTTGCTAGATCAACCTTGCAAACCCTAATGACCGCCCATGGGGGACGACAAGAAAGATGAGGTAGCAGGATATCCTATCAAAATATTTCTCGAGGAGGCCTTAAAAAAAAAAGGAACACGATGATGGATAAATTTTCCCAGATCCTTCAACGACTGCCCACCGGCTTCGCATTTGCATCCAACAGCCACTTTGGAGGCGCAAATCCCTTTAAGGTAAAAGTAAACTTTGAAATTCCCATATTTGAGGGTAAAATAGATGCAGATGTCGTAGATATATGGTTGAATATATTAGAAGGATATTTCTCGATTCATGACTTTTCTGACTGGGAGAAGATTATTTTTTCACTCCTCAAAGCTACCCCCCATGTCAAGGACTGGTGGGAAACCTACTGTGAGAAAAAGAACGAGACAGAACCCTCTCTGTTCTGAGTCGTAACCACTTGGAATTCTTTCCGAGACACCATCAAGGAACAATACTATCCCGTGGGGAGCTATGATGATAAGTACATACAATGGACCATGTTGCGGAAACAAAGGGACCAAGATGTGCATGAGCTGACAAATTTTTTCCATACCCTACGCGCAAATTTGGGTATCAAAGATTCAAAGAAAAATTTGGTGCTAAAGTATTGCAGTTGTCTACACAGATACATTCAGGAGGAAATGGAGTTCCTCGACATCTCCTCTCTTGGTACGGCATACCAGTATGCTGCCAAGATTGAGCAGAAATTCAAATAGAAGAAGAGAGACTTTGGATCTGCGAATCAAAAGAAAGGGAAAGGTGCCCCCAAACTGCAGAAAAAAGGACAAAGCCAAGGCATGGCGGCCCAAGAAAACTTGAAAAAGCCATAAGCAAATAACAACACCGCGAAGCCAAAGAAGGACACAGGAAAGTGGTGTGAGTTCCATAACAGCTCCACTCACAACACAAGTGAGTTTCGGGCCAAGCAATCACTGGTCGCCAAGATGAGGGCTTCTGAATCAGATGCATGCTCTGACTTCGAATCAGAACCTGACAAGGGGAATGACAAAGGGAAACAGATTATTGATGCAGAGCCCAATGCCACTGTTGCCACTGTGAAGATCCAGAAGGAGGAACCGAAAGATCTAGAGGAGGAGGAGCATCTCTTCCACTCCCAGATGTGGGTAGAGGGTTCCTCACTATAGTTCATTGTCGACAATGGGAGCCAAACGAACCTCATTTCAGCAGACGTCGTGAAGCAGTTGGTCTTACTGACCACAGCACACCCACATCCATACACCATCGGGTGGCTTACCAAGGATGGGTTCTCCATGTCAGCCAACAGTGTCGCCTTCCTTATAGCATCAAGCCCTTCATGGATGAGGCATTATGTGACATTTCTCCTCCTAATGTTTTTGATGTATTATTAGGTCAACCATACTTGTGTAAGCAGCATGTTGTGTATGAGTCTCAGTCTCGTGCTGTTATTGTTACTTTGGGAAATAAGCTATACATGATACCAAAGGTACCACCGCCTGCTGCTATCTCTTTGGTTACTGCAAAATAATGCAGTAAGCTCATTTCCCAAACCAAGAAATGTGTTTTTCTAATGATCTGCCCCCTAGACAAGAAGAAGACTGTGGGCACGACCTCCAGACGGGGCTCCTCTACACGACAACAAAAAATGGACAAGGTTGTGGAGGAGTACGAGGACATCATCACCTCACCTATAGGGGTTCCTCTGCAATGTCAGGTCAAGCACCCCATTGATTTGAACCCATGTGTGCCACTACCCAATGGACCGATCTATGAGTGCTCTGTTCTGGAGAACGATGAAATCAAGAGGCAGATTCAGGAGTTGCTACAGAAAGGTCACATCCGGCCAACTTCATCACCCTGTGGGAGCCCAATCGTGTTGGTGCAAAAGAAGGATGGGACTTGGAGACTTTGTATTGACTATCAGGCGTTGAACAAGATCACTATCTAGAATAGGTACCTAATCCCATGGATTGATGACCTTCTAGACCAACTTAAAGGGGCGAAATAATTCAGCAAGATCGACTTGAAGTTTGGGTATCACTAGGTACCAATCGAACCCTCTGATGTGTGGAATACTGCCTTCAAAGCCAAGGAGGGCCTTTTCGAATGGCTGGTCATGCATTTTTGGTTGACGAATGCTCCCGCAACCTTCATGAGGTTTATGGACGACATCTTGCAGCCATTCACCAACTCATTTGTGATCGTGTACTTGGATGACATTCTGATCTTCAACCAGACTTGGGAAGAGCACCTCCACCACATTCGACAAGTCCTCCAAACACTACGACAACACAATTTATGTGCCAATTTGGAGAAGTGCACTTTTGGCATGACCCAGATTCAATATCTGGGATAAATTATTGATGAAAGGGGGGTGAATGTGGATCCAAATAAGATCCAATTCATTCGGGATTGGCCAGCCCCAACCACTCTAATAGAGCTTCGCAGCTTTTTGGGTCTTGCTAATTTCTACCGCAAGTTCGTGTTGGGATTATCTCATATCACTTTGCCCTTGAGTCAAGTCACCAAGGGAGGAGTGAAAGAAAAATTATTTTGGTTGGAATCTCATGAGAAGGTGTTCATAGAATTGAAACATCGCCTCTGTTCTGCCCTAGTGCTCACATTACCAGACTTTCAACAACCATTTGAGATCAAGGAAGATGCCTCTGACTATGCTATTGGGGTAGTTCTTACTCAACAGGAGCATCCAGTGGCATATCACAGTGAGACATTATCCAACACGGTTTGCAAGTATCCCACTTATGAAAAATAAATGTATTCCATGTCGACAATGGAAGCATTACATTTTGGGGAAGGAAACAATCATCCACACAGACCACCGACTCCTGCAGTTCATACAAACACAAGGGAATTTGTAGAACGATCGCCATTAGAAGTGGTCCACATATCTGCAACAATTTCATTTGAACATCAAGTACAAGAAGGATAACAACAATAATGTTGCAGACTACCTCATCCGACCACCAATCGTGGTGCTAACCACCATTCTCAACTCTTGTGGGAACGAGACTTCCGATTGGCTGCTTCTCTACAAGAGCGATATAGAATTCGGCCACATATACATGGCACTCTTTGGGGGTACACAAGTTCCAAATTTTCACCTCCAAGATGCATTATTATGGCACCTACAACACCTTTGTGTTCCTTCAAGCAAGTGTGCCAAGATGATATGGGAAGCACACTATAGTCGAGTCGCTGGGAATTTCGGGGTCGAGAAAACAGTGGTAGTACTGCAGAGGTATTTCTATTGGCCGAACCTTCGACAGGATTTTGGGAAGTACATTAGATCTTGCACTGCTTGCGCCATTTCCAAACTGACCATCAAGAAGCAAGGCCTCTATACTCTACTACCTAACCCTAGTCGGCCTTGGGAATCCATCTCCATGGATTACATGTCAGGCCTTCCTTCTACTAAGCATGGAAACGACTGTGTTTTCATGGTCATCGACAGGTTCTCGAAGATGGCCATTATGGCAGCCTACAAGAAGAATATCAGAGCATAAGCCACTGATAAAATTTTCTTTGAATGCGTGTGGGTGCACTTTGGGATCCCATAGTCTATCATATCATATCGAGACATCAAGTTCCTCAACACATTTTGGTCCAGCCTTTGGTCAATGCTAGACACCAAGCTCACCAAGTCCACAGCTTTATATCCCCAAACTGATTGCCAAACAGAGGTCGTCAACAAGATGATTGTACACATTCTGCGCATGTACAATTCAAAGCATCCACACACATGGGATGATATCCTCTACTATGTAAAACACAGTTATAACCGGTCTCTCTATAGCTCAACTGGCCAAATCACCTTTCAGGTGAGCTTGGGATTCCAACCGCTATGTCCCATTGACGTAGCCATGCCATTTGCGGCTACTCAGGCCAATTCGGCTCATGTCTAGTCTGAAGCTGACAAAGAAAACATCTTCATTAAGCACATTCAGCACATCCTCCAACAGATTCATGACATATTGGACAGAGCCAATGCTAAGTACAAGCAACGATATGATCAACATATATGATCAACATCGGGTGCCACACAACTTCTAGGTGGGTGACAAATATTGGCTACATTTGCAGAAGGAGTGCCTCATTGGACCCCACCGCAAGCTTTGCCTGCTCCGATATGGGTCGTACACCATCACCAAGGCTATAGGGAATAATGCCTTCGAGCTCATTACTCCACCATTCCTTGGTCTACACACAGTATTCAATGTGGACCGCCTTCGTCCCTACTTCCCACCTCTACTTGACACTTATGACATTTCAGAACAACTCACACCAACAGAGTTAAACCTAGACTGCATGGAACATGCCACCACAGGTTGTATCATGGATATGCAAATCAAGAACACTCGCCAACAGAAGATCCAACTGTATCGGGTTGTCAAAGCTGGCCAACTCTTGCACCAAGACAAGTGGTTCACCAGGGACCAAGTTCAGAAGAAGTTTCCTCATCTCATGGAGGAACTCAACGCAATGGGGACCATTGCTTCCTAAGGGGGGAGGAATGATCCAAGTGGATATTGGTGGCCACTTGCCTATTCCACTTGGGCCCCCACCATTGTCTCTTTCATTTTCAGTTTCGGCACAACTTACTATTTTTAGCAGTTTTTTGGGTCCTGAACTTCCAAAGCCATTTTGAGGCCCTAAATGATGTTTTTTGGGCATCGTGCCTCCAGTAAATATGATTTTGTTCTGGAATCAATATTTTCAGTCAGCAGTTGTAGTCCTCGGATATATCTTCCTAACGGTGTATCATGCGCATCAAACAGAGATAGCATGCCAAAGTTACGACCCTAGGAAGTTGAAACACCAATTTACCCAAATGGGGCCTATAGTTTTAGTGCTTCATCTCCTAGGGTTAGTTTTTTGGATGTTTAGGGTTTTTCATTGCTTCTCTATAATAAATTGGCCATTGAGCCTCATTGTAACACAGTTCAGAGGCCAATAGCCACCACATCTCTTCTCATAGATAAGCTACCAACACCCTAGCTACTTTATTTCCATTCTGTCTATAAGCAAATTTCCGTTCTTTGATATTAATGAAATGAAGTGTTATTTCCACTGCATCTTTGTATTTATGGTTATATGTGTATTATGTTACATTATTGCATAAATCCGGATCAACATGTTATCCTATACTAGGGATGACCCAATGATTTATGATAGGGCACAAAGGAAATGTGTCAGGAGACAAACCCCAGGACACACAGGATAGTGGCAATCAATCAGAGAGTAGGTGGGTGGACCCCATCAAAAATGACGACCTGATGGATAGACCCTAGCGGGTCTATAAAGAGGCACAAAGTAAAAGTTTCGGGCTTGAGAGCTTTAGGATTAATGCCTAGATATTGCCCTTGGTTATTTCACGTAGAAATAGACAAAGGGAATGGATCATAAAACAAAGGAATTTGGCCCTCGATAGGTAAAAAGTGGCTTAACACCTAAAGGGCTTAACTAGTCATCTCATAGACTTGATCATATGGCAGGAAAGCAAGAAGGTGCCAAAGTGAAAGGAGCTAAGGTAAATTCAGTAGAATTGGTAGTGTTTTATAATAAAAATAAAAAAGACAGGGAATTTTATTTAGCAACGAAATTTGGCATTGGTGTCTTAAAAAATTATTTGAGCCTATAGTAAAGTACCTTGGGCACATGCATGGAAATTTAAGACAACACCTCTTGGATTTCGGTAGTTAACGCCAAACATAACAAAAAAATGCTAAATGTATGAATAACATAGCACTAATTGTGTGGATAACAGAGCCCTAATTGCATGGACGAGTTAGCAACATTTAAGAGGCAGATTTCTCAGTTGTGACAAATCGATAGATTTGCTAGAATTAGAAAAATTACATCTAAATTCTATAAAATGTCGAAATGAGAAAAATAAGCAGAAAAAATTATAGATTGAGCCCAAAACTTTAGATCAGAGATTGAAGACTTGAAGAGAAAAATAGGAAACTCGGCTGAATAGTACAAAAGAAAAAAATAAGAAAATTGTGCATCAAATCAAAGAACAAGTAAAGCAAAGATTAGTTCAAAAATATCAGTCCAGAGTTATTTATTAGTATAATTCGGGTTGCAAATAGTGTGTGCATATAAAAGTGTATGGATTAGATGTTTTTGGTGCAGTATGTTGCATAATAGTGTGTGTATGCATCAAGGGTGAACCATAGATCAATGTTGGTGTTTGATAATGAAAGAATGAATTGGCGTTGATGTTATTGGTGCATATAGTCTATTGATTTATTCAATGATGATAAGTTGTTGAAGGTGAATATTTTGTTTTTATTAGTAATCATAGATTGCTAAAGGTGTTTGTATGGTGCCTCTTGTGAGTAGTTGCAGTGAAAAAAAGTTATTTGTTTATGACATAAGTGGCCTATTGGTTCTAGTTTGAAAATGGATGAAACCTGGATCAATAGGGCCAACAAGTGGTAGCTTGAAGATCAGGGGTTGGAGTTCCTTCCAGTGGGTACTTGTAAATTTCTAGGGGCAAGAGTCCCTTTCAACAACAACTGATAAAGGAGCAAGGACAAGAGTCCCTTCCAGTGAGTGTTGGTTAATAAGCAGGGGAAACAATCCCTTTTAGTGGTAGCTGATAAACAAGCAAGGATAGAAGTTACCTTCAGTAGCATCTGATAAACCTACAAGTAGTAGCTTGTGGGGCATTAATGTAATCATGTTGAAGCTTGTAATAAATATAATATTCGTGTCTTGTTATATGTTTCTCATGTGCTTGATGATGATTATGTTATGATTGAGTTGTGTTGTTGATCCATGAACAATTTATAAAGTGATTGAAAAGTATAATTTGTGAAATATTGTATAGTTTGGCCACACTACTAATTCACTCCCCATCTCAGTAGTGTCCTGGTTTCCATTTATTCTAACTAGCTTAATATATATGAGTGCCTTAACAATGCACTAGATCACCGTCTATCCAAAACTCACGGACATATTTTTCTAGTCTCTATTATTCTTTGAAGACTTGGGACAAATTTTAATTATATGCCTTGTTTCATAACACGCTCAAGATCGAAATGGGACATTTTCATAATCAATTTTTTGAACTCAGACATAGTTTGGAGCTGTAATATTTATTTCGGTAGGAAAACCCTTATTAGAATCCATCTCCACACATATTCGGGCATAGGTGGTGTTAAAAAAATAATTTTTTTCTAGGCTGCGGCAATAAAATTTGCTTGTTTCATTTCCAATAGAAGTATGAGATTCCAAAGATGTATGGGGAGGTTTGGGAGCCTTAGCCAAACTAGAGCCATGGAGAATGATGCCATAAACATACCAAAGGTAGGAGACCCAGGTTGCATGAAGAGACTAGCACTACCCAAGAACCATTGCCTGAAATCAGAAATAAACTTCCTATCCTCAATATTATCAAAGACAACAACAACAAAAAATGTAGGCTCGAGAATAAATATTCAAATATTGAGGATAGGAAGTTTATTTCTGATCCACTTGTGAAGATTAGTCAACCACGACCAAAACTCATTAAACATGCAGACCAAACCCTTATCTGAAAAGGAAAAATTCATAATTAAAGGCTTCCTAAACTCCAAAGGAAAATTAAAAGAAGGAGCTTCTTACACTATTAGAAGAACATATTTGGATTTCAACATGGTGTTGACCTTAGCTTAATTTACCGAGAGGAAGAATTTGGAGAACCAACTACCATTCCACCAAGAGAGATTTATTTCTTCGTTAGATCACGAGAATTCACCATTAATTAGAGAGATGTGGCAACCACACAGTAGAAGCCAGCTAGGAGGTTCACATTAATGGATGGGGAGGTCAGAGAGGGCAAAACCCTAGATACCACATGAGGTTTCAGAGCCAGCTCTATTGCTACAAGATTTTGGTGTTCCATTCACTCAATTTTGTCACAACACTTTCTCATTTTTTTTCAACAAGTGGCAGAGCCATAGGTCTCAAGTGGCTAAGTAGTGATTTATATGGGATTTATTAGGGGTGTGACATGGTTTGGGTGTTAGACGGGTTGACACCTAACTATGGTTAACAAGATGTTATCCTAAATTCTAGAGTTTATCCTATGGGATGCTTCCTAAAGATTTAAAGTGAAATCTTAGCCTTCTAGGCATGCCTCACCCTACACACATGGCACTAGTGAAAAAAAGAGTAGCCTTTCAAGCACAACAATAGATCAACAATGTATATCTCCACACTTGAGATATGGTTGAGTATTTAGTGAAATTAGTGAAGCAAAGTTTGAATTCCAAGGTTGGGTACAAACTCCCACTCAACAAATTAAGGTAAAATTCTAGGATTGGAAAGAAATACTTAAGCTTCTATAGGTCCTCTGACACTAAGGTTTTTTTAGCCATGGAATGGAATTTTACTAGTGAATAAAATCTAATTGTCATTACTTTAAAAAATAAAAAACATTATGAACAAAAGTTTAATGACAATTTAAGACATCTTGATACCAAATTCATTGTGCTTTGTAGTATTGCTTTTGACTTAACTTCAAAGTATATGGAGAGGGATGAAGTAATCAAGCTAGTGGGCACCTTAGATTCATAAAACACTAGTTCCAACCTCAATAATCATTGCAAATAAACCAAGAACCTACTCACCTCACCCACCATTGTTATTATAGCATATACTTTTAGGTGTTTTCTAGCTAATGCTTCTATTTCAATCTTATGCTCCTTTCAAACTCAACTATTTTGATGTTGGAAACACTATAAAAATGTATAGGATAATCCAGTAAAATTTTTGACTTACTATTTCAATAACTATATATATAATTTTATTTAAAATAACTTGATTGAAAATTTTGATTTAAAAATATGAAACAACCCTTTTAAGAATTAAATAATTCTACAATGAAAGTGGAGTATAACGATGTTCTTTATAAAGAATCAAGTGTCTCAAAATATGATCTCGAATATGTCAGATACGAAATAATACATGATAAATTTGGTTCGATGTTTCCTGGAATAAAAGCGCACTCTATAATGTGTAGTTTAATTAAAATTTAATTTGGAGTGATAAATAGAAAAGAGTATGGGATATTAAAAGAACAAAAATTAATTTAGTTTTTAATGATATTTTGGTTAGTATAAAATCATTAAACAACCTTAATATAGCGAAATAATAATATATTTTTTAATATGGAAACCGGTTAAGCATTTACACGTTAAATTCAAGCAATGATTACAACAATAAACCCTTAGTAAGGCATTTGTAAAGTTACTATGTATGGTGTTTACAAGGTTAAATAGCTTTTGGTATCCTAAAAATTACTAATAGCTTTCAGAAGACAAGTTCGGTTAATAATGCATCGGTCCATTGGAAAGGTCGCCATTGCTCCATTACGTGGTTTGAGTGTGTTGAAGAAACTGTAAATTCTAAAAGTGGAGCAACCAAAAGAAAGTTATGGTGTATACAATGATCAAATGTTGGTGTACTTTGGGGATTTTTATGGGGATCATTTATTTTAGCCAGATATGTGTTTTTTTATTTAATGTTTACTATTATGAGTTTATTATACAAAATATATAAATAGGAAGAAATTAGAGGAGTAGATATATTGGACAAATTACTCACAAATCAATTTGTATATTTTTTTCAAAATGAAATTACAAGCCACATAAATAGTGCTCATCAGATCCAATAGATTCCAAACAAGGAGAATATTTTTGAGAAAATATCTCAACAAAAATCCAACAACCAACAAGTCAATCTTACCTATATACTAAAGTAAGCATTATTCCAAGTCCCCCCCTCTTTAATGCTTACATTACATTATTACAAATATTAATACAAAAATGAAAAATTACAATTCACATGTCACATTTGTCTGATTGGTCTTCCTCGACAGTTATCCCCACTCTAAAGTCTCCTTGACAACACTCTTTTCACCAGCACAATCTCTGAGCTTCCCATTCAAGTCATTTAATACATAATCACCTCTGACCATCTTTGATGAACTTTGTGTAATTGACACTTCTCGATCTCCCGAATCAGATTTACAAGCCACATAAATAGTGCTCATGATATCCAATAGATTCCAAACAAGGAGAATATTGTTGAGAAAATCTCTCAACAAAACTCTAACAACCAACAACCCAATCCTACCTATATACAAATTTAAGCATTATTCCAAGTCCCCCCTTTAATGCTTACATTACATTATTAAAAATATTAATACAAAAATGACAAATTACAATTGACATGTCACATCTATCTGATTGGTCTTCCTCGACACTTATCCCCACTCTGAAGTCTCTTAGACAACACTCGTTTCACCACCACAATGTTTGAGCTTCCCATTCAACTCATTTAAGACATAACCACCTCTGACCATCTTTGATGAAATTCGTATAATTGACACTTCTTGATCTCCCAAAGGACAATCTCGATATTGGACTATATCCAACAGTCAATTATGAAACTGACCTTTCTACACAAATGGATCTCATAACATAACCAGTGGCTGATGCTCTTGAAGCTTGAAGCACACTAAGATCCATCAACCACCAATAAATAACATATTCACACAATTAACTTAGCGATACATTCTCTCACCCCCAAAGAACGAAGAGAACCACTAATTTAAGTATATTAGTTTGTTGACTAATTGGTTCTGCACCTTTTTACAAACCAAACTTTATATATATATGAAATAAAAATAATAACTAAATTAATTTCCTGCACCTATGCATTAAATTCAAAGAGAACTTGATCACATCCTAAAATTCATTGCTACACATTGGTAGTATGGAATACGAAGGCTCGATCACATGAGTATGAAAATTTTCATGTTGCCTCTGTTAAGGAGAGGAAAGTGTATGTATATCATTGAAAAAATGACTTGAACTAATATCCTAGAGCCATTGAGCCGACAACTACTGATAATAACCTGAAACCGACTACAATAATTGTTTAGGATTCAACCCACTGCTTTCATGAGGTTCCCAACTGGCAGATATATTTCTCCACAGACTTTGCACAAGAAGCCATTTTCCAAAGCTAGACCGCAACACTAACAATATCGATGAGGTTCCTCATTCTTTCAGACAATTAGCTTCCATAAGAAATCGGCCTTCTCTCCCTGGGCACTGCTTCTAGTAACATCTGTTGACTGATAGAAGCCATAAGGACATCCACAAAGAGGGTCTAGGGGATACCTTTTCCACATATTAAAAAAAAATGTTGAAATGTAAAGGGTCGTCTAGTGTCTTCGAATCTAAGGTCACAGCGTAGATCAGGTATTCAACCCCTATGCAAACATGGTAACTTTGCAGCAAGCCAAATTATGGTAACTTTCATAGGCTGCAATGCAACTCAAATCTATGACAAGTAGTATGCTTATATGCAGGCCCACGAAGGAATTTAACTTCTGGAAAATAAAAGAAATAAGAGAAGGGGAAAATACCTTCAATGGCTCTCCCCTCACAGCGACAAATGTCCTCAGATCCTCCATGTGTCGTAATGCTCTATGAACCTCCTCTTTTAGATTTGTTGGAAATTGGAGCTAAAAGATCGCGACGATCGTGATACTCCATCTAGTCATCACTGCAACTTATCATCATTATGATCAGTTGACAACATCTTATATGAGCACACCAAAACAACAACCATTTTCATGGTTCTTTATCGATGTTGTGCTTGATATTGTGCTTGCCACTATAGAAAACAAGTGTTATTGCCATCAACATATGAGGTTTAAGAAAAATTCAATAAGTCATCCTTTACATTCACAATGGGATCAACCATCAGCTAACATGTTCGCAGTAGAGTATGAAGTGTTACCTGTCTCTTCTCACAGACAACATAAATGTCTTGATTCAGTACTATTTCACAACAAGCAACCCATGAACCCACAACACACACATAAAAAATGACTCTCGTTCAATCCACTCTTCTACTATTATCTGTACAGACGATTAAAAAAAATTATGATTTCCCCATCTTCCCAACCCTCCATGAAGGGAGGTAAGCCAAAGTTGGTTCTGATACCAAGTAAGAAATTAGAGGAGCAGACATAGTGGACAAATTACTCACAAATCAATTCGTATACTCCTTTCAAAACAAAATTACAAGCCACATAAATAGTGCTTATGAGGTCCAGCATATTCCAAACAAGGAGAATATTGTTGAGAATATATCTCGACAAAACTCCAACAACCAACAACACAATCCTACCTATATACTAATGTAATCATTATTCCAAGTTAAATAAATTATAATTTTACTAAAAATATTAAGAAAATAATGTATAAAATATAACGATGGGATTCAAAATGATCTTGTAATGTACTAACACGAGATATTGAATCCTTCTACAGTTTGTGGAAACAAAACACGATCCCACAATCACACAACAAGTAAGAGAAAGAAGTAAATCAATCGCAAAACACAAGATGTATTTGGGGAAAGAAACTGCTCAAAACCCCATAATATGTATATTTCATAAAGTCAAGACCATGAAACAATACAATATTATTCTTCAGACTGAGAAATCTCTTCACTTTCCTCACTCTCTCACTCTGATCCTGCTTGAATCTGGCTTGCAATCTAAGCAAAATCATTCAAGTACTTAACATTATTCTTTCCTCTGCCTGACCTGCATTCCTTACACATTCTTGGGCTAATTGAGCCGCTATTAATAAGGAAAATCCTAATTAATGATTGCACAATCCTTCAAGGCCTTCACGATGACCTCATGCATGACCTGTACAATTTTCTAATAGTACAATTGGTATATTTATTCTTAACCTTAGTCTCAACTGGCCTTCCTTAGAACTGACATGAAACAACTATTTATAGTGAATTATCAGTTAACTGATTGATCACTACTTGTGAATTAAATCAGATTTAATTCACTGAACCTCTCAGTAGCTTACCTCTCAGTTATAACTAGTTAAACTGATCTTAACTCCATTTCTTGAGTTAACTAATTACACGTCACAAATAACTCTAATTTCTTGAGTTAACTAATACAACCTATCATGAGATGAAATTACAATTTTTCTTCTAATTTAATTAAGGGAAAATTAAATCAGCAGCCCCCTATGGTGCCATTTTTTGGCTGCCATTTTCAATGTTTCTTGTTTCCACTTTCAACAAATAATATTACCACATAAAATAAAGATATATCATGGTAAAATTTAAGTTTTTGGAGAAATTTAATTAGAAAGTAAGGTTTATGTTTTATTTTTTTCTTAATTATGACATGTAAATATAAAGAAATTCCACTCATAATGATGTTGAATCATAGGATCTTTTACTTCCTTAGTACTACTTCCATATCCCACTCATAATGATTTGCTTTACTATTGCCAAGGTGAGATATCCTAATTGTTGATGGTACCACCCTACAAAAAAGAAAGATTTGCTTTACTATTGAACAATATTCAATTAGTAAAAATAAAATCCTTCATTTTTACTTACCTAACATTTAATATAGCTAACCATTATCAGTTTGTACTCTCTAGAATCTTTTTGAAAGTCTAGATGTGACTAACTCTATATGATTGAGTAGTAAGATCTAACTTGGTATTTACTTCAGTGGTCAGCAAAATAGTTCATCTTAAGGAAGTCATAACTTCCTCATATGAACTCACTTTGAAGTGTTTTTTGTATGATTGAGTAGTATGATCTAACTTGGTATTTACTTCAAAGTGGTCAACAAAATAGTTCACCTTGAAGAAAGCATAACTTCCTCATATGAACTCCCATTACATTGTTCTTTGTATCATTGGAAACCCATATTAGATATACAAAATAATGTTGAGAGGCTGCGAATTTCATTTGCAATATTTTAACTAAAACAAAATGTTATTTAATGCTTCAAGTAGATTTTAGAAATTTCTACATCCAAATCACCAAAATAAAAACTTTGTTCAACAAAGTTTTACCCCAAAAACATTATTTATTACCTCAAATAAATTATGAAAATTTCTAAAAATGTACTATCATCAAATATTTGCATTCATATAATGTTTGAGAGGCCAAAAAAAATCTCTTCTTCTATGTTTAATGTAATATATTATATATTCATTATTAATTTGCACTTGTAAAATTAATTAACTTTCATTTCACTCATAAACTTAATGGATTCACTCATACAAGTAAAACTTAAAATAAGTAATAAAACAACTTAGACGAAGGGGCCTAAAACAAGTGATTAAAAGTACTCAATAAAATTGTAAAGGAAAACATAACGCCCCCTCATAAAGTAAATGGCAGACACGCACATACTAATTCGCTTATGGTGTCCAGCTTGTGGATAGCACATCCTTTCCCTTTTGCACACTATTAATTAACCAGCATGTTACAGCTTTATGATCTCTACTTTAAATAACAAATATTATACATTGTGGTGTACACCCACACTTCCAACTTTTCCACGCCATCAACCTTATAAATTAATTATCCCAACGCTGCTGAACTTTATGTCTGTTTGGTTTAAAGACAAGAAAGTACTGGAACTTGTCCAATATAATTGATAAAGTGAGATTTGAATAAGATTCCCTGCTCAAGGCAAAATTCTTACCTATGTAGTTATTCTCTTCTTTGAACTGAACTTAGCTTTTGGGCTCTGAATTTGAGAGAGCCACTTTTAATTAGTAAAAGCCAGAGCAGACAGCTTGGGACACATATACCCTACCGAAATTCTTAACTCTGTAATTATTTTCGTATTTGAACTGAACTTAGCTTTTGGGCTCTGAATTTGAGAGAGCCACTTTTAATTAGTAAAAGCCAAAGCACACAGCTTGGGCTCTCACCTAAATAAACATATATACTTCATTAGTTTTTAATTAAGCCTTAGTCTAATTAGATTGTTTTTTTTCCCTGAAAATTATGGAAATTTTGGTAAGATTTTAAGAAAATGTGGCAGGGATTTTTGTAAATCCAGATGGTAACTATCAAACTTCAATATTTTGGGTGTTTTAAAGATTTTTGATGACGCTGAATCCATTTTCACCATCAAAAACATAATTCAAACTGCAAGATTTAAAAAAAAAAAAAAAATTTGCCCAAATTCTGAAGGAGTTGTCTTTAGTGGGACTTTTTGGAGTTTTAGGTGCCAGAATCCTGTGAAAAAAATTGAGTTAAAATCTTGATTTCTGTTATTTAAATTGGGTTTTTTGACTGTATATATGAATTCAGCACGCCAAAAAGCTCCTAAGGCACTTTGATTGTGCAAGGTTACCATCAAAGTTCTATTTTCAATAAATTCCTGCCGGAATTTAGAGAAATTAGACCAAAAAAACTTCTGTAAAAATTTTCAAAAAGTCACCCTATAAACTACTTCAATTCTGACCACCTTTAACCGTTCGACTTTTAGAGCAATTTCTCCACCTCCCTAAACAACTCGCTTAGTTTCAAACCTTATATCAATAAATCTATTCAAAAGCTTCAAACGCAACCTTATATCAATAAATCTATTCAAAAGCATGAAACGCGTGACTAAGGTTCAAATCCCAAGTTATGGAGACCTACCTGCTCTAGGCATATAGGGAATCACAATCCAACTAACGACCAACTAACGAGAAACTTTGAATAAAAGGAGTAAATGAATAAAATGAGAAAAGACTACCTCAATGGTATTATAATTTTAAGGTGCCTCTAGAACACTTTATTGCCCTTTCCAGTGTTATATTTAGTTCCCCATCAATATACCCCTTGACTTATCAAACCATTTAGGTGCAATTAAAATAGTTCTTGACTAACAAAAAAAATATTTCGGTGCAGTAGATACGGAAAGTAACCAATGATGGTGAGAAGCTGTGCACGTACTTTAATGGAAGTATTACTTTTATTAGGGTTGGTTTAGATACATTCATAATGGAAGCATGTGCTGGTCATCGGTAAAGTTGATGTGGGGGCTTTCGCCATTTTCCACGAGGAACCGAATCCCGGCGTGGGGACGACGACGAATCGATGGATATTCGGTGGAAAATTCGCAGTAAAATTCCGGGAGAAAAAAAGGTAGGCGAGGTAGTTGAAATCCAAACCGCCGAAATGAACTGGAAACCGGCCTTCTGTCAATTGGTTGAGTCATGACTCCAGTTGTTTCAGGTCTTACACTGTAAAGGCACCTTAATGAGGCATTCATTGTGGCAGTCTGCAACTTAATAGTACTTGTTATTCCTCCCCAATATCTATTTAATAGGCATGCCCCCTCACTACTTTTCCCAGAATCCCTCCATAGGCTTGAGCTTGAGACCATTTTTCTTCAGGCCTTGAAGTTTCAGCTCCCCTTTGTCTCTGTCAGTCTCTATAATGGGTACGATTGCGACCCATTTCGTCCCTGCAATGAGATAGCTACCTGGTGTTGTTTTGAATGAATTTTCTCAGTATTAGAGGCTCTTATTTTGTCTCTGAACTAATGGGGAAGTACGTAATTTCATTTTGCAGGATTTCTAGCATTCATAGGACTTTTTGTCTTCAATTTCCTGGCAATGGCCAGATTTGCCCATGGGTGGACAAATGCCCATGCCACCTTCTATGGAGGGGGTGATGCTTCTGGTACAATGGGTAAGCTTCTGCCATTTTTTCCTTCAATGTTTTTAATGTTTGGCGTTAGTTTATTTAGAAGTTTTCAAAAAAAGTTTGATCAAAATCATATGAGAATAAACTTTGTCAATTTATTTCCAATCAACAAGTGTGGTTCATGTGACTTATAAAAGATGAAATAGATGTAAAAAGAACTCAAACTAACTTCAATTCAATCTATTCAGAAATTATCATATTGAAAACCCAATGATAGTTACTGGGTAGTTACTGAAAATGATAGTTAGTGGGTGGTTTATAATGTGGTTTAGTGGGTGGTTTATAGTTACTGAAAATGATTTTGTGAGTTTTTATAGTTAGTGGGTGGTTTATAATGTGGTTTAGTGGGTGGTTTATGGTTTACTGAAAATGATTTTGTGACATTTTATTAAAGTTGAGGATCCAATTGGGTTGACATGAAAAGTACATTTGTAATGTAAAATGCAGGAGGTGCTTGTGGTTATGGCAATCTGTACAGCCAAGGATATGGCACCAGCACTGCTGCTCTGAGCACTGCACTCTTCAACAATGGTCTCAGCTGTGGAGCCTGCTTTGCAATCCGATGCAACGATGATCCACAGTGGTGCCTTCCTGGCGCAATTGTGGTCACTGCTACCAACTTTTGCCCACCTAACAATGCGCTACCTAACAATGCCGGCGGCTGGTGCAATCCTCCCCTCCAGCATTTCGATCTCTCCGAACCGGTTTTCCAGCATATTGCTAAGTTCAGGGCCGGTATCGTCCCCGTAATGTATCAGAGGTGAATTTTTATTATTATTGATCAACTGCTTTCGGAAATAACTGTGTAGAGGATAGCAAATGTTAGGACATTTTGAGTGGACATTCAATTAGAGTGTGGAAAATGTTTGAAGTTTTGAGTGGACAGTCTATCCATTAAAAAATTTCAAGAAATGTTCTAATAAGATGTTTTGATGTTTTGAATAGATCCTTTATACATTACATTAGAGAAAAAAGATTGAAAAAAGATTGTTTTTTCTTTCTAATAATGAGTAGATGATTGGTAAAATCGCACAAATTGAACATATCCCAAACTATATCCAACCAATTAATCCATTTCTTATTGTTGAAACTTACACACTCAAATTTTTATTATATTACTTCAGAATTTGTTACAGATGCTTATTTAACTTTCATTAGCAAAAAATGGTTCAAAGAAAATAATAAGCATCAGGCAATAAAGTATTAAAATGAGTGTATATATAGATACTGCTTCTCAATGCTGATTGTTTATTAAAATTTAGAAATTTCAATGCTTCTAATGTGGTAAGTAAAGTAATGTTGATTGTAGTTTTCAAGTTTTTTTTGGTTATTATTTATTGAAGAAGTTTCTAAATTATGTAGTGTTATAAAATATGGATCTCAGTTTGAATTTGAAAAATAGAACATTGATTGAAATTAACAACCACCAAAGATAGAAAGACACAATAGATCAGATCCATGTTAATATGAACCTGTGTTAGTTGATTGTTTAATGGCTTATTCTCTAATTTGTTAATATGAATATGTGTTGGTTGAATATTTAATGGGTTATTCTCTAATTTGTAAATCTTTCTTCTGTGATGGAATGTGCAGGGTACCCTGCCACAGATCGGGCGGAATTCGGTTCACCATGAACGGCCACTCGTACTTCAATCTGGTCCTCATCACTAACGTTGGCGGAGCAGGGGACGTCCACGCGGTTTCTATAAAGGGCTCCAGAACAGGCTGGCAAACAATGTCCCGCAACTGGGGCCAGAATTGGCAGAGCAACAGTTACCTCAACGGGCAGAGCCTCTCCTTCAAGGTCACCACTAGCGATGGGAGAACTGTTACTTCCTTCAATGCCGCTCCCAGCAACTGGCAATTTGGCCAGACTTTCGCCGGGGCGCAGATACGTTGACATAATTAAAAAGAAAAAAAAAGAAAAAAACAACTTATGTCTATCTATGATGTCTCCCGTGATAACTACTCAAGTATATTTTGTGTGCAAGTAGAGAGTCCTTAGATATATAAATATGTAAAAATACAAGTCGGCAACGTGGTCAGATTTTGTGTGGCTGTAAGGCTCGCGCTCATTTTTATTTACTGAAAGCGGAGCTGATTCTTGATCCGGGATGCTAGACTTCTCGGTGACTCCTATTTAGAGTATATTCTATCTCGTCTCTGTGGCTCTGACGGTTAGAGCATATTGTATGTATCAGTAGTATATGACTATGGTGTACTTGGCTTATGGCAGAGGTGGAACTATTGACACCCGCCCCCCTTCGCTGCGACTTCCAAATATAGTATATTGCAGCGTTTCTGAGTATTAGACTTTTGCAGAGGGCAAGTCGCCTTGTACATACCATTACTTATTATATATTTTAATATAATGATGATCAAGTGTTTGTTTCTAGATGATTCGAGTGCGGTTTGAAATTTGGTATAATTGCACTGTTCACTCAATTTGTGAAGAGATCTTCTCTTATCTTGGATATCTTTTTCTCTGTTCACTCAAACTGTGGAGAGATCTTCTCTTCTTTTCGATATCTTTTTCTATTGTGTCGTTGGGAGATGAACCAGAACTGACCATAAGATAATCATTTCTGTGTGAGAATTATCAATAATTTTATCTGTTTTTTTTTTTAACCAATAATTTGTTATTTTATAATTCTATTAACTAAATTTAAAAGATGAAAAGGATTTTGTGATACAATGTGGTTATATTTGAAATCATAATTATTAAATTTGATGGAATAATTAAAAAATCTAATAAGAAAGTTGGTTATTTTTAAATTCAGTGAAAATATTCATAAAATTTGATTTCATCAATTTAGATGATTATTTTGTGTGATAACATTATAGAGGAGTATTTAATTGAATTTGATGGAAAATTTGAAAAATGGAAGTTTATTTTGAAGTTTAGAAATTTTGGCTAATATTACTAGCTTTTAATAAGCAAAATATAAATTGTTTGATGATATTTTCATAAAAATATTCAAATTTCTAATAATTTTGTATGTCTTTTTAAAATTTTGGCAATTTTTTAAAGTAAAATATTTGTATACTATAAAATTTGGGCCAATCATTTTTAGTTAAAAATAGAAGTTTGCTATTTTCCTTGAATATCTTGGGGTAAACACTACTTTAGGAGGTCAATGGTTTCTAGCTAGAGTAATTGAGATGGTGGTTTGCCATCCCATCCACCCATGTTCAAGTCTCCAACCAAATGGTGGTTGCATATATCTTGGTAAGTTGTCAATGCCCTGTCTATATATAAATAAAATAAAGAAAGAAAGAAAGAATCCCTGATGATCCTTATATTTGGGGAAGCTGGTAGTTCCCCATCTAAAAAGAAGAAATAATAACTGAAAAGTTTTATATTCAATTATAAAATTGAGAAGTCAATAGGGGCCAAAGATATCAAAGTTGATTTAATTAGATTTTCTTCTTATTCAAACCATAAAAAGTATTAAGAAAATTATATGCATTGAGGTTTATCTTCCCTAGAGCCTAGAGAGAAACAACATTCTTCCATAAAACGAGTTTAAATTACAAGTGGATTTGGTAAATTTTAAAATATATGGATGAATTTAAATCAAATTGATTCCATATAGTATTTATGGCTGGTTGGCTATCGGGGTGCCCTTTTCCGTCGCATGCATTCTGTCTACACGTTGGCTTTTCGAATTTGCTCTCTTACTTGTCCAACAAGTTATGTCTTTGTCTTGTATTTCGTTATTTGGCAGCGTGGTCGCTTTTGTCATTCTACAGGTATTCAGTTTGGTTTGGGTTGTCCTAGCGCTGGATTTTGGTTCAATTTTGATGTGGGGATTCTGCTCGGGTTGCTGCAGCATGGTCGACTTTGTCACCCTACACGTATTTTGTTTGGTTTGGGTTGTCGGTCCAATTTTGATGAGGGGTTTCTGCTCGAGTTGCACATTCGTAGTTGTCTTCTCTATTGTTCTACTGTAACTCCTTATTGGTTGAAGTGTTCCCAGTATGCTCTGTTTCTGCTTTGCTGTTTTTCTATTCATTTGACACTATTAGCTTTGTGCCTTCTTTTGATGCTGGACCTGGCCGCTGCTGGTGATATATGTTCTACGGTTCTTTCTTTGTTTTCTCTGCTGCTGACTTCTCTTCTTTTATGGGTGGAAGTTTCAACAGATTGTTCAACTGTCTTTGCAATGGCTAAACGAGGTCGCAAGCCTGTTGGGGGGAAGGGTAAGCAGGCCTCTCTTGCACCACATCGGAAACGTGGTCGTAAGACAGTTGAGCAACACCTTGAACCTATGGCTCGTAATTTTATGCATGACATTCCACCTCCTATTCGTGATCGTTTCTATGGGTGGGAGTCTGAGATCTTGGATAATCTTGATTCACAGGATGATAGGGCCACCGCAGATATGCATACAGTGTCCCCTAACCCTGGCCATACTCGAGGTCGCACATCTCTCTATCAGCAATCTGTCCAAATGTATTGGGTCATTAAATGTCTCCTTGCTAAAGAAATTATGTCCATTGCCGAACCTAAGCTGGATATTAACATAAATGTTCAGGAGATTGATTTAAGACAATTACAACAATATACCCATCTTGCCAGGTTGGAGAAGAAGATTAAAGCATTACAACAGGTCCCTGTTGAACTTCCTGGCGCTACTACCACAGCGCCCGCACCAATTGAATCTGATGAAGACTAATCTTCTTTAGTGTCTTTAGTTTTGTTGGAACTGTTGCTATTGGTCTTTAAGATGTTGTCCTTTTCTCTGTTATGATTTTCGACATCCTATGCTTTCTATATGATCTCAAGTATAAACAGATCTGGTCCCTGTTATTAAGACTCTTTATGTTCTGGTTGAATTATTTCGAACTCAAATGGCCAAACTACCTAGTTTCCTGCGGGCAGGTTGCGGTCTAGTTTTGTATCTTTTGCCCGACTTTTATTAATAGAAAATCGTTGCCCGACTTTTATTAATAGAAAATCAAAGGTACCACCTCGACTTACAAAATAAAAGAAAACTTGGTAACTATATTTGAAATTTTATTTAGAATTTGATAATTATGTTCTAAATTATATTTATTAATGTAAAAAAAAAAATATGCTAACATTTTAAATTTATAATAAGACAAATTTAAATTTTAAAAAATAATAATTTACTAATCACATAATTATAATATTAATAATTATCACTTAATTTCATAAATGCCTTCCAAGATGAAATTTGGCTCACAAGGTGATTTGTTCGTGAAATGTTGCCAAAACAATTTCTCACCCATCCATATTCTTGTTTAAAACGATAAAATATGGACATTAAAATTTCAGAGCCTTAAAAATTTGAGGATGTTTCAGATTTGAAATTCCTAACATACTTACAATGGATTATGTATTTAGGAATGGGTTGATTATTGTTTTAGTAATGTTTTAATAATGAAATAACTATGCATTTTTCTGTGCTTTGTAAATAGAAAATAGTACTTTAAGGGGAAAATTTTCCTTGAAAATCATGGAAATTCTGACAAGATTTTGATAAAACTTGATAGCAATTTTTGTATATTCAAATTATAGTTGTCAAATGTCAAAATGTTAGGTGTCCGGAAATTTTTTTGATGATACTCAATCCATTTTCACCATTTAAAACATGATTAAACACTGCTATTGCTAAATATTTTAAATTGAATTTTTTTAACATTCCAGCCACTTTGACAAGACAATTCCTCCATGTCGGTAGAAGGCGCCCATTATATTTCTTCAGTTCAAGTGTTTGATTGCTACCAACTATTTGCTTCTGGCACGGAAAACGATGTACAGTCTGTGGATGTGATGTTATGTACTTCCAAGAAGTTATGTCAAAATCTTGTAAAAATCTGTGAAGGTGTAAGCGTCAAGAACATATGATTGGTTTTACCAGCTTCACAGACATGACGTAACTTTGTCTATTGCCTCATGGGATTCCAGTCAGATGGCGCGACGAAAAATGGGTGTACCCAAACAGAAAAGGACTCTTCAGTTCCTCGACTTTTGTCGTTTTTCTTGCGACGGGCCACCATTTTCATGGCGTGAACATGGCTGACGATTCTGAGAGCAGAAATGACGATTTTGTGCAGCTGGAGTAGTCACAGTAAGTTTCATTTCTTTCCTTAGATGATTTAGTGTCAGAGCCTGGGAAAAATAGAAACCGGAGAATATCATATGAAAACGAGACAGTATCATTTCTGACAGCTTGCCAAAATAGATGACATGCAAACCTTTGCTTTTCCACTGACAGCGCCCCCCCGGATCTCACGGAAAATACCTGCAGACTCGCTCTAACTGCTCATGGCTTCGCGTAATTTTGCGATTTCATAAAGGCGACGCAATTTTTCATTGCAGCGAAATAACGCGGAAGGTGTTCCCTCTGGACCCTGGTGATTATGATGGAAACCGCTTTTCAATTGTCTTTTTCTACTTTCCTTTCACGAACAACGGTTTTGGTAGCTCTACCCGGATTTCGTGAACCCTTTTTTCGTATTAGACGCACGATTAGGATTTATTTTACATGATGCTCGCGTTGGCAGTGGAAATCCGGGAGAACAGGGTGTTTGAATTTGCATAGGTTTCAATTTATGGAGGATAGGGGTCCATCACAAAGAAAGCTGTGAAAAGTACAACATCGTATTCAATCACAATTGGTATATTTCATAGATTAATTTGTGGAATTACATTAGTAAATATGATCAATAAATGTTTATTGATGTCATTTTCCACTTTTAATATATGTATAAATGTTTATTGATGTCATTTTCCACTTTTAATATATGTCTAGGTTAGATCTATCTTAACTCTGGATTTAGCAAGTTAGATCTATCTTAATTCTGGATTTACCAAGCTTAGATAGATCAAATCTCTTTTCCCTCTGAACACTTTGTAGATCTAGAATTAAGATAGATCACTAATATGTCAAATTTAATATTATATTAATTCATAACTATTAAATATAATATAATATTATTAATATCATAATATATATTAATATTAAAATCTTTTGGATCGGAAATAATTCAAATATCTAATTTAAAGCATTATTGACAAAATATAAATTCATTTCAAGTGCCATGATATTTTCATTTTCTTTGGGCCAACATCAAGTAAATAATTTTTTAATTTTTTATTTGATTGGAGAGGTGACATACTTACACATTACCCACATATTAGGCTGTAGAATGTGCCTATAGGTGCAAAAATGGTGTTGATCCACATTTTTCAACCAAGTGGTTGTGTTAGTAATATAATTTTAAAGGATCTAGGTGCTATAGATAGCTTGAATAGTGGAGAGGTATGTTTCACACTCTCTTATCTAGGTTTATTTTTTGATGGCATATTGGAGCATTATAGCTTCGCTAGAAAGGTAAGTGTCATGACCCCAAAGGACCTGCACAAATTTGGGTGGCCTGTCAGCCTTTGGTTGTGCGATGCTGTGAGCTTTCTAACTTAGTGGTATGCCGACACTAAGCGTACTTGGCTTGGACTATACCCCACTACTTCTTACTTATTGCTAATAGTTGTCTTTAAATATTTAACTCATACATGTTCACATATTTTAACCAAGTATTTGAACATACACATTATAGAAATGTGGACACAAGCATTTCTCCTAGACTCGGGTGACATCAACTGTGTTTAACAACCGACCCCAACAAATATAGTATAACGGTTTACAGTGAACTTACAATGGTCCTAAGCTCCAATCCATCCCCAAATTTACAATAATAACAATTGTAAGATCCTCTGGCACAATTCTGCGACACTAACTATGCAAGACTTCCCTCGGCATACACTCAATTAGTTACCTAACTCAGTGGTGCATGCCACCCTTTTACCAAAGTACATGGACTTCACTTTCTTTTTGTGCACTCCTACACCACACTACCCATGAACCCTTCATGTTCCCTTATCACCTTCATGTGACCTTTGTCACTTTGTGTGAACTGTGGTGCATGCACTTTGGAGCTATATAAGTGTACTCCCTATTTGATTATGTTCTCTATTTTGGTGGTTATGATGTTCCCCCATCGAATCACACCATTTATAGGCACCAATCGTTCTGTGTAATATTTGTACCCTATCAGGCCATCTTTTCCATCATGTCTTGAACCTAAAAGGAAATATGAAATTTCGTATGTGATTGTTAAGCTGATGTCGCCTCTATTATGTGCATGCCTAGTCAACTAGCCAAACATTGTCATATACGGCTAGTCAAAATATTGGCTGACTAATCTTATCCTCACTTGTGCTTAACATCGTGTGATCTCGCCTTGCTCCTCATGCATTGGCATGTCATGCCATGACATCACACACTCATCCCAAAAGTTCATATGTGTGCTTCCTGACCAAACTCCTATGCATGTACCAACTTTCCCACTTAACTATTCTCAGTTGATGAAGTGTGTCTAGACCGTACATGCATTATCTATGCAATCCATACTTGGGTAAGTCACTAGGCATACTCACACGCCGAAGATGACATGCCATTCTTAATGTAAGTGAAAAGCGCTCCAAATCACTTGGTTTTCTCCTTTATGGGTATCACAACAACCTCAACTTCCATATTTTAATGGAGTTTCCTGCTCCCATCATGTTGAGGGCCTTACATCCTACCCACTCCAAGTTGTTTTCGTCCTCGACAACTCTCCATCTAGTAAAATCAAACAACGAAGTCCACCAACTAGAAAATCATTATCTCGATGCCCGAAGTGTTTCTCATAACATTGCATCTATTCCTATACTCTAATCTATGCATGTATTCCTATGTGTGTTGGATCCCCTTATGCCTCTGGTTAGCTGGGTAGATAATTCAATTATTTCCCCAAATATCACAAGAACTCACTTCTTGACATAAGCACATTCATTTCAAATCTCATTGGCTCATCCATGCAACTCCTCAATCAACAAATATCAATCTTATCATTGTACCTTTGTAGCACCCATATTGGACTCACTATCCCCTATCTTGACAACAATCTCTCATGTCTCAATGTAAAAGTGAAGTGGGGAAGCCATCCTAGATACCTCCTCACCTCCATCCAAAGTTTATCATAGTACAATTGGTAAGGCTCCTTCATACCTATGTGTCACATACGCCAACAATGTGAGTCACTCCAACTCTAGATCCTATTTCCACTTTTCGCTTGCAAGTGTCTCTGCAATCAATCCAATCTCCTCATTGTAATGTTGGTACCAGGGCTATGATGACTATTGGTCACATTTCTGGATTTTGGGTAAGTTATGCATCCATTCCCTGAAATGTTTTGGCAACCTAGTCTCCATTTTTTTCGTTGGTTTGTTGTTTTTTTGGAACATCCCACAAAATCTTATGTCAAGACTATCATAATATTCATTTGGTTTGTCAAGATGTTCTCTATCCTATCAAACCTCTTCTCTAAGTCATAATTTTTTTCTCCATTTTCAACCTTCTCCCTTGTAATACACCCCATTACCACCCATCATCCTACTAGGGTAGAAAGAGGGAAGTTATTATGCTTCCCTGATCTCCAAGGTACAATTATGGAAATGGGGTCTAAAATTTCGACCTTTTTCAACTTCCTCATAACTTAAAATGGACAACACAATTGTGTTTATCTCATTGATACCTTTTAAATAGTAATAAATTTCTTCAGTTTGACTCTTAGATCAAAAGATATAGCCATTTAAAGATTTGGCCTATTAACTTATGCTAAGTCATACTAGGCTACCATGTGGCATCTATGTGGCATCCATGTGGTGCTCTCGTGGGAATCAAAGTTAGTGCCCACATGGAAGTTGTTGACCCATTCATGATTGGTCCTAACACAAGATCCCCATTCCACAAGATTATTATATAACTATACATATAACAAATACGAGGCAAGTGGGCCCCTTTGTGCCACCTCACCCCAAGAATAAAATCCTATGGATTTCCTTCATAGACCCATTTGAAAGTGTCATGGAGAAACATTAAGGGTTACATGGGCCCCTCCTCTAATGTGTCCCAACACTATTAGTTATCGCAACATGCCTGGGCTCCACCATACCACGCCATCCCGAACTATTCTCTTCTACGAGGAATTCAAACTGCGGGAGCGATGTGGAAGTTCACTTGGCCACTCGCCACCTCAACTCAGCCTTAAAAAATTTCCACAGTCTCTCTCCCTTACACTTGTGCATGTGGACCCCACCACAACTGCATCATCCCAAGGATTAAATCCCAATTGGTTTTCACCTAAATCTATACCAAATTGATGAGGACAAGACGCTACGATGATTTCATCGACCCTCTCCACTTGGGTGACATCACCCTCCACGTCGCTCCCTCAGGGTGTGACATATGTCACCCATTTATCGACCACTTGGCCCAATGTAACCTATGAATATGTGTGACAAGTTTCATGCTTTTTAGTCACCATATGGCCTTGCGGCCACATGATCCAGACTTATACAGGAACACAAAAAAATACAAATATAACCATAAACATAGATATGAAGCATAAATAAAACTTCATTCCATTAATATCAAAAAAATAAAATATGCTTACATAAAGAATGAAAATAAACTAGCTCGAGCGATGGTAGCTTATCTCTGAGAAGAGGTGGCATCTACATGCCTTCAACTTTCTAAAAATGAGGCTCAAAGGCCTGTTTACTATTTAGAAACAATGTTAAACCCTAAACATCCAAAAACCTAACCCTAGGAGGTGAAGTGCCAAAACTGTGGGCCTCTTTGGGGTCAATTGATATATCAACTTCCCGGAGTTACAAATTTCAACTAAAAATATTTGGTAAGGACTCACATTTGCTCGTTCCACAAAAAAAATTCATTTAGGGCCTCAAGAGGACTTCGAATGTTCACCACTCGAAAAATGGCCAAAAATAGTAAATTGTGCTACAATTAAGCAAACTGAAAAATTGAAAGAAATAATGGTGGGGGTCCAAGTAGAATAGATGGGTGGCCACCAATATCCACCTGGATCTATCCTCCCCTCTCAAGAAGCAATGGTCCACATTTTTTTGAGTGCCACCATGAGATGATGAAACTTTTGTTGAACTTGGTCCTTGGTGAGCCACTTTCCTTCGTGCAATATTTGGCCAACTTTGACACCCCAATATAGTTGGATATTATTTTGGCAAGTCTTCCTAATTTGTGTTTCCATGATCCGATTAGTTGTTGAATTTTCCATGAAATATGGGTCTAGCTCTGTTGGTGTGAGCTATTTTACAATGCTTGATGTGTCTAGTAATGGTGGAAAGTATGGTTGAAGGTGATCCAAATTAAACACTAGGTGTCAGCCAAGGAATGGTGGAATGATGAGCTTGAAGGAATTCCCCCCCCTACAACCTTGGTGATGGCCTACGACCCATATCAGGATGGGTGAATATTGTGGTGGGGCCTATCGTGGCGCTCCTTATGCAAATGTAACCGAAATTTGTCACCCACCTAGAACTTATGTGGCACCCAATGTTGATCATGATGTTGCTTGTACTTAGCATTATTGGCTCTATTCGATACGTCATGGACCTACTGGCAGATGTGCTAAATGCGCTCAATGAACCTGCTATCCCTGTCAGATTTGGATTGGACATGAAGAGAATCTACCTGAGTAGCTACAAATGGTATGGTCACATCAATGGGACATAGTGGCCAGAATCCCAACCCCACCTGAAAGGGGTTGTGGCCAGATAAGCTATGGAGAGCTATGTTGTAGTTGTGCTGGACATAGGGGAGACTTTCATTCCACGTGTGTGGATGCTTCGAGTGGTACATGTACAGAATGTGTACGATAATATTGTTGAAAACCTCTATTTGGCCATTAGTTTCAGGGTGGAAAGTTGTGGACTTAGTGAGCTTGGTATCCAACATTGACCAAAGGATTGACCAAAATGTACTCAGGAACCTGCTGTACCGATCTGAGATAATGGACTCTGGGATCCCAAAGTGTACCCGCAATCGTTCAAATAAGAGCTTAACATTGGCTTTTGCTATGATATTCTTCTTGCAGACCATCATAATGGCCATCTTAGAGAATCTGTCAATGACCACGAAAACATAGTCACTGCCATGCTTAGTAGAGAGAATGATAGACATGTAATCCGTGGAGATGTATTCCCAAGGTCGACTAGGAGTAGGTAGAGGAGTATATACACCTTGATTCTTGATGTTAGGTTTGGAAATGTCATAGGAATTGTAGGATATGATGTAATTCCCAACATCTTTTCCAAGGTTCAACCAATAAAAATACTTGTGCAACACTGCCACTATTTTCTCTACTCCAAAATGTCCAACGACCGGACCGTAGTGCACCTCCAAAATCATATTAGCACACTCACTTGAAGGAACTCAAAGGTGTCCCAGGTGGCATAAAAATGCACCCTGGAGGTGAAAATTTGGAACTTTCTTTCCTTCTAGGAGTGTTTGGTATGTGTTTTCGAAATCTGGATCACTCTTGTAAAGAAGCGACACCATTAACGTTTGTAGTGATTTCCAAGATCTAAACAAAGCTTGTCCCAAAGACAATTACCCTACACCATTCATCGACCAAGTCATCAATGCTTGTGTTGACCATGAGGCCATATCCTTCATGGATGAATTCTTTCAGTACAATAAAATCCATATTCACCATACGAATAGGTAAAAATCTGCATTCACTACCCCTTAGGGTACATTTGTGTAACACCCTCTTTCGACATCTACCTAAGTAACCGACCAAATAGGGTAAACATGCGATGAGAGGATACTAATATGAGATTCAACCTCATAGATGACCTTAAGGAAGTGGAATCGTTGGAAACAACAAAAACACTCCTTACACTGCAACGTTGACATCCCTGGGAGGTAACCCAACCTCCCAAGGCCATGTTCCCTGAGGTGGGAATGATTTTTAGTCCCTTTGAGGCTGAGCCGCAGGCTTGTAAGGATAAGGGAGAATATTTAGACCCTAGAGCCATGGGCTAGACTTGTCAAGGTGGAAACTTAGGCCCAAACAACAATTTTTTCGCTTGTAGCTCTGGGATTTGTGCCACATTTTCAGCCCTTGAGCCCAGATCACTACCTAGAACTTCCTGTAACTTTAGGAGAGGGTAAATAACAATAAAAAACATATGGAAGAAATCACATCAACCGTAACGCATCTGTTCCCACTCAGCCATGACAGGAATTTCGTTAAACAAGTCATAGACATATCATCTACAGGTATAAACAACAGATTTAAACAAATGGGTCTCTTCGTTATCCGAGAATGGCTAAGAAGCATTTCTCCCCTACATCATAAGCTATCATACAATCAATTTTACCATAGATACATGGGATATTCATTTAAAGGAAAAAACATGAATAGAGCCATACATCATCACTGTTCGAATACATGCTCATAACCAACATATTAATAACAAAAATACAATGGATACAATAACAATAAAATCCATACATAAACTAGTATATTTTCATACCAAATACTAGATAAATGAGCTCTTCGTTACGAAATGTAAAAACCAACCAGAGATGGGACTTCCACGTTCCACCCGACCATAGATTGGTTGAGCCAAGTCTCACTTCAGCCAATCACCCCCATTCCATATTCCTCTCATGAATGTGGGACTTAATCAAGTACATCAATCACAATCAATGCAAGGCTTCCATATGTCAAACCACCTCAAACCTCAACCAGTGATTCCACCTCATGGTCTAACATCAAAACCATCATGGATTGGTCTCTATCCAATCTGCTCAAGGGCTCTAGAGTGTTTGTTCCAACCAGGGCTTCCAGGACCAGTAACTCAACCCCAACTGTTACAGGGCTTCCAGAGTGTTTGTCCAACTAGGGCTTCTAGGACTAGTAACTCAACCCACTTAGGAATGCCAGAGTGTTTTTCCAACCAAGGATTCTAGGAGTATTAACTCAACCCACAGTTGTATGTCGAGCTTCTAGAGCATTTTTCCAACCAAGCCTTCCAAGAACTAATAACTCAATCCAACAGCTAACGGACTCATGAGAAACAACCATAAAACAATTAATGGAAATAAACCCACAATACCATGGTTGTCCAGGAAATGGCAAGGCTAGGAAATTCACATGCATACACCATGCATGCCAAAACCAAAGCGGAAAACATACACACAACTCGATACCTACAATAAAATCCCGTTGTAGCTGTTGATCTTGATGTCCACCTGCGCTTTCCTACTCTTCCTTTTCCTTCTTCCTCCAAATCACCAAGTATCCACACTCTCCAAGAGTGCTCCAGGGAAACTTTAAGTATCCAAGAGTATGAGAGAGAGAGAGAGAGAATAATGAGAGCTCCAAAAATGCACTAACAAAAGATACCAACTGATCCTTAGAAACCTTTTTATAGAAGAGGCCTCTATTTTCTTCATTTTCCATTATTTTCCTTCAATTTCCTCCTCACATGAAATATGTGACCTTTCATCATCCTTTTCTCCTAAGTTGCATTATTTTCATAAATGAATATGCCCAAAAATACTTTTTCCTCTTTAGTGCCTTAGCCATAGCCATTTCCAATTTCCTTAGCCATAAAAAACCATGTGAACACCTGCACTAGGATGTTTTTACCAACATTCAACTTGGAATACATGTCCTAGCAGCTGCGCTTATTATTTTTAAGATTTATTGAATGGAATTTTAACTAGGGATGTTACAGAACCCTCCCCTTTGGGGGACACCGTCCTCGATGTTCAATCACACATATACCTCAGAAACACTGCTGAAAATAAAACATACTGACCATGGAGCTTTATAACATTGCTCAGTGCAGTATTTACAATGATCACCATGCTGAAAATCAATCCAACATGACATCACAACAATATGACAACCATATTGACATGAAACCATACCACTTATTGGAGCTTTATAACATAGATCATGGAGGTATTGAGATCCATATACATATGTACATACATCCAAACATCACATCAAACATATACCAAAACATCGCCAAAAAATATCCTAAACAAAAACCAACATCACACCAAAACTGCTTTGCCTCAACCGACAAACAAGGAAGGATACATAGCCTACATATGATCCACCATCTCCCGTGTAGCTTAATTGGGCCCAAAGAGCTTCCATTTCACTTTAACTTTCTCTATTTCTTGATTCTAGAGCATGAGCATTTTTTTCTGCAAAATTCACTATGGTTACGACTGAAAATCTCCTTCTGCTTCCACATGTAATACAGACTATTCAATAACATGATCAACATCATTAACATATTTCTTAAGCAACAATATATGGAAAAAATCATGGAATTTCACTGTCTAAGGCAATGTAAGTCAATAGGCCACCGGTCCAATCATCTCAATGATCCTGAAGGGTCCACAAAAACTTGGTGCCAACTTGACACACAATCCAATCTACAAGGAGCTCTTCTTGGGCTTGATACACAAGTACACCTGATCCCAAACCCGAAACTCCTTGAACAAATAGTTTATCCTATCTACATAAATCTTCTACCTAACCTACACTGCTTTCAAGTTCTACTTGATCACCTGCATTTCCTATTCCATTTCTGCCAACATTTCTAGTCCAATCAGTACCCTGATAACCAGAACACTCCAACTAATAGGAGTGTTGCAACTCTGTCCATACAATGCCTCAAATGGAATCATCCTCAATGACTATTGATACCCGTTATCATATGAAAAGTATACCAATGGAATATACTCTTCCCACTTCCACTACTGGTGCATCACATATATTCTCAACATATCCTCTAATATCATGTTGACCCTCTTAGTCTTCACATCTATTTATGGATGATACGTTGCGCTAAAGGAAAACTCAATGCCCAAACCTGCACATAACTCCTTCCAAAACTTGGAAGTGAACTTTGTGTTAGACTCCCGTATTTCACAGTATTACAAGGTGACTGTTTATTGATTAGATTTTTCATTACTAGAAATAACATTCTTTGGCTATCATTTATTTTCAGGGAAAGAAAAGGAACTCCTAACTGTAAAGAGATTCAAAGGATTCAATCTGCCTCTCCACCCATTGGAAGGAAGGAAGTGTTGCTAACAAGGTGTGATGGGAATCAAACTTCATTTCTACCCTCATTCCATTTCATTTCATCTACCTCTTTTGCCCCTCTCATTTCCTCCATATTATACCATGTTCTAAATCCCATTCAAATCCTCCCAAAAACCCACATATATAACCTTTGGGGGATTATTATCTTATAAACCCACTTATATAAAAGGCCGAAAGTGTTAAAATTTATAAGCTCTGCCACCCATCGAACAACCGTATGATATGAATAGTAAACTTTACCATTATATATATCACATATCTTATAGCCGCTTAAACCAGTGGTGAGACCCCTTATGTCTCATCGCATATCACCATCACATATAGTTTTTGTTACAACAATCCAATGCCAAACATATAAATCACCGAAGCCATGTGAAGTGGGACCCAATTCCCACATCGCTTTCTTTTATGTTTCATTTCCCTTTGAAAAACATAAAATTTACCTTTTCATCACTTTTCCCTTGCTCCGCTTCCCATTTCCTGATCGCAATTGAAGTGGGGCCCCTCATCGCATTTCAAAGAGTTTACGTGTTTCGAATTGGAAACTAAAATCTAAATGTTGCAATCACCGATTTGTGATTGCGATATCGCATCGCATTTGCCTTACCATTGTGTGCGCCTGCAAGTCTATCCATTTAGTTTTGCGATGAAATTATCCGGCCCCACCTCTGAAGCTCTGCTCCCACTTCATAAGCTGTTGCAATACATATGAATGCCATATAAATTCCACAATCCTTACCACTTTAAACCTTCCACCGATTCATAAAAACCCCGCCGCATTGCCAGTGGATCCCTTGTCCCCGCATTTCACAAAGTTTAAAAGTTAACCTCCGCAGCTTATAACTAAATGCTATACATTGCGATGTGCACTGTGGTCACGGTCCCACTTCTGTCCTACCACGTCACTCATCTCCTCCCCCACGCATTGCCCTTCGCATATCGTGCATCACAAGTTTTAAAGATTAAGTGTGAAGGGTAAATGTTAAGACTTGTGCCATGTGAAGTGCGATATTGGCGCAGATGCGATGTATTTCAGAGCAAAGGCCTAAAGGATTTCAAGTTCAGGTAAATGTTTTTTTACATTGTTTTGCTTCAAAAAAAGGTTGAAAATGGTCGAAGGGGCTCATGTAGCAAAAGACAATAAAGGCCACGTCGGGCATTTATGCTGAGATAGAACCACGGAGACTAAAGGAGCAACAGGAGGCACCAGCACCGACACCAATCAATGAGAAGTGGCCAGCACTGCACTAGATAAATTACTAAATGCCAGTTTTCTGCAGAACAGAGCCAGATGTCAAAGCCTCCATTGGTTACCTCTTCGAAACCATCACAGCCGCCTCCAAGCCACTCTGTTCATTGACGAAGAGCCGCCTAAGTTTTGCATTCTTGAAGAGTTACCATAATAAATTCTACAGGCAGTGTTCATAAGATATTTTATTTGTCTGGGCCTTGCAGGGCCACACTTGTCTAATTTTATTTTGTTTGTAATAAATAAAGGTTGCGAGAGTAGATTAGGGAAAACCGACTTAGTTGTTAGTTAAATACTGCTAGCAGGGGTTGGATATTTGAGCACCTATATTGTAAGAACTACTATTGGAACACTGTAATTTTCGAAGTTGGACATCGATAATCAAAGACTGGTTACAAGATTATTGAGCTGTGTTAAAATGGTGATGTGTTTCTTCTTTGTTTAAATGTTTCCATCATTTTCTCTGTTGTGTATCCACTCATCTAATTGTGGATCAAAAATTTTAGATTAGGATTCGCTATCAGAGCACGTTAATTCTGTTGGCATTTACAATCTGAATGTTTTCTGCTGAAGTCTGATTAAATAATTTAGTCACTACTAAACCTTACTGTTTCCTTCACCTCATAATTGATCCAGTTCTTAAGATCCATTCAACACAGTTAGCTTGCCCTGTAAATCACTCTTAATGTTGATGTGAAATCCCAACCTTTGACTCCATCACCCAATGGAATAGCCTCTGCAGCCCTATCTGTCCAACCACACAATCAATCAAACAAAAAACCCCATCACTGTAACTAGCCTAATACCAATGCCTATAACCATAAAATTAAATCGATTTAAATAATAAAACAGAGAGAGCCCTCTCTGAGTCTAGGAAGGCTAGGTCTTGGACTCCAAGTGGTTTGATGTTGTGCTTTATAGTTTAGCTTTTCCAATATTCTAAATTATAGGGTGCTAACATAATGGCAACCATACTGGGGAGTTATTGAGAAGCTTAATATTTCATCTGAACTCAGAAACCCCAGTCAAAATACTGTGTATTTTAAGTAAGTACTACAGAATGGTTTTTGAAAATATTCGGCCTGTTTGTGCCTTGGGTCTGAATTCTGGCTTCCATTATAATTTTCACTAGATCCCATCCTGACCCAAATCCCCATACAATAGTTTACAATCTAAAGAAAATCCTAAGAAAAACTCCCAAACCTGAAAATCCAACTATTAGCGGGCCTATTCACAAAGCAAGTTCCCTCGCTGAAAACCTTGCAACCTTACAAGATATCTAGTTCGGCCTACACTTTGAGAAAAGCTTGTTCGGAACCAAATCTCAAAATTGGATAGACCAAGCTACTTTTGATCCATCCATCTTACAACAAAGTTCGTTTGGAGAATCCTCTACCTCCAATCAAATTGATCCTCAAATTCTCCAACATTTTGACTCCCTTCAAGGTCTAGTAATAGAGCTCAACTCGACTATTGATGATGCTTATCTTCAACATAATGTAGAATTATCCGCTCTGATTGCAACAACTCCTTCTATTGTTTCCATGTTTACTCATCCTCAAGTCAATTACTCAAGTGTAGCTTCAGTTCCTACCTTCCCCTCAAACCTTTCCCCCCAGAGTGCCCAAACCTCCACTCATACACCCATGGTCAACCTTCCTCCATTTAACCCCCCACCTCCCTTGGTAAACCCTCCTCTGATCAACCCTCCTTTGGTTCCCCCACCACCAATCATGGCAGCCTGGTATGCTTCATTAGTGCTACCACAAACTATGGTGCCTATGCCACAAGCTTATCAACCCAAAATCCGACATTTTGATGGAACTGGTCCCGAAACTGCTCAACAACATGTGGAAAAAATGAATGATGCTTTTGACTACCAAGAGATAGAGGATGAAACTATCCAAATGAGAATGTTTACTCAAAGTTTAGGGGGAGAAGTAAAAAAATGGTTCAAAGGCTTAACCCCTAACAATATCCATGACCTCCCTACCCTTCATCAATTGTTCATAAATAAATGGGAAGTTAAGAAAAATCCTCTCCAAATCCTGTAAGAATATGAAAACATCAAGAGAAACACTGGAGAGAGTGTCCAATATTACTGCACTAGATTCAACAACATATATAATTCCCTCCCTTCTGACATGAAACCCCCACAAGGCTTAGTCCTAATGAAATTTTCAGATGTTTTCGACCCAGAGATGGCTTATTAGCTGAGAGAAAAATATCTGGTTACACTAGAAGAGATGCAAAATAGTGTTGTAGGTGTGGAAGCAAATCTGATTGCAAAAAGGGATAGAATGAGAAGTCAAAAAAGAGTCATGATTAGGGAGGAGCCTGTAGCTTCCCCTTCCGATGCCAAGATCAATAGTATGATGAGAAATATGGATAGAATGGTGGAGAGAATCAACTTGAATGAGAGAGTTGTCCCTAGGGAAAATCATCTAGCTCCTCAAAATAGAAACCAAAACTTTAGAAGAAACCCCCTTCAAATGAGACAGAGAGAACAAAGAGGACCTGACCAGCAAATTAGGCCTCCATTCTAAGAAAATTATGCTGATGAGGATGAAGGGGTGGGTGAGGAGCCAGAGGAAAGCCAAATCAATTTGATGGGAATTAATGGTGAAGATATTGTTTTCCTCACCGAAGAAGAACAAGATGTATTTTCTTCAACTCAAATTGCAGAAGAATTTGAATATTATGAAGAATATAAACAAGGATTTGGGAACGCCATCATGGAGGTGCATAGACAATATAACCTCCAAAGCAAGAAAAATTAAGATATCCCTAAGAGAAGGAATTCCGAAAAATCTTCCACTAAGGCCCTTGAAGTTGATCCATAGGAAGTAGCTGAGAGTTCAAAGAAAATTACTAAAATAATAGGAAATAATGATCTAGAAGGCATCACTAGCAAATCAGCAGTCAGCCCTAGCCAAAATGTTCTGGTTTATATCCCTAATACAAGTCAACAATCTCAAATGGCTACAAAAATAGTGCTTGAGAAAAGTGATTCAAATCTTCCAAAGACACAGACACCATCTAGCATTGAGAATGAAATCGCTAAAATAAAAATATCTATCCCTCTCACTGAATTGGTAAACAAAGACGTATATAGGTCTCAAATCCTAAAAGCATTGAACATAGGAGAAATCACTGATACTATAAATCTAAATAATGACAAAACTGAACTGTTGTTTGGACCAGAAATAGAGGGAAAATTGCAAGAGGGAGGTGTTCCCCCATTTTATCTTAGTTTGAATATTCATGATAAAATTCTCCATAATGCCATGATAGAATCGGGTGCATCTCATAATCTGATTCCAAAGGCCATTATGGATAAACTTGGCCTAGAAATAACTAGACCCTACAAAGACCTGTACTCTTTTAACTACAACAAAGTTAAATGTTTGGGCCTCATCAAAGATCTTTGTGTTACATTAGCCCAAATACTGGCCAAAAGTCTAGTGATGGACATAGTGGTGGCTGACATCCCTCCTAGATATGGTATGATTTTATCATGCACATGGGGAGCCAAGCTTTCAGGAACTCTCCAAATGGATATGACTTATGCTATCATACCAGTTTTTGGCCAAAAAAGGAGATTTTATAGGGATACTCTAATGAAATACATGGTAAGAAGTTAGGAAAAGCCTCATAATTACCCCTTGTACTCTTTCCACTCTGACCTTGATTCATTTATTCTTTATAATGATGTAAATATTGATGAACAAGTAATTGAAGAAGAAGAAGACCGTAAGAAATAAAAATCAGTCCAAATGGAAATTGTGCAACACAAGTCTGAAGATGTACCCTTTTGGAACATGAGTTTTGATGGTTCGTGTGGAAAATATGGCTCCAGAGCAGGTGTGTGGATATGCAATACTGACAATAACTATGCAGAAGGGCGCTCTTACAAGATAAAGTTTCAGTGTACCAACAATATAGCAGAGTACGAGGAACTCTTTTTGGGTTTACAATTGCTTAAGAAATTAGGAGCCAAGAGAATCTTTGCCCATGGGGATTCTGAGCTGGTTATTAAACAAATCATGGGAGAATATTCAACCAAGCATCCCAGATTGAGAGTGTACATGAATTTTGCCCTTCAAATCCTGAAAACATTTGAAGAATATGACCTTGTTGCAATTCCAAGGAATCAAAATGTCCTGGCTAATGGGTTAGCATTTTTAGCCAGTACTGGTCAATTGCCTCACCCCAAAAAATAGAATACAGTGCAGGTCAGACACCTCCCAATAGTCCCTGACAATATGAGATATTGGCAAGTCTTTGAAGAAGTCAAACATATTGATAATTTCCTCCAAACTAAGGGTGAGTCTGAAGGTTCGGATTTGGACCAAGATCGCGAAGAATATTTTTCCACTAGACAGAAAATGTGTAGGGAGGAGCCCCATCACCATTCTGATGTTATTTTTTTAGCGAGTGAAGATAATAATAGAATAGAGGTGCATGAGGATCCATAAAAGGAAGAATTTGAAGTACTGGAATTCAGAGACAAAATCCTACCGAGAGGACTGGTCCCTCTCGAGGAACTGTTTGATTTGAATGATGTGGCTAAGAAACCAAAAATGGAATCTGCAGAAGAAAATATCGAAGAGTGAAATTTGGGCAGTGAGTAGGAACCCAAGGTGGTAAATTTTCTAGGAACACTTCCTGTAGCCATAAAAAAGAAGTACATCTCTCTGTTCAAATAATTTATTGATGTGTTTGCCTGGAGTTATGAAGACCTGAAAGGCTATGATATGGATATTATCCAGCAAAAAATTCCACTCAAGGAGAATCAGAAGCCTTTCAAATAGAAATGGCGTCGGATAAATCCTATCCAAATGCCTCTGGTGGAGAAGGAGATCAAGAAGATGTATGATGCCAAGATAATAGTCCCAATCATATACTCCAAATGGGTTTCCAATCTTAGACCTGTAAGAAAGAAGACAGGTGAGGTCAGGCTTTGCATTGACTTCAAAAATCTGAACAAGGCATCTCTCAAGGACAACTACCCTTTACCAAAGATGGAGCACATATTACAAAATGTAGTGGGCTCCAAAATAATCTCTTTGCTAGATGGTTTTCAGGGTACAGTCAAGTGCTGGTACACCCAGATGATTAACACAAAATGAATTTTACCAGCCCGTGGGGAACCTTCATGTATGTAAAAATTCCCTTTGGATTAATAAATGCCGGTACCACTATTCAAAGAGAAATGGATATTTACTTTTCAAAAGAAATTTTCCTCTTCATTGTGATATATCTTGATGATATTACAATATATTTGAAGACCAATGAAGAGAATCTGGCCCATTTGAGAAGAGTGTTTGAGAAATGCAGAAAATTTGGCCTATCTCTGAATCCTAAGAAATCATTATCTGGTCTTGAATAAGGAAAGCTTCTAGGAAAAATCATATCTGAATAAGGGATCAAGATTGACCCCAACATGAGTGAGGGCATTCTACAAATTAGTCATCCCAGAAACATCAAAGAACTGCAATCCTTCATTGGAAAGATAATTTTTTTGAGGAGGTTTATATGAAACCTCACAGAACTCCTCGGGAATATCACTAACATGCTCAAGAAATAGTGAGGAGTCAAGTGGACCAGAAAGGCTAAGCAGTCCTTCGACTTGATAAAGCAGGCACTTACTACAACACCGATTCTCATCACCCCTGATTTCACCAAGGATTCCATCGTTTTCTCCTTTGCATCAGTGCACACGATTGCTACTGTGTTGCTACAAAAAAATAAGGATGGACAAGAGAAGCCCATAGCATTTTTCAGTCAAGCTTTAAGAGATGCACTGTTGAAGTACAATATCATTGAGAAGCAGGCTTTTTCCTTGATTAAGGCATTGAAATATTTCCGAGTTTACATTCTGCATTCGCGCATCATTGCATTTGTTCCCAATAACGTTGTCAAAGACATCCTAACACAGGATCCAGATGGAAAAAGAGGTTAGTGGATTGCTTTCATCTTCGATTATGATTTTCATATTTGGCCCATAAAACTAATGAAGGGACAAGGACTAGCCAAATTAATGGCTGAAATTTTTTTTCAAGCACTGGATATTAACATGATTCATTCACTGGATGAACAAGAGGAGCTGGAGACTCCACCTATTGAGGAAGCATACCTGAATTCTCCCTAGTACGCAGATATATTGTATGTTTTGTTCTATTTAAATGCTCCTCTTGATTTTTCCAAAACAAAGGCTAGATTCTTGAAATTAAAGGTTGTAAAATTCTGCATACTAGAAAATGTTTTGTATTGGAAATATTTTGGGGGCATATTGCTTAAATGTTTTCTTCAATAAGATGCAGATAGAGTTGCAAAAGAATTCCATGAAGGGGATTGTGGAGGTCATCTGTATTGGAAAACCACTGCTAATAAGATCCTCAGAGCTGGTTTCTATTGGCCCACCCTTTTCCCAGAAACCCACAAAATGGTAGCCACTTGTCATAAATGCCAAATATTTGAGGGCAAAATAAAGTTTCCACCTCTGCCTTTACAACCTATCTCTATTGAAGCTCCTTTCCAACAATGGGGTTTAGACTTCATTGGAGAAATCCACCATCCCTCCTCTGGCCACCATAAATGGATCCTCACGACCACAAACTATTTTACCAAATAGATAGAGGCCATCCCTTCGAGAAATTCTACTGACTCAATGATTATCAAATTTCTTGAAACCAACATCCTGTCCAGATTTGGTTGTCCTAGGAAAATCATTACAGATAATGTTGCTACTTTTAAGTCCAAGAAGATCATAGATTTTTTCCACAAGTATCACATTTCTTTGGGGCATTCAATGAATTATTACCCTCAAGGTAATGGATTGGATGAGTCCTCCAAAAAGAGCCTAGTCAATATCATCAAAAATTTGTTGGAGGATAATAAGAAATCTTGGCATAACAAGCTGATACATACATTGTGGGATGATAGATTAACCAATAAGAAATCAATTGGCATGTCACCATACTAGTTATTCTATGGAATGGATGTAGTCTTCCTAACATCCATAGGAGTGGCATCCATGAAACTCATTCAAGAAGTGCAGGCTACAGAAAATGATGTGAAAATAAGAATAAGCCAGACCATTCATCTGCAACAGTCTAGAGAAGAGGTGTACAATAGAACCCAGGTTGTGAAAGAGAATATGAAGAAGATTTTTGGCAAGAGGAAAAAAGTCAATGATTTCAAAATAGGAGATAAAGTGCTGAAATGGGACTCTAGGAAAGAAGATAAAGGTAAGCATGGAAAATTTGACAACTTATGGAAAGGGCCATACATTATTCTTTCTTTCAGAGGAGATAATGCATTTTTCTTGCAAGAAATGGATGGAACAGAGCTGTTTGGAGGTCTTGTCAATGGCAGGATGCTAAAAAACTATCTCTACTAAAATAGATAATAATTTCATCATTGTAATTACCATAGCATTACAATTTTGGACCAATTTGAAACCCGAGTGAAGGCCATAGGCCTTATCTGATAAGCGAGGATGTATATAAATTTTTTGAAAGTGTTGCAAATTAAAGTGCCACTACTATTGAAAAAGAAATTGTGCAGTCATACAACTTAAGCATGATTGTATAAATTTTGAATTTTCTACCGATAGGTTAGAAAATGAAGATTTTCCAAACCATTTAATCTTGGATTATCAGTAGGTAGGTAGAAAATAACATTGGTTCAATAGCCTAATCTGAACCAATAGGAGAAATAAGGGATAGGTAATAGGTTATCAATTCAAAAGAAAAATGATGTCAGGGTTTGCAAGTCTAAATGGACCCCAAAAGGAAGAAAAATGATTAGAATCATAGGTTGGGTAGGTAGGTGTGCAAATGAGATCTTAATACTATAAGTATGTCTCCAGTTTTCAGTTTCAGGTTGCCTTTTCAGTCTCATGATCAAGTTTGTTTCAAACCTCAGTTTTCAGAAAGCATCGCCATTAGCCTGAAGGTTGTAGCCGCAAAAGTTGCAGCAGATTAGGCTACAAGGTTGGGATCAGCCCAATGGATTAGGCCACTAGTCTACGGTGTTATTGACACCTCCTAAAGAAGTTTCCATCCCCAGTTGGAGCCACTGTTAGACTCCTACATTTCACAGTATTACAAGATGACTGATTATTGATTAGATTTGTCATTACTAAAAATAACATTCTATGGCTATCATTTATTTTCAAAGAAAGAAAGGGAACACCTGATTGTAAAGAGCTTCAAAGGATTTATTCTTCCTCTCTGCCCAATGGAAGGAAGGAAGTGTTGTTAACAAGGTGTGATGGGAATCAAAATTCATTTCTACCCTCATTCCATTTCATTTCATGCACCCTATTTTTCCCCTCTCATTTCCTCCATATTCTCCATGCTCTAAATCCCATTCAAACCCTCCCAAAAACCAACATATATAACCTTTCGAGGTTTATTATTTTATAAACCCACTTATATAAAAGGTTGAAAGTGTTAAAATTTACAAAATCTGCCACCCATCGAACAACCATATGATATGAACCGTAAACCTTACCGTTATATATATGACATATCTTATATCTGCTTAAACTAGCGGTGGGACCCCTTGTGTCTCATCGCATATCACCATCGCATATAGTTTTTGTTACAACAATCCAATGCCAAAATTGTAAATCGCCGAGGCCATGTGAAGTGGGACCCAATCCTAGCCACAGTTTCTTTTCCATTTCATTTCCCTTTGAAAAACATAAACTTTAAATTTTCATCGCTTTTCCCTTGCTCCGCTTCCCATTTCCCGATCACGATTGAAGTGGGGCCCCTCATCGCATTTCACAGAGTTTACATTTTTTGCATTGGAAACTAAACTCTAAATGTTACGATTACCAATTTGCGATTGCGATATTGCATCGCATTTGACTTACCATTGTGCGTGCCCACAAGTCTATCCATTTAGTTTTGCGATGAAATAAGCCAGCCCCACCTCCGCAGCTCCACTTCCACTTCATAAGTTGTTGCAATACATATGAATACCATATAAATTCCATAATTCTTACCACTTTAAACCTTCCACTGATTCATAAAAATTCTGCCACATCGCTAGTGGGTCCCTCCTCCACGCATCTCACAAAGTTTAAAAGTTAACCCCCCAGCTTATAATTAAACGCTATACATTGTGATGTGTGCTGTGGTCACGGTCCCACTTCCACCCTACCATGTCACTCATCTCCTCCCCTACACATCGCCCTTTGTAGATCGCACGTCACAAGTTTTAAATATTAAAGTACGAAGGGTAAATGTTAAGACCTACGCTGTGCAAAGTGCGATGTTGGCGTGGATTTGATGCATTTCAGAGAAAAGGCCTAACAGATTTCAAGTCTGGGGAATGGTTTTTTACATTGTTTCACTTCAAAAAGGGGTTGAAAATGGCCAAAAGGGCTCAGGTAGCAAAAGAAAATAAAGGCCAAGTCAGGCATTTATGCCGAGATTGAACCACAGAGACTAAAGGAGCAGCACGAGGCACCAGCACCGACACCAATCAATGAGAAGTGGCCAACACTCCACCAGATAAATTACTAAATGCCAATTTTCTTCAGAACAGAGCCAGATGTTAGAGCCTCCATTGGTTACCTCTTCAAAACCATCATAGCCGCCTCCAAGCCACTTTGTTGATTCACGAAGAGCTGCCTGAGTTTTGTATCCTTGAAGAGTTACCATAATAAATTCTACAGGTGGTGTTCATGATAGATTTTCTTTGTTTGGACCTTGCAGGGCCACACTTGTCTAATTTTAGTTTGCTTGTAATAAATAATGGTTGCTAGAGTAGATTAGGGCAAACCAACTTAATTGTTAGTTAAATACTATTGGAATTATCATTAGCATGGGTTGGATATTTGAGCACATGTATTGTAAGAAATACTATTGGAGCACTGTAATTTTCGAAGCTGGACATCGATAATAAAAGACTGGTTATAGGATTCTTGAGCTGTGTTAAACTGGTGATGTGTTTCTTCTTTGTTTAAATTTTTCCATCGTTTTATCTGCTGTGTATCTGCTCAACTAATTCTAGATCAGAAATTTTATATTAAGATTCGTTGTTGGAGCACCTTAATTCCGTCTGCATTTACGATTTGAATGTTTTTTACTGAAGTTTGATTAAAGAATTATTAATTTTTCTTTAGTCACTAATGAACCTTACTGTTTTTTTCATCTCATAATTCATATAGCTCTTAAGATCCATTCAACATAATTAGCTTGCCCTGTAAATCGCTCTTAATGTTGATGTGCCATCCCAACCTTTGACTCCATCGCCCAGTGGAATATCCTCTATAGCTCTATCTATCCAACCACACAATCAATCAAACAGAAACCCCATCACTGTAACTATCCTAATATCAGTGCTTATAAACAACAAGTTAAATCGATTTAAATCATGAAACAGAGAGAGCTCTCTCTGAGTCTAGGAAGGGTAGGTCCTGGACTCCAAGTGGTTTGATGGTGTTATTTATAGTTTAGTTTTTCCAATCTTCTAAATTATAGGGTGCTAACACTTTCCATCCCTATCAGACACAATATTCTTTGGAACACCATGTAATCTGACTATGTCTCTAATGAACACCTGTGCTACATCACTGGCTGAGTATGTAGTCCTCATCGATATCACATGTGAAACCTTTGTTAACCTGTCTACAACCACCATAATAGAATCATGCTGTCTATTTGTCCTAGGAAAACCTGTGATGAAATCCATGGAAATGACCTCCCATTTCCACTATGGAATCACAATCGGCTATAGTGATCCACCTGGATGCTTGGAATTTGCCTTAACCATATGACAATCCAAACATCTAGCTACAAAATTTACCACATCCCTCTTTATATTCATTCAATAATAGAATATCTTCACTGCAGCCAAAGTATTTTGGTAGCCTGGGTGACCCAAATATGGTCTCACTTGAGACTCCCTCAAGATCACCTTATTGAGCTCACTGTTGTCTGGTACAAATATCTTATCTTGAAATCTAACCAATCCACCTGTCATGAGATAGTAGTCAAAATCTTGTACATTTGAACCTCTACCTGTACCACCCGTACCTATACTTGTACCTGTACCTGTACCTGTGTCTGTTCCAACACCCGTACCTATACCTATACCAACACCTGTACCTATACTTTGGTGCAGCCTATGCACAATATCCACGTACCCATGATCCAATTGACGTGCTTGGAAGATCCTATCTTGTAAGTCTGTCCCATAGGAGCTCATCATTGCTAATTGATTTACTTGTATCTTCCTGGTAAGGGCATCTACAACCCGATTCTCCTTTCCCTTCATATACCTGATTTCGAAGTCAAACTCACTAATCATAGCCAACCATCTAGCCTACCTAGTATTCAAATTTGGTTGGTCAAACAAGTACCTCAACCCAATATGATCACTCATAAGTACAAACCACCTGCCAAGAAGATAGTGCCTCCACATCTTCAAGGCGTGAATGATCGCTTCTAGCTCAATATCATATGTCAGGTAGTTCTTCTCATGCTCATTTAATTTTTGTGACTCATAGCATACCACTTGTCCATCCTACATAAGAACTCCACCAAGTCCTCTCTTGAAAGCATATGTGCATACTACAAACTCCTTATCTAGATATGTAATATTTAACACTAGGGCATGTGTAGTAACTACTTAAGCTGCTCAAAATTAACCTTGAATTCCTTGAATTCCTCAGTCTAGTCAAAATTCTTACCTTTTATAGGTAATGATGTCATAGGATAAGAAAGTTCTTGATAAACCTCCTGTAGTAGCCTTCCAATCCCATGAATGATCTCACCTCATCTACATTCTTACGAGCTACCCACTCCATGATGACCCTTAACTTTTCTAGATCTACTGCAATTTAGTCCTTAGAGACAACGTGTCCCAAATAGTGTACCTTGGTCTAGAAGAAACTGCATTTGATAACCTTAATAGACAACTGATGCTCTCTCAACAACCTCAACATTTTTTCCAAATTTTTAGCATTCTCTTCCTCATTTTTAGAATACACCAATATATCATCAATGAAAACAATCACAAACTTTTCCAAGTAAGGATGCAACACACTGTTCATTAAACACATAAATGTGGCTGGGGAAATAGTCAAACTGAATGGAACTACAACAAACTCATAATTCCCATACCTGGTTCTGAATGTGGTCTTGTAGATATCCTTCTCCTTGATGCGTACCTGATTATATCCCGATCTCAAGTCTATATTAGATAACACTGCTGCTCCCCTCAACTAATCAAACAAATAATCAATCCTTGGTAGTGGGTACCTGTTCCTGATGGTCCCTTTGTTCAGCTGCCTGTAGTCAATGCATATTCTAAGAGTTCCATATTTCTTCTTTACAAACAACAACGGTGCACTCCATGGCGATACACTTGTCCTAATGTACCCTTTTTCCAACATTTCCTTCAACTGCAATTTTAACTCTGGTGTACTCATCTTGTAAGGTTATTTTGATGATGGAGCTTCCCTTGGCACCAAATCAATAGAAAATTTTACTTCCCTGTGCAGTGGAAACTCTAAAATATCTGATGGAAACACATCTTGAAACTGCTGCAAAATTGGAAAACTGCTCAACACATCTACATCCTCAAATTCTTTACCTTTGTCACTAGAGATATGAACTGCAAATAGTACACACCCTTTCCTGTGACTGCACTTGGCCTACATAGTTGTTACCATCCTAAATTATGTGAGTTTTTTCTTTCCCTACAATAATCTTGGCTCCCTGTTATGATCCAAACATTCAATAGCTTTGTCATATAAATCTACCTTGGTCCTGTTAAGATATAACCAATCCATACCCAATAGCACAATGTAGGAACCCAATGGAAATACGTTCAAGTGCGCTGCTGTAGGCATACTATTTAACTAAAATTCACAAGCTGTTACCCAATGGTGAACTCTTCTCTTCGTACCTATGGCCAACTGCACTAACCAATATTCTGCATGCATTTCCTTACTCAGATCACGCTTATCCACCAAGTTAGGATTAATATAACTATAGTTAGATCCAGGGTCAATCAAAACATAAAATTTTTTATAAAAAATCCTACCATTCATCTCATTGATAGAATCCTAGTGATATGTGTGTATGTTGTCCACAACTCCATAAATATGAGGAATTCTACACCCAACATCTCCCATTGTCTGTGCCTCCTGCGCACTGTAGATATGTGGCTTTCCACCCTAATTTTGTGGAAAATATCTCATACAATGATCTTTGCCACAAGTCCAAAACTATATAGGCTTCCAACCCTCATCCTTATTATACTCTTATGATCGAAATCCTTGTCCTCTACCACGTGTATTTAAATTCTTAGGTTGGGAAACATTCTCCTTGTGACCTGTGTATTGAGGCCTTGCTTTCTTTTCGTCCCATTTTACTTTGTTCTTATAATTACCTATCCAATATGCCTTATTTTATGATCTGCACTTTGATTGTTCATAACAATGTTTGAGTTTCCGGATGGCCTCCAATCATGGAAAATTTTAGGGGCTAATATTCGCACGTGGGCTAATTTTCCATGATTTTTCCAAAAACAAATTCGCCAATTTCCATTTTTAAAAAAAATGATTCGCCCAAATTTTACAATATAAAAATATTTTACATTAAAAATCGCCAACATTATATAGAGAGTATATATAAAATCATTATAAAGTTGAATAATTTTACAAATACATCAATACAAATTTTATAGTTTGCATATTAGGCACTAGTGATATTCACCAATTTTTTAAACTTCAAAATAATATTCCATCCTTAAATTTTCCCCTGCCTCCAATGATCTGGGCTCATCGAACTCAATCCTATCTCTTAATGCAATTAGCATGCCACTAATAAATCTATGAATCTTGGCCTTCTCCTCCTTGAGGTAAGTTGCATATCTAAGTAACTCCAAGAACCTGTTAGGATGCTCCACATCTTTCATGGAACCCATCTTTAGCTCATAAAACTCCTTTTCCCTGTCATCGTAGTATCTCTATGATAGATACTTCTTTCAGAATATCCTTTTGAACTCACTCCAAGTCAACTCCTCCTTAGAAATATCTCTTACATTCTTCACATATTCCCACCAAATTTCTACTCTAGCTCTGAGGCTAAATGTAGCTATCCTAGCTTTCATATTTTCTGAGTAATCACACAATCTGAAAAAATTCTTCATGCCAAGAAACCATACCTCTGCATCTTTTGGTTTCTTCATCTCTCCATCAAATGTAGGTGGTTTTTCCTTTTTAAACTCTTCCGGTAAATAGCCCCTGTCACTCCTCTTGATAGGATGATACCGATGATGACATTAGGGAACTTTTGAGGTCTAAAATGGGCCTCCTAAGAAAAATGTACAACCAAAATAATATTTATAAGAACCAATAGGATTCAATATGATGATGTCAACCATGGGCAGTGATTCACCATTTTTGGGGTAAAAAAGTAAAAAGATTAAAAAATAATAAAAAAATAAAATTACCCTTTCAACTTGTATTTTCAACATATCTCCCTAAGGTTTTACTCAAATTTTGAGAGAGAGTACTCGCTATATGAAAAATTTAATTCCTCATCCAAGGAGTACCCATGCTACATACTTTTGAAGGACCTTGCTACACGAAAAATGAGAAAGACATGAAAAATGTGATTGTAATCACATTTTTCATATGTATTTCTTGTTTTTCGTGTAGTAGGGTCCTTTGAAAGTATGCAACATGGGTAATTATTGGATGAGGAATCAAATTATGCATCCAACAAGTGTTCCTGCTCGAAATTTGAGTAAAACCATAAGGAGATAAGTTGAAAATATGAGTGGAAAAAATAGTTTTTTTTCTTTTTTCCCTTTAAAATTTGATGATGTAATCTAATCTTATTTTATTATTTCCACTATTATTTTATAATTTCCTTAAGAGGCCCATTTTATACCTCAAAATTCCCCTAATTTCATGAAGCCTATCTGAACCAAAACTAGAATGATACCTGTGCTCATCACTCCTCCTATCCGAAGTGTCCAACAACCTTCCATCTTTTACTGTATCAGCTCTCTCTGACCTGTGCCTACCAGGATACCTGCTGCCACATGCCCTGTATAAAATTTTATATATCATGGATCATGAAACAATATCATACACAACTCTAATCCAAGAGATCTCAGTACAATATACAATCGTCTCACACTACCATACAAAAATTGGCAAATACATGCGCCAATTTACTCCCTCCTGACAACCTGCCTCCACTGTGCAATCCCTGCTGATCACATGTAATATTCCCAAATGGGAAAAGCAGGAATCTAGTGAAAAGTGTTGGAATAGCAGTGTTATTCATCATATAAAATAAAGAATCAAATATGGAGACCTATCATTCATCATAACAACAACATATATATGTTAAATAATGGGCTACAAACCTTAATATAAGATAGAACAAGCCTCCAATGGACAAAACCCTCAAAAGAGGTGCTACTACTATATCAAAATGCTAGAGAAAGTGTTACAACATAGTTTTAAAAGAAATGCTATAGAAAATGAGTAAAAAAAAGATGTGGGGCTCATACATGCCACAATAGATACAAAAATATAGATCTGGGCTCTAAACAACATCCAGAAAAGAACCCAAAAGAGTCTCTGGGAAAAACACCCAATAATACAATATGAGTTGCAGCCCTATGGCTGAAATTATGTTGCAACAAATTTCTGAAGAGTAAATGGCTGAAGCTGATACAAAGATGAATGTGCTCTCCTCCAATGAATCCTCTAGATGAAAGGATGGCCCTTTGACTGGAGAAAACGCCTCCGCAAATCACCTACTGCAGAAACCCCTGCAACTCCCTAAAATAACACCGATCTAGAGTGATACTGTGCTATAGGGGATAAATATGCTATGGCCTGATGCCAAATGTGTCAATGAAGCTCCAGGACCTTCTTTACTACCCTTCAAAGAGAAATGGACCTTCCTCCAATGAATCTAGCTCAGGAATATCCCAAATCAAACCTCCACAACTTCTTCCCTACAACAAACACACAAATCCTAAACAGGAACTGCGCTATACATTAAGAATGAAGTCTTGGCCAAATTCCTGATAGTGGAATGTAGTACAATTATCTACCAAGAGGCCTCTCAAGGATAGAGGTGGGGTTCTCGACCAGGAACACTTAGTGCTAAACAACACTTGCAATCTTAGCTAAACAACCAAAGAAAGCTATATGTCTAAACAGATCATATATTCAGAAATATCATATACATCAACATAATGAAAATGGCTACCATCCTCTTCCTTTTATAAGATATGAGCTTCCAAACCCTAAGCCCCATTCATTTATGACCCTACTTCCATGCAAAGTGTCTCCATCTAAAACTGCACTGTCCCTCATTGATTGCCACTCCTCCATGATAGCATTGTTGATTTGGTCAAAGTTGACCTAGTCAAGATGTTCTAGCCCCTTTTCACACCTAAGGGTGCTTAATTAAGCTACCAAGATGTTTTCCTTTTACATCGGAATTTTTTTATTCATTATTAAGGAGAATTATGGACCTTCATTGTCCTCTTATTCATAAAAAAAATAGAAAAATAAAATTTTATATTCCAACTAGCTCATGGCTAATTGGGAATATTACAGTCCTCCCTTCCCAAATGTTGCTTGTCCTCAAGCAACTGACAAGGTGAGTGTTGAAAATATTCTCCTCCACCATTGGTGACACCATCATGTGATAAGATTCCCTGATAAGCTAAGTGTCTCCCAATCCATCCCTCTATGAAATGCTCCTCCAAAGTTATCATGAGGTGCAAGTGATTCATCCCACAAGGAAGCAATAGATCCAATGAAACAAACATGGTTTTCCCAATGTTCTCCCTAAAACATGTAGCCTAATGAAAATGGAGACTATCTCTCCCATAGGGCACAGAAAATCCTCCCATCCTCCCTCCAATCATTCCCATAAAAAGAATAAGCACATCATCAATGTATGGGATCAAAACCAAATACATATAAACAGAAATATGCAAAAATGGTGGTGGGTCATAGTCCCACATGTGGAACCAGCGCAGTATATCTCCTGACTGCATTAGATAATGATATGGTTAGTGGTTTCCCCACCACTTACTTTCTTCCCAAGTCTTCTCACAATGGCTGAAAAGGTGAGAAATGTTTGGTGCCTTTGGAGTGAACCGACAGTGATACACCATCTCCCTATATCCTCTAGGGGAGTGGCCATGTTCAGAAATGTTTATGGCCCAAAGTTGGCCATGAAGTTTATATGGAAGAATGATCCTCCTTAGAGAAATTGCCTGCATATACATGGTAAAGGAATGCAAGTATTCATCATATGAAACATCATGTACATAAGCATCTTCCTTACCAAAATTTTTTCTCATACAAATGGATTTGTCCATAGATAAATCCCCTCTCATTCCAAAAAAGGAAAGAGGTGGCTGCGATAAATCCTTCATTGAGTTATGTATCTATCCCATAACCACATGGTCCATGCATCTTTGTAAATGCTGATATAGTTTCTCTTCAAAGCCTTCCCAAGTGTAGATCTCCATGATAGTGTTGTAGGCTCTCATGGAATAAGTATGGCTAAAAAGGAATTCTTCATGTGCTCTTTGTAGTAATTTCTCCTTGAGCTTGGAAGCTCTAGACAAGAAGATCCTACCATGATAATAGATGAATTATTTTTGGACTGAATAGCCCTCTTCATGTAGATGGTCATCAAGTATCATGCATGTAAAAAGATCCTTGGAATAATCCACAAACAACTGGGATTTCCAATATGGATTAATCTTCCATAGTGACAACGCTGATGATCTATCACAAAGAAAATTTTTCATATTGCTACCCTTCTCCTTGAAATATCCCATGCCAAAGGTATATGTTGGAAGGATACTATCCTTCCCATGCTTCTCCTTCCACAACGCAGAATCTGAAATGAGAGTGGGTAATGATGATGTTGGGAGAATGCCTCCCTCCTCCTTGAGTCTACCCAAGACTCTCAACGCTGTATCATGGCCTCCTAATGCTCCCATTCCTCCTGTATCTATGAATGGTGCATCATGATGTGAGATATTTCTCACCAAATATAGATTAGGTGGCCTCCCAGGTGGTTTTCCACAAAACAGTGATGTCTCATGAGCCAATATCGTATGCATAATAGATGGAACTATCCTGTCCCTGCTTCCACTGCGCACATTCAAATATGTTTCTTGTGTGGAAGTTTTATGATATTTGGGTACCACTCTTAATGATGCAAGAGTCCCTCTAATTGGAGCAATTTCCCCATCCTCACCTCCTCGTGGTGGTGGATCATCTCCTACTATTCCAGTGTTGTGACTCCTCTCTTGTTCTTCTTCTTCTTCCTCCTCATCATCTGAGAAGACCTCTATGTAGTGTGCCTTTCCTGATGCACATTTATGTCCGGGTGCCTAATATTCTTGTCATGTGAAGAAAAGCTTCCTCCTCCTCAAATCTCTTCGGACATCATCATCAAGAGGTTTTTTACTTTGGCTCTCCTTTGAAAGAGGAGCCTTCTCATCTTTTCCCTTTGCTGGAAAAGAGGGCTTATGCTGAAATGTTGCCTTTGCTTTTGGCAAGGCATCTTGTAAATCTCTAGCCCTTTCAATGGCATCTTGAAGGGTAGTGGGCTTGGTAGACTTAACCAACCCATGAAGAGGTTCATCTAACCCATCAATGAACATATAGACCCTTCTTGCTACAGATAAATCAGGAACCATAACAAAAAGTCTTAGAAATTCAAAAATATGAGTTTTTGGATTACCTGATTGTTTTAGCTTTGCAAGCCCCATGAATGGTGCCTCGGGATCTCTTCTATCAAACCTCTCCACCAATATCCTTGTGAAATTTTAATATGCAGTCACATTGGCATGATCCAATGTAGAAAATCCATGGAACCACCAATCATGTGCTTCACCCTCAAGGTGTAGCGTTGCTATCTTAATGGCCTCCATATTTGGTACTTTTTTTAGCTAGAAGTAGATGTCAAGATTCTCTATCCATGATTTGGCAGTGCATTTAGATGACCCATCAAAGTTGGGTAAGAAAATTATTCCCATAGTGTGGTGTAGATCATGATTCTGAATAAATCCTTCACCTCTATTATGATGCCTGGGTCTCCTATTGTCCTTGATTTGAAAAAATTCTTGAAAACTCAAGTGGTCCTTGAATTGTTGATATTGAGACTCATACTCCATGAAATAGTCTTCAAGATTTTCTTGTTCTTGAAACCCTTCATTTCCCACTACTAAGAATGTAGGCATTGTAGAGCATTGGGAAACTTGTTGCTGCTACACTGGTTGATCACTCCAGTGATGAGAAATTTCGGAGCCTTCACCATGTTGAAATCCTTTAGTGGATTCCTTGTATCTCTAGGGGAGTCAATGAAGCTCCAGGGCCTTCTTTACTAGCCTCCAAAGAAAAATGGACCTTCCTCTAATGAGATCTAGCTCAGAAATCTCCCAAATCAAACCTCCACAACTTCTGCCCTGCAACACACACACAAATCCTAAATAGGAACTGTGCTGTACATTAAGACTGAAGCCTTGGCCAAATGCTTGATACTAGAATGTATTAAAATTCTCTACCAAGAGGCCTCTCAAGGATAGAGGTGGGATTCTTGGCCAGGAACACCTAGTGCTGAACAACACTTGCAATCTTAGCTAAACAACCAAAGAAAGCTATATCTACAAACAGACCATATATTCAGAAATATCATATACATCAACATAATGAATATGGTTGCCATCCTCTTCCTTTTATAAGATATGAGCTTCCAGACCCTAAGCCACATTCATTTATGACCCTACTTCCATGCAAAGTGTCTCCATCTAAAACTGTGTTGTCCCTCATTGATTGCCACTCCTCCATGATAGTGTTGTTGATTTGGTCAAAGTTGACCCAGTCAAGATGTTCCAACCCATTTTCACACCTAAGGGTGCTTAATTAAGCTACCAAGATGTTTTCATTTTACATTGGCATTGATTTATTCATTATTAAGGAGAATTATGGACCTCCATTGTCCTCTTATTCATAAAACAAGACACCAAAACAAAATTTAATATTCCAACTAGCTCATGGTTAATTTGGAATATTACATCACAATGTTTGAATGAATGATATACTGCCTTGCCTTGACTACGCAATCCTCATTTGCATCTCCAATGTCTTTGTGGTTGCTTGAGTGCACCCACTAATGTCACAACAAATAGTCAAACTATCCCTTTCACCTATCTCTCAACTGGGTCTCCACTAGATCTGACATGCACGTAGTTAACAATAGTAGCCCGATGGTATGAGATCATGAATTACACCAATATTTATCTACCGATCTCGTACTAGTGTATCTTTTTATAACATAACTAGTTACACTAGTGAGAATTGAAGTGACCTACTTAATCAGTGAACGATTATAATCTATATAATACATCCAATTTCAGTAACTAATCACTCAGTTACAACTAAGTCCACTTGCATGTCCCACCAACAAACCTTAGAACTCGTAATTCCTTCAGTTAACTGGTTTTCCACATTAGTTAACTGAAATCAAGTGCTTCAAGAGAATAGATTAATATTTATTGTCAAATTATTATTAAAAAATAATAATAACCGAAATGCATTCTATTTTTAGACATACGATCTATAAATAGACTTCGACCATGCATCTAAAAATAGAAACTCATCTATAAATAGAATTTTCTCACCATTCTAAAAATAGACTCCCGCTATAGATAGAATTTTCTCAACATTCTAAAAATAGACATACACCTAAAAATAGTCTGCGGGCCCCACCTAGTGTAGTTGCTTAGTTTTCACTAGGGTCATCATCTTTTTGAATCTCAAAACTCCCTCTCAACAAGAGAGGGATTATCCTTCACCACGATCTTGCCTCTATGGTATTCGAATTTTGTGAGCGCCTTCATCATAATATATGCATCCTAATCCTCCGTAGGAATGTACTGAAGCAACATGATCTTTCGTTGCACACAATCTCTGATATGATGATACTAGATATCTATATGCTTAGATCTATCATGAAACAAAGTATTAATCGAGAGCTTAATGCAACTCTGATTATCACAATGAATCACTGTAGGATCTGAATGAGAACCAAACAAACCAACCAAGATCCTTCTCATCCACATAACCTTACATGTAGCTTGACTTACTGCCATGTATTCTGCTTCTGCAGAACTGAGTGCCATGGATCTCTGTTTCCTGCTATACTAGGAAAAATTTGTAGATATGATACTGAAGATCTTTCCTGATGTTCTCTTTCAGTCCGTTTGGCTGCTCTCCCAATCTACATTCGTGAAGCCATGCAACTTCACTTCATCTGTATGTTTGTACCATAAGCCATACTCAGATGAACCCCTGAGATATCTCAAGACATGCTTGCCTGCCTTCCAAAAGAGCTTGGTAGGCTTAACCATCACTTCACTAAGCTCGTTCACCGCATAGCATATGTCTGGTCTTGTATTTACTAAATACATTAGCGAACTCACTAACTATCGATAGAGAGTAGCATCCACTACCTCTCCAGATGTAGCGTTCTCTTTCCTCCAATTTCCTAGAAGTGGAGTATCCATGGGTTTGCATCCCTCCATGTGAAACCTACCCAGTATCTCCCTTGCATACTTGCCTTGATACAAAAAAAATTTCACCATCTCACTGCCATATTTCCAATTTAAGGAAATAATGAAGGAGGCCCATATCCTTCATCTCAAACTCCTTTGCAAGGTCCTCCTTGCATGAGTGTATCAACTGCTCATCACCAGTCAGTATTAAATCATCAACATAAAGAAAAATGATTAAAATCTTACCCTCCACCACAATTTGGTATATTTTTGCATCCACCTCACTCTTAGTAAAGCCAAGTCCGGTGAAATAACTGTCAATCCGAGTGTACCAAACACAAGGTTCTTTCTTCAGCCCATACATCGCTCTTTTGAGTTTGCACAAATGTGAATCGCTGCTGAAGATCTCAAATCCTTCAGGCTGCCTAATGTACACTTCTTCCTTAATGATCCCATTAAGGAACATAGTCTTCACATCCATATGATGAATGTGCCAACCCATCTGCACTGAGAGAGCAAGGATGGTCCTTATGGAAGAATACCATGCGATAGGTGCAAAGGTTTCTTCATAATCAATCCCCTCGATCTGTGAGAAGCCCCGGGCCACAAATCTAGCCTTGTATTTCTCAACACTCCCATCATTAGCTTTCTTTACCTTGTAGATCCATTTTGAACCTACCACTGATTTATCAACCAGCCTTGGAACAATTTCCCAAGCACTGTTTCTGACAATGGAGTCATACTCCTCCACCATTGCATCTACCAATGTGGGCTCCTACACTGCTTCCTTAAAGGAATATGGCTCAATCAAAATACATTTTCTCATGAGAGCCATGTATCCAGTGAATCGGTCAAGAGAGTGTGTCTGTCTGCACTGTGAAGTAGGGACTCCTACATTCTGTGCTGAATCAAGCTTCAGCCTCTTAACTTCTGTGGTATGAATTCTTCCAGTTTTGATGTTTTGCTCTGCGTGAGTGGACTCCTCCACTCGATCAACCTTCTCCTGTGGCTGATCCAAATCTAGAGACTCATCTTTGGGAACCAAAAGTTCCTCCTCTACATGCAAGTCCAGCGCCCTCTCAAGCGACAACTTCATGGCTTTCTCCTCATTGAATTTTATATCTCGTCGCACCATAGTCATTCGATTGTTTGGAAAATACAAATGATAATTATGGGGTGTTTCTGTGTACCCCACAAATATCCCAACTTCAGAAGTCGGCTCCAGCTTCTTCCTAGCGTTCTTGGTCACATGCACATAAACCGATGAGCCAAAAATATTAAAGTGAGAAACATTTAGTTTCTTACTAGTAAAATATTCTTTAGGTGTACTCATGCCAAGTACTCTATGAGGACAATAGTTTTGCACATAAACCGCAGTGTTGCATGCTTCCTCCCACAAGTGCATTGGTAGGCCTTGATCATGAAACATTGCTCGTGTAGCACCCACGATCGTTCTATTCTTCCTCTCCGTGACCCCATTTTACTATGGGTTATGAGGCACTATGAGTTCTCTTCGAATTCCTTCTTTGCTACAGATGTATTTGAATTCATTCAAGATGTATTCTCCACCATTATTGCTCCACAGAGCCTTCACTTGCTTCCCTAATTCTTTCTCAACCAACACATGAAACTCACAGAACTTTGAGAATGTTTGATCCTTCTTCTACATGAAGAAGATCCAACACTTACGAGAAAATTCATCAACAAAAATAACATAATACCTTATTTTTGTTGTTGAAGCAACCGAGAATGGTCCACATATGTCTGTGTGAACTATCTCTAGGATCACTGAAGCACGGTTCTCCTTTTCATGAAAGTTGGAATTTACATACTTCCCCATGGTGCAACCCTTGCACTGATCTAACTGAGTAAGTGTTCCCATTGGAAGTCCAATAGATATTTTCTGCATGACTTTAAAATATCCATGATGAAGATGGCCCAATCGCCTGTGCCATAATTTTCCCTCATCCTGGCTTACCAATTTTTCTACTTTTCCCTTCAAGGCAACGCAGCCTTCTACCTCTAGGTTGTAGATATTCTTGACTCGAATCCCTATCTTGTTGGCTTGACCCATTTTTTTATGTCACAGGAAATATTTTCCATCGTTGAAAACAACATCATAGCCTTTGTCGTCCAACATTGCGACTGAGACCAAGTTTTTCTTCAGACTTGGAACATGCATAACATCTTTCAATAGAAATGGTTTGCCTAAATCCCTCTCAAAGGTAATGGTACCAATTCCGATTGCACTATATCATCCATCATCACCCATCTCTATATGCATCTGGAGATCTTTCTCCTCCAAGTTACTGAAAAGCTCCTTATCTCCCGTCATGTGGAAGGAAGCACCACTATCAAGATACCACACCGATCCCATTGAACTTGATACCAAGCATGTGATTAAAGAGAAATCAAGTTCAAATTTCAAGGCAAAGGCCTCACCAGTTGCAGCTCCAGCAAACTTCTTGTTCTTCTTTTTTTGTGGGCAATTAGTGGCGAGATGCCCATGTTCGTGATAGTGAATACACTTCACCTTGGAAAAACCCAGCTTCTTGCCTTTAGCCTTGGATTTTGAGTGGAATTTCTTCCCCTTCCCTTTCCTTGCCTTGGCAGCCAAAGCACAATCCTCTTCATCATCATCCTTTGATGAAGAGCCATCTTTGGTGTTCTGCCTGAACTCCTCCTGCACTAGATCCGACCATAGTCGTTCCCAATCCGAAAGTTTTTGTCATCCGTTGACAGAGTCTTGATAACTGTGCAACCTCTTAGGAAGTCGCAAGAGAGCCAGGCTCACCAAATCATCATCATTAATCATGATTCCCACACTCCCCAGTTCATCCCAACATTGGACAAACTTTGTGAGATACTTAGGAATATTGTTGCCCTTCTCCATCTTAATCTTTCTGAGTTTGTCCTTTAGCACCAATTTCCTATGGTCACTGTTGCTTTAGAAAAGATCTGTAAAATAATTCCACATTACAAATAGAGTGGCTTTCCCATGAAGGCTTGAGACAATATGGTCTTGCACACCTTCCAACAGAATCCTTCTCGTCTTTGCTGCTTTCTTTCGCCAGGCATTAAGTTATGCAACATTCGTCGAAGTGGGCTTAGGAACATCGCTGTCGATGAATTCCTTCAGGCCATTATCTTCAAGCACCGCCTCCATCCTATCCTTCCATGCAATGTAGTTTGAGCTACCCTCGATTGCATACTCTAACTGCAAACCATTGAAAGCCATTTTGATATTTACTCAACTGTCACACCAAGAAATTCTTATAGCAAATTCAAATTGTTTCCACCAACAAACTCAGCTACTGCTTCAATATTGAAATCTTCTTTTCTCGGATAGCATGTAGAAATTTTAATACAATTATTTATTTTCTGGATTCTCCTGATCTAACAATTATATGCCACTATTAAATACAAAATCCTTCTACTAAAATCTTTGCGGAAATTTAATCGCCAATTTCAAACACATGAATAAAGATCAATCACACATAACACAGATGTTTTAACGGGAAAGCATAAAGTTGAAAACCCCACTATCATATTTTATATATATATCATGGATCATGAAACAATCTCATACAAAACTATAAACCAAGAGCTCTGAGTACATTATGCAATCGTCTCACACTGTCATACAAAAATTGGAAAATACATGAGCCAATTTACTGCCTCCTGATAGCCTGCCTCCACTGCACAATCCCTATTGAGCACAATCCCTAAATGAAAGAGATACTGCCTTGCCTTGACTACACAATCCTCATTGCAATCTCCAATGTCCGTGTGGCTGCATGAGTGCACCCACTAATGTCACAACAGATAGTCAAACTGTCCCTTTCACCTATCTCTCAATTGGGTCTCCACTGGATCTGACATGCATGTAGTTAACAGTATTAAATCTTTAGTTGCATGTGAGATCACTCCATGTGAATTAATTTAATATTTAATTCACTGATCTCTCACTAGTGTATCTTTAGTTGCAACTAGTTACAACTAGCACAACTGAGTTTAACTCACTTAACTGAGTTAAAATACTTTACAACTCACATAACTACACATCCAAATCTATTACAACTTTGAATCACTCAGATACAACTAATTCCACTTGCATGTCCCACCAACCAACCTTAGAAATCGTAATTCCTTCAGTTAACTGGTTTTCCACATCAGTTAACTGAAATCAAGTGCTTCAAGAGAATATGTTAATATTTATTGTCTAATTATTATTAAGAGATAATAATAACCGAAATGCATTCTATTTTTAGACATGTGATCTATAAATAGACTTCGCCCATGCATCTAAAAATAGAAACTCATATATAAATAGAATTTTCTCACCATTATAAAAATAGACTCTCAGTATAAATATTATTTGCTTAACATTCTAAAAAGAGACATACACCTAAAAATAGCCTGCGAGCCCCACCTAGTGTAGGTGCTTAATTTTCACTAGGATCATCATCTTGTTGAATCTCAACACTCCCTCTCAACAAGAAAGGGATTATCCTTCACTACGATCCTACCTCTATGGTATTCGAATTTTCTCCCGGTGAGAAACTTCATCAGAATATATGCATGCTGATCCTTCGTAGGAATGTACTGAAGCAACATGATCTTCCGCTGCACACAATCTCTGATATGATGATATTGGATATCTATATGCTTAGATCTATCATGAAACAAAGGATTAATCGAGATTTTAATGCAACTTTGATTATCACAATGAATCACTGTAGGATATAAATGAGAACCAAAAAAACCAACCAGGATCTTTCTCATCTAGATAGCCTCACTTGCAGCTTGACTTGCTGCAATGTATTCCGCTTTTTCTGAACTGAGTGCCACGGATATTTGTTTCCTGTTGTACCAAGAAAAAATTGTAGATATGATACTGAAGACCCCTCCTGATGTGCTCTTTCACTCTTTTGGGCTACCCACCCAATCTACATCTTTGAAGCCATGCAACTTCACTTCATCCGTCTGTCTGTACCATAAGCCATACTTAGATGTGACCCTGAGATATCTCAGGACATGCTTGCCTGCCTTCCAAAAGATCTTGGTAGGCTTAACCATCACTTGACTAAGCTGGATCTCCGCATAGCATATGTTTGGTCTTGTATTTACTAAATACATTAGTGAACCCACTAACTATCGATAGACAGTAGCATCCACTACCTCTCCAGATGTAGCGTCCTATTTCCTCCAATTTCCTAGAAGAGGAGTATCCATGGGTTTGCAACCCTCCATGTGAAACTTACCTAGTATCTCCCTTGCATACTTGCCTTGATACACAAAAATTTCACCATCTCATTGCCATATTTCCAATCCAAGGAAATAATGAAGGAGACCCATATCCTTCATCTCAAACTCCTTTGCAAGGTCCTCCTTGCGTGAGTGTATCGAATGCTCATCACCAGTCAGTATTAAATCATAAACATAAAGAAAAATGATTAAAATCTTACCCTCCACCACAATTTGTTATAGGTTTGCATCCACCTCACTCTTGGTGAAGCCAAGTCCGGTGAAATAGTTGTCGATCCGAGTGTACCAAACACAGGGTGCTTGCTTCAACCCATACATCGCTCTTTTGAGTCTGCACACATGTAACTCACTGATAAAGATCTCAAATCCTTCAGGCTGCTCAATGTACACTTCTTCCTCAATGATCCCATTAAGGAATGTAGTCTTCACATCCATCTAATGGATGTGCCAACCCATTTTCACTAAGAGAGCAAGGGTGGTCCTTATGGAAGAATACCATGCGACAGGTGCAAAGGTTTCCTCATAATCAATCCACTAGATCTGTGAGAAGCCCTGTGCCACAAATCCGGCCTTGTATTTCTCAAGACTCCTATCAATATCTTACTTTATCTTGTAGATCCATCTTGAACCTACCACTGATTTATCAACCGGCCTTGGAACAATTTTCCAAGCACTATTTCTGACAATGGAGTCATACTCCTCAACCATTACATCTACCCATGTGGGCTCTTGCATTGCTTCCTCAAAGGAAGATGGCTCAGTCACAATAAATTTTCTCATTAGAGCCATGTATCTAGTGAATCGATCAAGAGAGTGTCTCTCTCTGCACTGTGAAGTAGGGACTCCTACATACTGTGTTGCATCAAGCTTCAGCCTCTTAGCTTCTGTGGTACACCTTCTTCTAGTTTTGAAGTTTGGGTTTGCGTGAGTGGTCTCCTCTACTCCATGAAACTCCTCCTGTAGCTGATCCACATCTAGAGACTCATCTTTGGGAACCAAAATTTCCTCCTCTACAGGCAAGTCCAACTCCCTCTCAAGCGAAAAATTCATGGCTTTCTCCTCATTGAATTTTTTATCCCATCGCACCACAGTAATTCGACTGTTTGGAAAATTCACACGATAATTATGGTGTGTTTTTGTGTACCCCACAAATATCCCAACTTCAGAAGTCAGCTCCTGCTTCTTCCTGGTGTTCTTGGTCACATGCACATAAACAGACGAGCCAAAAATATTAAAGTGAGAAACATTCGGTTTCTTAACAGTAAAATATTCTTTAGGTGTACTCATTCCAAATACTCTATGAGGACAATGGTTTTGCACATAAACCGAAGTGTTGCATGCTTCTTCAAACAAGTGCATTGGTAGGCCCTAATCATGCAACATTGCTCATGCAACACCCACGATCATTCTGTTCTTCCTCTCCACGACCCCATTTTACTATGGGTTATGAGGCGCTATGAGTTCTCTTCAAATTCCTTCTTTTCTACAGATGTATTTGAATTTTTTTGAGATGTATTATCCACCATTATCGCTTCGTAAAGCTTTAAATTGCTTCCCCGACTCTTTCTCAACCAATGCCTTAAACTCACAGAACTTTGAGAATGTTTGATCCTTCTTTTGCATGAATAAGATCCAACATTTACGACAAAATTCATCAACAAAAATAACATAATACCTGTGTTTTGTTGTTGAAGCAACCGAGAATGGTCCACATACGTCTGTGTGAACTCTCTCCAGGATCACCGAAGCATGGTTATCCTTTTCATGAAAGGTGGACTTTACATACTTCCCCATGGGGCAACCCTTGCACTGATCTAACTGAGCAAGTGTTCCCATTGGAAGTCCAGTAGATATTTGTTGCATGAATTTCAAAGCTCCATGATAAAGATGGCTCAATGATTGTGCCATAGTTCGCCCTCATCCTAGCTCACCACTTTTTATGTGTTTTAGCCTTCTACCTCCAGGTTGTAGAGATTCTCGACTGGAATCCCTATCCTCTTTGCTTGAACCATTGTTTTATGTCTCAGGAAATATTTTCCATCGCTGAAAACAACGTCATAGCGTTTGTCCTCCAACATCACGACTGAGACCAAGTTTTTCTTTAGATCTGGAACATGCATAACATATTTCAATAGAAATGGTTTACCTGACTCCTTCTCAAAGGTAATGTACCAATTTTGGTCACACTATATCGTCCATCGTCACCCATATCTATATGCATATGGAGATATTTCTACTCTAAGTCATTGAAAAGCTCCTTATCTCCTGTCATGTGGAAGGAAGCACCACTATCAAGACACCACACCGGTCCCATTACGCTTGATACCAAGCATGCGATTAAAGAGAAGTCAAGTTCAAATTGCGAGGCAAGGGCCTCACTAGTTGCAGCTTGAACGACCTTCTTATTCTTCTTTTTCTGTGGGCACTTAGTGGCATGATGCCCATGTTTGTGACAGTGAAAACACTTCACCTTGGACAAATTCAGCTTCTTGCCTTTAGCCTCGAATTTTGAGTGGAATTTATTCCCCTTCCCTTTCCTTGCCTTTATGGCCAAAGCACAATCCTCTTCATCATCATCCTTTGATGAAGAGCCATCTTTGGTGTTCCACTTGAACTCCTCCTGCACTAGATCCGACCACAGTCATTCCAAATTCAGAAGTTTTTCCCGTTCATTGATAGAGTCTTGATAACTGTGCCAACTCTTAGGAAGTCCCAAGAGAGCCAAGCTCACCAAATCATCATCAACAACTGTGATTCCCACACTCCCCATTTCATCCTGACATTGGACAAACTTTGTGAGATACTTAGGAATATTGTCGCCCTTCTCCATCTTGATCTTTTTGAGTTTATTGTTTAGCGCCAATTTCCTATGGTCATTGCTGCTTTGGAAAAGATCCGTAAAAGCATTCCACATTGAAAATGGAGTGGCTTTCCCATGAAGGATTGACACAATATGGTCTCGCACACCTTCCAACAAAATCCTTCTCGTCTTCACTACTTTCTTTTTCCAGGCATCAAGTAATGCAACATTTGTTAAAGTGGGCTTATGAACATCACCGTCGATGAATTCCTTCAAGCCTTTATCTTCAAGCACCACCTCCATCCTATCCTTCCATGCAAAGTAGTTAGAGCTACGCTCGAGTGCATACTCTAACCGCAAACCATTGAAAGCCATTTCGATGTTTACTCAACTGTCGCACAAAGAAATTCTTGCAGCAAATTTGAATTGTTTCCACCAACAAACTCAGCTACTGCTTCAATATTGCAATATTCTTTGCCCAGATACTGTGTAGAAATTTTAATATAATTATCTATTGCCTGGATTCTCTTGATCTAACAATTATATGCCACTATTAAATACATAATCCTTCTACTAAAATCTTTGCAGAAATTTAATCACCAATTTCAAATACATGAAGAAAGATCAATCACACATAACACATATATTTTACCAAGAAAGCATAAAGCTAAAAACCCCAGTATCATATATTATGTATATATCATGGATCATGAAACAATATCATACAAAAATTTAATCCAAGAGCTCTCAGTACATTACACAATAATCTCACACTGTCATACAAAAATTTGCAAATACATGTGCCAATTTATTGCCTCCTGACAGCCTGCCTCCACTGTGCAATCCCTGCTGATCACAATCCTTGAATTAAAGAGATACTGCCTTTCCTTGACTATGAAATCCTCATTGGCATATCCAATGTGTGTGTGGTTGCATGAGTGCACCCACTAATGTCACAACAGATAGTCAAACTGTCCCTTTCACCTCTCTGTCAAATGGGTCTCCACTAGATCTAACATGCATGTAGTTAACAATAGTAAATATTTAGTTGCATGTGAGATCACTCCATGTGAATTAAATTAATATTTAATTCACTGATCTCTCACTAGTGTATCTTTAGTTACAACTATTTACAACTAACACAACTGATTTTAAATCACTTAACTGAGTCAAACTACTTTTCAACTCACATAACTACACATCCAAATCCGTTACAACTTCGAATCACTCAGTTACAACTAAGTCATCTTGCATGTCCCACCAACCAACCTTAGAACTCGTAATTCCTTTAGTTAACTAGTTTTCCACATCAGTTAACTAAAATCAAGTGCTTCAAGAGAATATATTAATATTTATTGTCCAATTATTATTAAGAGATAATAATAACCAAAATGCATTCTATTTTAGACATGTGATCTATAAATAGACTTCGCCCATGCATCTAAAAACATAAACTCATATATAAATAGAATATTCTCACCATTCTAAAAATAGACTCCCACTATAAATAGAATTTGCTCAACATTCTAAAAATAGACATACACCTAAAAATATCTTGCAGGCCCCACCTAGTGTAGGTGCTTAATTTTCACTAGGATCATCATCTTGTTGAATCTCAACATGCCCCATTAGTTCTATATTCTTGCCCAAAACTGATCCTAAGTGGCCCTTACTTCTGCAACTCTAACAAATTTTGAAGGGTGGCTGCATTAACCTCTGCTTTCTTTTCTTGTGCCTGTATAAGGCTATCATTTCCTGCCTTGCAACTTCTTATTTCTTCCTTTAGACTACTCAGTGTATCTATGAAATCAGGTGAATGTCCAATACAATGCTACTCATATGAATCATATGGAGAATATTTTTATTCTACCATTCTGCTATTCATCTTTGAGTTCTTCTTGCAATGTGCAATATGTTAGATAAAACAATTCGTAATAAATCAACGTACCTTAGTGTAATTTTGGGAGGATAATTCTTGAAAGATAAACCAATCAACATGATACATGTATAGCTATAATCATAATCAACATATAAACTTATAAAACATTATATACTAGTGCATAATTACCATTCTAGTTGGGGTCCATTCATCCACGCATAACCATGCCAAATACACACTAATGCAATCTTGACCATGCACAACCGTAAGCACAAACCATACATGGACAGAAGCAACATGCAACCCAACATGAACAACCAATGCATGTTCAAAACATAACATCACACAAGAAATCATACGCATACACAAACAACATGACCAATATGTAACCTAACATAAACAAGACACACACATACAATATGTAGCCATATGTAAACAAGAGTGCATGTAGAATACATAAACAATAATAACACACAATCATTCATACACACATGACCGCATGTTGACTACGACACCACAACCACCTCTATGGCAACATCATTGTCACCATGGCCAACAAAAAATGGCGCAACAAACACATACAACATAGGTATGAAAACACATAAGAAATCATTATAAAAGCATGACCAACATACCACCCATCTAGTGTGAAATTTGAACCATGCTCTGATACCACTCTGTAACACCCTCTTCCATCTACCCAAGTAACTGAACAACCAGGGTAAAAATGTGATGAGAGGATACTGATATGAGATTCAACCTCATATATGACCTTAAGGAAGTAGAATAGATGGAAACACTAAAAAAACACCTTACACTACAACATTGACAACCCCAGGAGGTAAGCCAACTTCCCAGGGCCCTGTTCCCTGATGGGGGAATAATTTTTATCCCATTTGAGGCTAAGCCATAGGATTGTAAGGGAAAGGGAATGAATCTAGACCCTAGAGCTGCGGGCTAGCCTTGACAAGGTAGCAGCTCATACCCAAATAACAATTTTTCAGCTTGTAGCTCCGATATTTGTTCCACATTTTCAGCCCCTGAGCCCAGGTCACTGCCCAAAAATTCCTGTAACTTTAGGAGAGGGTAAATAAAAATAAAAAAAACATATGGAAGCATTCACATTAACCAGAACTCATCCGATCCCACCCAACCATGAAATTTATTTCGTCAAATATGTCAGAAACATCGCATCTACAGGTAGAAACAAAAGATTTAAACAAAGGGGTATCTAACTTACATGAGAATGGCTAAGAAGAACCCCCCCTTACATCATAAGCTATCATATAATAAATTTTACCATAGATACATGGGATATTGATTTACAGGAAAAAACATGAATAAATCCATACATCATCACTGATTGAATACATGCTCATAACTAGCATATTAATAACATAAATTAAATGGACACAATAGAAATAAAATCCATACATAAACTATTATATTTTCATACAGAATACTGTAGAAATGAGCTCTTCATTATGAAATGCAAAAACCAATGGTAGATGGGACTTCCACGTTCCACCCGACCATAGATTGGTTGAGCCAAGTCTCACTTCAGCCAATAACCCCCGTGCCATATTCCAAGCATGAATGTGGGACTTAATCAAACACATCAATCACAATCAATTAAGGGCTTCCAGATGCCAAACCATCTCAACCCTCAACCAATAATTCCACCTCACTGTTGGACATCACAACCATCACGAATTTGTCTCTATCCAAGTTGCTCCAGGGTTTCCAGGACTAGTAACTCAACCCCAACCATTACAGGTCTTCCAGAGCATTTGTCCAACCAGGGCTTCCAAGAATAGTAACTTAACCAACATAACGCTTCCAGAGCATTTGTCCAAACAAGGCTTCCAAGACTACTAACTCAATCCATAGTTTTCAACTAAGCTTCTAGAGCGTTTTTCCAACCAAGGCTTCTAGGAATTAATATCTCAACCCAACAACTAAAGGATTCATGAGAACCAACCAGAAAGTAATCAATGGAAATAAACCCACAATACCATGGCTGTCAAGGAAATGGAAAGGCTATAAAATCCATGTGCATACCCCATGGATGGTAAAACCAATGAGGAAAACTCTAAGTATCCAAGAGTATGAGAGAGAGAGATAGAGTGAGAGAGAGAGAGAGAGAGAGAGAGAGAGAGAGAGAGAATAATGAGAGAGCTCCAAAAATGCACTGACAAAAGGTACCAATGATCCTCAGCCTATTTATAGAATATTCCTCTATTTTATTCATTTTACATTATTTTTCTTCAATTTCTTCCTCACATGCAACCTGTGACCTTTCATCTCCATTTTCTCCTAATTTTCATTATTTTCATAAATAAATATTCCTAAAAAGATTTTTTCCTCTTTAATTCCTTAGACATAGCCTTTGCCAATTTCCTTAACCATAACAAGCCATGTGAACACCCACACTAGGATTTTTTGCCAAATATTTAGCTTGGAATATGTGTCTCATCAACCATGGTTATTATTGTTAACATTTATTACATGGAATTTTCACTAGGGCTGTTGCAATTTGCATACCAAGTTATGTCGTTCGGTCTTAAAAATGCTGGTGCCACCTTTTAGCGTGCCATGAAGTACATCTTTTACGACTTGGCTCATCTTAGCCTCACCTATTGGACGACCTTATAGTACAATCCAAGAATCATGCTAACCATTTCAAAGATATCTGACTGTTTTTTCAAATATGTCGACAATATAACCTATGCTTGAACCCTCTCAATGTTTTATGTGTCAACATTGGAAGATTACTAGGATTTATGGTCTCCCAACAAGGTATTAGAGTCGACCCTCTCAAATTCCAGGCCATTAAATAAGTACCACCTCCAAACACATTGAAGCGGTTACAAAGTATGTAGAGTAGGGACAATTTCTTATGACACTTTGTCCTTGACTAGGCTACTTGTCCACAGGGCTTCCAATACATCCTTTGTCAAGAAATTCATTTCCAATGGGATGAACATGCCCAAAAATAATTTGAAGCTTTAAAATATGCATTATCTTTAGCTCCTTTGATTAGAACAGTTGACCATAATAAAGACTACACCTTATATCTATCTACATCAGATATAACCATTATTGGGGTCTTAGTCTAGGATAGACTAGACAACAAGGAGCACGTAATTTATTATGTTGAAAAGAACCTATCCAAACCTACATTGAAGTATGATCCAAAAGAAAAATCTGCCCTAGAACTAGTACATTAAGTATAGAAGCCTCGACATTATATCATCCATCAAAGCACCACCGTCGTAGTAGCTATCAAATCTATGCGACATTTTATTACTCGTCATATGATGAATCAAAAATACACTCGATAGGTAGTTATACTACAATAATTTGATCTACAGTTTAATTCCCCTAAAATAAAAAAGGCTCTCATCCTCACCGAATTCATCATTGATCTCCCAACAGAGGCTGGAGGATATCCTGTTAATGATACTCTACGAGATGAGCATATTTTCTTAGTATCAACAAATGACCCTTGGTAGAGTGATATCCTCCTTTTTTTATGAACTCAAAAGTTCAAACCTTAGCTCACTCGTGACGATTGAAGGTGCATACACCATCAAGCCCCTCGTTTCCTCCTTCTAGGATATTTTATTTATTTATTTATGATGCATAGACACCATCCTTCGTACGTGCCTCACTCATGATCAAGACAAGAAAGTATTGAATGACTTCCATAGTTGTGCTTGCAGTAGTCACCTCTCAGGGATGGCCATTTCTCAAAAAGTCCTTCGTGTTAGTTACTTATGGCCCACCCTTTTTCAAAACTGCATCTAAGCAGTCAAAATATGTGAGCAATGCCAGGGATATGCTCATAAAGCATGATTCCAGCCATCTCCCTTACATCTTGTCATTTTTCGTTGGCCCCTTTTGAAAATGGGGCATAGAATTCATGACCTGCAACTCCCCATCATATCATAGCCACAAATACATTCTGGTGGCCGTTGATTATTTCACCAAATGGGCAGAAGCCATTCCCACATATAATAACACTGGAGAAAATGTCACACAGTTTTTCTTCAACCATGTCATCACACAGTTAGACGTTCCAAAGGAATTGGTATCTGATCATGGGAAACATTTCAAAAATGAAATATTCCAGGAATTTTCCCAACAAATTGGTTTTTCTCACAAGTTTTCATCCCTAGACTACCCTCAATCCAATGGTCAGGTAGAAGCTATCAAAAAATTCCTAAAAACAATGTTGCAACATATGGTGAAAAATAAAAAAAACCAATTGGTACCACATGGTGTTCTCAGCCCTATGGGAATACTATACAATGGTAAAAGCATCAACATGGTTCACACCCTTCCAATTAGTTTATGGGGTGGACTATGTACTTCCCATCGAGCCCAAAATCCCCACCCTGCATGTGGATATCAAAATTCTCACCGACACCAAACCTTGAGAGAAAATGTTGGTGCTGTTGGAACTGGTCGACTAAAGTCTCTCCAACATAATGAAGCACACAAAAATAGGGTCAAAGGCTCGTTTGATCGCAACATCACCCCTCAGTCATTCATTGAAGGAGAGTTAGTCCTTCGCTACAATGTTAGCCAAGAAGATTTAGGACTTGGAAATTTCTAAACATTATGGAAGGGTCCATACATTGTCAAACATTGCCTCGTAGAAGAGGCATACATTTTATCAGAGCTCGATGTGACTTGCCTAAAAAATTCCATCAAAAGACTCTACCTCAAAACATTTCACCCATAAAAAATGCCCAAAGTGCCCTAGAATGTAATGCATGTACCAAAACTTATTTTTATGATGAACACCTCATCATTGATTCACTCTAAAACCGTTCTCTCATCATGTGTCAGAGATGGATCATCCACTAGTCTATCATTATGGATTTTCTGATGGCGTCTCTCGATGGTCATGAAAAATCACTGCTGCAGGCTGGACCATATTCTTTCCTGACCAGACACCCTGTCTCACTAATGAAATATATATCAGGTCAACCACCAATAATCAAGCTGAATATAATGCCATTGTAGGCCTCTTGGCTGGTACCTCCCTGCTAGCTATCTGTCACCTGCACATCTTCCTTGACTCCCAAATCGATGTATCACAATTGAATAAAATATTTCAGGTTCATGATCTATGCCTCTTTAGGAAATATCTGCATGCACAAAGGTGAGCTTAAATTTTTGATCACATCATATTTACAAATATACCAAGAGATAAAAATCACATAGCTAATCGCATAGATAATCAAGTCCCAGGCTGGAATGTATCACATATATACCATCAAGCATAAACCATAAAATGTCATATCCATCACATATATAAAAATCACATACATAAAATACATCATAAGTACAAACATGTACACCAAACATATCATGAGCCTCCAAAAATATATCTCACACATATACATAAAAAAATATATCGGGGTAGAAAAACAATTGTACATCCACTAGAGCATAGCTAGAAAAAACAATTCCTCAAAAAACATGGGAACATCCTCGTAATGGATTCTTTCCCTGGTACATACATCATAACAACAAAATCTAGGGTTGGGTCCCTCCCTCCCTCTCTTGAAGACCAATATCCACCCCCAGAGCCAAATTGGGACCAACTGTGGCCACCGCCATAACTATGCGGCGCAAAACTAGTTGACGAGCCTAATCATGCACCATCATCGTCTCCAAAATTACCTCGCAAAGTCATGCCCAACCCTCCTCACGAATCCCCCTTGCTAGGGCATCGAATCTACCCCAGGAATCCTAGTACCCCCTCAGCTCTACCTCCAAAGTTGTCGACTGTGCCTCCACTGCCTTAGCATGTTGACGCCATCACTCCATCTCCCTAGTAGCCTCATAGCTGCTACCATCTCCAGAGGGTCCACCAATATACAATTAACGCCTCTACACCGATCGCTTAGGCCCAACAAGTGGCCTGACATCCCTCGTCCACTGTGGTACAAGCGCTACTCCTATAACACCCATATGCCTCAGATCATGACCTACCAAATAGGTTGGTGGTCGACCATGGGGTCCCTCATATGCAAGTAAACATAAATGGTATCAACATCATTATATATATAACATATCTATACATGTAAAAATACACAAATGCAGAACTCAAAAATATCATACTTGCTAGTCCCCAAGCATCACCTAGAGGAAGGCCCATGTCTGGATCTCCATTTAAATCCATGCTATGATAGGGTAACTACAAAATCAATTGAGGGTTGGATGTGAACCAACCCTCCATAGTGGCTTTCCAATAATTCCTCGTAGCACCGCCACCACCTCTTGGCATCATTAGCATCCATCATCGAATACATGGATCATTAGCAGGCCCTTGATGCACTGCTAATAAGGGTTGGAGCATCATGACTCTATCATACATAATGTTGCATAGGATTCTAGTGTAGCAAAGGCTTTGAATCTCGCCACACCATACCTGTGTCAACCGGGATGTCAGGCACCTAAATACAAACCAAGCCCAGTAAAAGAAGTGGCCCACGTGTAACCTTTTCAGAAAATCGATCTAGGGCCTCGAAACTCGGCCTGAGGATGCCGAGCCCACCAACCTGATGATAATCGATATCATGACTCACTTATAGAGATACAAAATTGAGGGAACCTTGATGCAAACCTTCTCATATAGGTCAGGCCCGCAGTGGCCCTCAACCTTCGCCCATCTGTGGATATCCACATGCCTAGCTGGCAGGGGTTATGGCAAGGCCTCACCATGAGGTAACAACCCCATCACAAATTAAATATCTATGTGATTTTAAATAGGGAAATTATCCCTACGAATCACAAAGATCTACCAGTCCACATCTCAACAGAGAATGAAAAAGGGCAGGAATCGATCGTACGATCTCAAAATGGGTTCTGAAGAAATTTTAGCAACCCTCACCTAGCCAAAGTCTGAATAGCAACATGATGCCCTACGATCGATGTACGCAGGGGCTCCCAGTCACGCTGTCACCAAATCATCATCATCCAGAAATCAATGATATCAAGGATTAAGAAAACTCGTCAGGTTGTAAAAAATAAGTGTGTGTTTTTTTTTTGCAAATTGTGCCTATGCCACACACAGGTGCACGCTTTGTGCATCTTTTTGTCAAAAATATGCATGGTCGCACATCTGTCAAGCCACACTCTGCGGAAACCACTGGACCAAGGTCCACACACCTGTTTTCAGCAGAGACATGTAGACCGTGCGACATTCGGCTGCCAAGCCATAGAGTCGCCTGATCCATGTTGTTGTGGCTTATCACAAGTTCAACTGCACGGTTCGTGCGATTGAGAGCCATTGAAGAGCAGGATCACTGTAGGACCATGTGCTTTTATCTTAGTCACCCACATGACCCTAATTTTTCACCCTAAAAAGTTCATGCATGGGACCCCTGTATGGCGTATCTAACCTAGAACTACCAAAATTACAAAGAGTAAGGTACAAGCTCCTACCTGACGCTCCCTGCACGCATCCCTGGTACACTAGCTGACTGCAACGAAAAGAAATGCTCCTAGAATGGCTCTGACCTCTCAAACTCAATGATGCAAATGAAATTGTCTTTTTCCCCATTAGCACTAATTATCACCCTCTTTGCCATCTTCTAAAGTCCATTACGGAAGCTTAGGACCTCCATTTTTAAAACTGTGAGAGGCACAAATATTAATACCACATCATCTTCATCATGAACCCTCCATGCCTATTATTTCAAAAAATCATTTTTGGACCTGCCACATGCCCAAAATATTGGTTTAGGTGTGAATTATCTTTTCTTTTTAATTCATACGATTCATTCAATTTCATATTATTCATATGTTTAAAAAATATGCTTTCACTTGGGGTATTGGCCATGAAAATTTCAGGTACATCATGGAATGTCTGCCATGATTAACACCCCGACAGAAAAGTAATAAAGCAGGTATCATTCACCACTCAACATTATAGGCTTCCTATAAAGCTTTGCATATATTGATATCATTTCTCCAAAATGCACTATAGGGTCCATTTTCTCAACCATGTTTATCACCACCTTGCCTTGCATATGGTAAAAATTCACATGGTCAATAGAGCCTTCCCACTCATGCGTCAACACATGTTTGTAGACCCCCATATACTATCAAGATCCATGACCACCCATTGAGGCCCGGGAACCACTACACTTGCATTCCTTAAATATTAGCCTCATTTTGTTTAGTCATTTCTTATCGACCCCATTCCTGGACCACCCATGGTATTTTGCAACTGATCAAGAAGTACACATTACCACATTCCACATTGGGTCTATCATCCCTCCATTTACATAGCCTAGACTTGTCACTTCATCTGCCTCATAAACCAAAAACCGAGACTAGCCAATGGGGCCCCCACCCTCAGCAAAAAACATCATCCCTACATCATTATGAAGGCCAACATGTCTTTGGGGTACCCATCTCTATTTATACATCCAAACCGCCTTTACATTATTTTGGCTAGTGTACAAATATTTTTCAGGAAAGATATTCCCGCCCATATTTTCATGTCTTATACCCGACGATAGTTTCTAGTCACTCTTGGTCAGAGCTTGCACATTACCCACTTACACCTATCGTATCAATCAAAAGAATACTTACACATACCCTGGACATCCTAACGAATCCAGAACCAACCTTCCTAGAAAAAATGTTTTGACTCCTGACACTTGCATCACAACTCTGATCTCAATCCTATAATAGCCCTAGTGAAAATTTCATGTAATAAAATTTAATAAAGGAAAAATAATAACCATGGATTATGGGACACTTAATCCAAGCTTAAAGTTGGGAAAACCATATTAATGTGGGTGTTAATTTTTTTTATTATGGCTAAGGAAATTGGCAAAGGTAATCGCAAAGGCTTTCGAAAGGAAACATGGCATTAATTGGTATTTTATTTATTTTATTAATGGGAAATAGGGGAAAAATAAAGTGAAAGGTCACCGTTTTCATGTGAGGAGGAAAATGAAGGAAAATAATGGAAAATGAATAAGATAGAGGCCTCATTGATAAAAAGGTTTCTCAGGATCAGTTGGTACCTTTTATCGGTTCATTTTTGGAGCTCTCTATCTCTCTTACACTCTTGAACACTTAGATTTTTCTTAGAGAATTTTAGCATTGGATCAAGAAAAGAAAGAAAACAAAGAGGAAGAAAATATAAAACAAGGAAGATTAGGATCAAGCAGCTACAATGATATTCTTTGCAGGTATTGATTTGCATGTGTGATTTCCTTGCTATATTTGGCATGCATGGTGTTGCATGTGTGTTCTTGGTTCTCTTTCTGTCATTCGAATGGGGTTTTCCGGGTGTGACAATGTTTTGCATCCTAGCCTTTGCATTTATGGATAACCATGGTGTGATGGGGTTCTCATTTTTTGGTTGAGCTAGATTGTTGGATGGATTCATAGCTGAGTGAGGTGGATCTTTGAATGAAAGAACACATGGCCTAGTAACCCTTGAATCAGACTGTGAGTTGCGGTAAATATGTATATATTATTTCCTCAGTGGGCCTAGGAATCCTTGACCAGTGAATGGTAGGATATAATGTAAATCCTAGAGGTGGGTTTCTCTCCATCAGGACTAGGAATCCTGGGATGGGATATACAGTAAATCCCAGAGAGTGGTGTCTCGATAAAGGCCTAGTGATCCTTGGATGAGAGTATGGATTGCAGTAAATCCTAGAGGCTAGGAGACTGGAACGTTCCTCGGAGTGTAGGTGGAGAAATATGGTGGCATCCATGCTTGTTTTGGTCTAGTGATCTGGTGGAGATCATAGTAAAGCCTGTTATTACATGTTTTTTTTTTTGGCCTAGTGATCTGGTGCAGAATATGGTAAAACGTGGTTTTTATTGATGAGGGTGAGGTGGTTTAGCCTCAGGAATCCCTCGTTGGTTATTTTGGTTCGAGTCTCGCATCCATTATTGGAATATGGCACGGGGGTGATTGGATGAAGAGAGATTTTTCTTAGCCAATCTATGGTCGGGTGGAACGTGGTTGTCCCATACCAAGTTGATTTTTTCCTTCATTAATGAGAAGTTATTTCCTTATTATCATATGTGTAAATGTACTGGTTTATATATGGATTCTATGGTTGATGTATCCTTGATGTTTCTGTTGTTATTATGTTGGTTATAAGCATGCATTTTGAGAGTGATTATGTATGGATCTCATCATGTTTTGATTTGTAAACATGAGGTGAAATTCTCACAGATTTCTTATCCTATCACATCATTGCAAAGGAAAGGTAACAAGTTTGAATGGATAAAGGAGTGTGCATATAGTTTTGAGTAATTAAAGCAGTTGTTGAAACATCCTCTAGTGTTAAAGATTGCAGATCCAGACAAAGAGTTTGTGGTATGCACAAATGCTTGCAACAGGGTACTTGGTGGAGTCCTTATGCAGGAAGGACAAGTAGTGTGCTATGAGTCACAAAAACTCATTGAACACGAGCAGAACTATCCGACACATGATCTTGAGTTGGTGGAGATCATTCATGCACTAAAGATGTCGAGGCACTGTCTTCTTAGTAGGAGGTTCGTATTGATCAATGATAATAGTGGGCTGAGATTTTTGTTTGACCAACCAAATCTAAATTCCAGGAAAGCTATATGGTTGGCCACGATTAGTGAGTTTGACTTTGAGATTAAGTACATCAAGGGAAAAAAGAACAGGGTTGCATATTCTCTTAGCAGGTGGATATATGTGAATCATATAGAAAATATGAGATCCTATGGGATAGACTTATGGGATTGATCTTATAGGCATGTCAGCAGGATGGAAGGTATAGAGATCATATGCACAAGTTACAACATAGTAGAGGTACAGGTACAGTTAGTGGTACAAGTATGGGTAGAAGTGCAGGTATACGTGCATAGGATGCAAATTATTGTCTTCCAACAGATGGATTGTTCAAGTTAAAGAAAATATATCTGTTCCAGATAGTAGTGAGCTCAAGAAGGTGATCTTGAGGGAGTTTCATGCAAAACCATATCCAAGTCACCCAATATAGCAAAAGACATTAATAATAATGAAGAAATTTTATTATTGGCTGAATATGAAGAAGGATGTGGCAGAGTTTGTGGCTAGATGTTTGGTTTTCCAGTAGGTAAATGAAGAGTGTAGGAATCTAGGTGGAATGCTACAACTGATTTCAATTCCATAGTGGAAATGGGAGGAAATTTTGATGGATTTCATCACAGGTTTTCCTAGGACATCTAGAAAACATGATTCCATCATGGTTGTTGTGGACACGTCAACAAAGGTTGCACACTTCATTCTAGTGAAAAATACCTATTCAGCTAGTGATGTGGCACAAGTGTTCATTAGAGATGTGGTCATATTACATGGTGTTACAAAGAATATTGTGTCAGATAAGGATGTAAAGTTGAATTTCAAGTTTTGGAAGGAGTTGTTTGCAGGTTTAGGCACAGATTTGGCCTTTAGTACAACTTATCATCCCCGGATAGATGGATATAAAAAGAGGGTCAACAGGATATTGGAGGACATGTTGAGGATGTATGTGATGAATAAAAAATGAAAGTGGGAAGAGTATATTCCACTAGTAGAGTTCGCTTACAAAAATGGGTAGTAGGAATATTTGAAGATGAGTCCATTTGAGGCATTATATGAGAGGATTTGTAATACTCCCATTAGTGGAAGTGACCCAGTGAATAGGGTATTGATTGGACTAGACATGTTGGCAGAAATGGAATAAGAAATTAAAGTAATTAAGAATAATATTAAAGAATGATAGGATAGGTAGAAGAGCTATGCAGATCATAATAGGGTTTTTAAAGAGTTTAAATTTTGGGAATAAGTGTACTTTCACATCAAGCCAAAGTAGAGCTCCTTGCATATTGGATTGTGTACCAGTATGGCACCTCGGTATTGTGGAACTTTCAAGATTCTTGAAATGAGTGGACCAATAGCTTATCTTATTGCACTACCTCAGATAGTGAAATTACATGATTTTTTCCATCTATCATTGCTTAAGAAGTATGTTAAATATGGTGATCATGTGATTGACTAGTTTGTATTGCAGGTGGAGCCAGATGAATAATTCCATCTAGAACCTCAATGTATATTGAAGAGAGTGGTGCTCATGCTCTGAAACACAGCAATCGAGCAGGTTAAAGTGAAATGGAAGCACTTTAGGCTTGATGAAGCTACATCAGAGATGTCAGATTAGATGTAGGCTATTTATCCTTCATTATTTTCCGGTTGAGGCAACACACTTTTGGTGTGATGTTTGGTATATATTTGGAAAAAAGTTTTGGCATGTGTTTTGGTATATGTTTTGGTATATTTTGTTATGATGTTGAGGTATATATAGATATGTATGGATGTAAATACCACCATGATCTATGTTATAAAGCTCCAATAAGAGGTATGGGTGTCATTTCATTATAGTTGTCATCTTGTTATGATTTTCATGTTGGTTTGATTTTCAGCAAGGTGATCATTGTAAGTACTGCATTGAGCTATGTTATAAAGCTCCATGGGTAGTATGTTTTATTTTCAGTGTTTTTGCTAAGGTATAGGTGGGGATGAACACCAAGGATGGTATGCCCCAAGGGGGACGGTTTTGTAACAGCCCTGATGAAAATTCCATATAATAGAAGTTAATAAAGGAAAAATAATAACCACAGATTACGGGACACTTATTCCAAGCTGAATGTTGGGAACAACATCCTAGTGTGGGGGTTAATTTGGTTTATTATGGCTAATAAAATTGACAAAGGCAATGGAAAGTGCTTTGGAAAGGAAAAGTGGCATTAATTATCATTTTATTTATGAAAATAATGGGAAATAGGAGAAAAGGAAGGTGAAAGGACACATGTTGCATGTGAGGTAGAAAATGAAGGAAAATAATGGAAAATGAAGAAAATAAAGGCATCATTGATAAAAAGGCTTTTGAGGATCAATTGGTACCTTTTTTTAGTTTAGTTTTCGAGCTCTCTCTTTATTCTCTCTCTCTCTCTCTCACTCTTGGATAGTTATATTTTTCTTGGATAATTTAAGCATTGGATCAAGAAAGGAAAGAAAGCAAAGAGGAAGCAAAGATCAAGCAAGAACGAGTAGGATCAAGTAGTTAAATCAAGATTATTTGTAGGTATCAATTTTCATGTGTGAATTCCATGCTATATTTGGCATGCATGGTGTTGCATGTGTGTTTTTGTTTCTAGTTTTTTCATTGGCATGGGACTTGCTAGGTGTGACAGTGTTTTGTAGCCTAGTGTTTGAACAGGGTTTCCCAACCCCAATTTTGTCCAAGTTTTATAATATTTCCGTAATATTTGGTCTAGCAAAGGGGGTTTGGGGTGGGTCAAACCCCCTATGAATTGTAATGGGTCAAAAGGGTAGACCTAGGGTATGAAAACCGTGGTTTACGGACCATAGGATAGTGTAGGCTAGCATGATATAAATAGATGGGTAAATCGAGTCTAGAAAAAGGTGAAGAAAGAGATAGAACTAAGTTACGAATTTTGGATTTGTTGTATCAATTGTCTGGGTAACGACTCCTTCTGGATATGTGCACGGAAACCCCGAGTCCTACTATGTGCAGACCTCACTGGCTGTGTGCGCAGGCCGATAAGAATAAGTCTGTAAGTGGAACTTGGTTATAATTGCATGATAAGACTGTTTCGTGATATCTCTGTGTTGCTGTGCTATGGTTATTAACTGATTTTATGATACCTATGTAATTTCTAGTAGTCTATTGGTGCACACATGGATGCAATAGTCTAAATCCATTCATATGGTTAAGTAATTGCTCTGGTTATATGTTATCTAACAATTTACGGGCTTTGCATAAGCTATTCTGTTAATTATGTTGTTAAGGGTTCTGCATTAGGGCTTATACAGTGCAGACTTGTTAGATATGAAGGTACCCCCTTTTATTTACTTTTTCTCTCTTTGGGCATGGAAACCTGGTTCCAACACCCTTCCATACTACTTCGGGTGAGACCTTGGCTTGTGTAACAGGTAATTCTCGAAAGGGCTAGTAGTATAGGGGTTTATTGGCAAACATTAAAACCTAACCTGGGTCAGAATCCCTTAAGCAAACAAATGGTTCCGTTGTCGGGATCAGGAGAATTTTGAGAGAGCTATTAGGTAATGCCATGGGGTCGTTGGCAGCCATTGAAACCTGAGTTAGAAGATTGGTTTGAAAAATATATCTAGGAATTTTCCCTAAAAGAAAATAGGAGTGAAAAGCTTTCCATAAAGGAGTGGAAAAATAGGTATATTTTTACAAAAATGCATGAAATATTCTTTATATCCTTCCCACATGAGTTACATGAGTGGTTAGCTCAGTTGGAAGAATTTCAGACTTGCTGGAATGATGATCAGGTCACACAGTGGACCCCCCGAGTTGGTACGACAACTGGAGAAAACTGATAATAAAATTACCAGGACTGTGGATCATTGGGTTGACAGTATATTAGGCAAGATTGCGAAAAGATTTGATGTTGATTAGTTTGTGTCATATTCTGAAGAAAAACAAATATTCGTTAAAGGATTTAGAGGTAAGTTCATGAAAACCCTGCCACTGTTGATTAAGATGCTATTGAGCGAAAGAGGTGTCCTGTGTGGCCATACCGAGTGAATGACCTCCGATCAGAGTGGGAGCACAACATGAAGTGGTAAATACAACTGGGTTAATCAGGAAGGAGACAAATCAGTATACAGTCCCTTGAGGGAGTCATCTGATTGTAACCAAGAAGGGGTTGTGCACATGGGAACTAGTCCCCCGACTACATCTGCATTGAATCCCCACAAGGGTAAAAACTCTCCTACACCTCCTTCACCGTCAGAAGAAGATGACATGGTTATGCAAATGAAGCTACCTACTTTCAAGGGTGTAGGGGAGGAAGATATGGATTGATTCGGGTTTGTAGCCAAATCAGTATGGACTATGCAAAACGTGAAAAATGATGCTATCAAACGAGCGCAAATATCGTTATCTTTAGAGGGAAGGGCACTGGATTGGTCCATGGGATACATTGGTCAACACGGGAATTCACCCATACAGGATATCAAGAATGCCCTAAAACAAAAATTTCGGAAGCCTAAATCGTATGCTTAATGTGTAGTCAAACTAAAGGGTTTTAAGCAAGGGCCTACAGAGTCCATCTAGGAGGCTGACCAACGATTAAAGAAGGTGATAAACGATGGAGGATTTTTCTACGAAGATAAGCAACACAAGAAATGGTTCATCGCTAAGCTAGTACCACACTTGTGTCGGACCATGGGACAACAAAATATCAGCTCTCAAGAGGAAGCACTAGAGATAGCCATGAAGTTAGTGTTGATCAACGGTTGTCATCGATATCAACCCAAGCAGCACTAGGGGCTACCCCAATATTGCATGGGAATTTTGACCTACCAAATTACTATATTATAGTTCAAGAATGACTTTGATGGTTTCTTCTTGTCGAGATGTTTTTGTTGATATATGGCACGCCACGTAATTCTTCACGGTTTGAGAGATATTCATGTTTGAAGTTTGTAACCACAGTTAGTGGGCTAAAACCCAATGGGGTTGTGGCATGGGTCATTTAAAAGTCATAATTAATAATTTTTAAGCTCTTAAAATCCCTCCCACGTTCACTTGTCAAATCTCCTCTCCAACTAAGCATTTATATAAATTGTGATCCTCATATCCTCCTTATGCAAGGGATTTCTTTATCTGAAACAAGTCATCGTGGAATTTTCATTATAATTTTTGTTATACAAAGGTTCAGAAGCTGAAATTTTTATGAGGTGAAGCCGAAATCCTGAGGAAGCTCCTGTGAAAATTTAAGATCAAGGTGCACAACATTTTTGGAGATATGATCTGTGGAAGTCAATGTTTTTGCAGGCTCCTAAAATTCATCTCAAAGAAGTGACCTTGGGAATCATCATAACTCTCTCTCTAAGCATCAGATTGGAATTATATAAAACGTGGCATATAGTGCACATGCTATAGTTTTCTCTCTATTAATTTCAGAGCAAAATGAAGAAAAAGTTACACGTGGCACGCCGTACAAGTTATCTCTACTGAAACAGTACATAATTAGGGCATTGTGAGAGATTGTGCATAACTCTCTCTTGAAAATCCAAATTGGGCCAGACCTATGGAATTTTAAAGAAGACTCAGAGGAATACTATAGGACTAAAAATCACATATTGGAGATTTGAAATAATAGAGATACACCGGATTCAATATCGACCTCCTAGAAGGCAAGAAAAAGCTAGATCATGTGTTGTCAAGGGCTGCAAAGGACCAAAATTTCTAGGGCAGTAAAGCAAAGAAAGGTGTAGCAGAGGGTAGCATGAAAAGAGTAGCAACCAAGGTGCATAATAGTAGCAAGAAGTTCATCACATGAAGTCTTCAAGTGGGCAGCATTGCATAGAGTCACTGTAAAGGTATCGTTGTACTAAGTCATTGTAAGTACATTATTGTAAAAATTGTTCTAGTGTCTATCTGCCAAGAGTTGAAGAGGCAGTGTCGGGAGATCTAGGATCATCATTAGGTGGTTGTGTCATAGTTTGGGTTATGTTCTAGTGTGTCTTCTTCTTCTACATCATTCTATTTCATTGTAAAGTGGACCATTTTCCCTGGTACGGGAGTCCATTCTTCTTTTATTCTTCTATAGGGTGGTAGGGTGGTGCTAGGGTGAGTTGTAGCTCACTGGGTTTTGGGGCATCTGTTCAGTTGACTACTGAAGAATCTCAGGCGTTGGAGCGTCCATCTAGGGGGAGCTGGAGAAGAATGCTTTTCTAGATTCTAGGAAGTTGGAGCTTTATTTTCAATTGGAGTTGAATATTAAAGAATTATTAGAAAAGCATTAGGTGGTTTTTGTCCCGGAGTGGGTTTCCACCTCCATAAATTGTGTGCATTTGCATTACTTTGTTTGCCGCTATCATTTTACAAACACCGATAATAATTGGAACATTAATTACCGGCTCTAATTGAAAGAAATACCGATTCACCCCCCTCTCAAAAGATTTCAACAATTGGTATCGCAGCTTGGTTCCTTTTTCCACTGATTCCAATACAGCTTTAATAATGGAAGGGAGGCTTTATGAGTATAACAAGAATAAAATTTCTGTTTAATGAAATAATGAAAGAATTTGTAGCAATACGTGTGTCTATCTCTTGGCACAAGATTAAAAAATATGGGACATTGTTCAAAATGGATTTACATCAACCGCGGATGAACAAGGTAAGAAGAATTTGGTAAATGATGGAAAAGAAAAGAATATTATTATTAGTGGACTTATTGAATCTTATTATCATAAGGTGTTGGGTTGTAAAACCACCAAAAATGTATGGGACAAGCTTGAGAATATATATGCAGGTGACTCAAATGGAAAAGAAGCAAAGCTTCAAATCTATAGAGTAAAATTTGATCAACTCAGAATGAAATAAGATTGCAACATTGCTGCATACTTCCAATACGTTGATGAAATAACCAATACTATGGAAGGATTGGGAGAGCCAGTTGAAGAGAAGACTATTATACGAAATATTCTTAGAATGTTACTAGGGAGATTCAACCCAAAGGTATCGGTCTTGGAATACAGTGCAAATCTAGATAAACTCAGAAAAGAGGAATTACATGGAGTTCTCATAGCATATGAAATGAGACTTGATGAAGAAGAGGGTAATTCGCATCTAGAAACTGCGTTCGCTGCATCAAAGAAAACCCATAAGGAAAAACAACCTTCAATTGAAAAGACATGCACCTGCAAGTGTGAAGAAAAGGGAGATGATGAAGAAGGTCTTTTAGATGAAGAATATGCTTACTTTATGAGAAAACTAAAAATTGGTAAGGGAAAATTCAAAGGTAAACTTCCATTGATATGTTTCGGCTGTGGTGAGGTTGGGCATTTCGCATCTAAATGTCCAAACATAAGTGATGGAAACTCAAAAGGAAAGAAAGACTTTTATAAATTCAACAAGCAAGGATCCAAAAGGAAATTTCACTCTAAGGAAGATAGCTCATCATTCGATGAAGACAATGACAGCGAAGAAGAAGCCAATGAGAGAGTATTGTTTATGGCCAAGCACAATAAACCCATGCACAATAAACAAGAGGTATCAAACAACAAATAATTAGGATTGACCATAGAAGAATTTTCTAAGGAAGCAATAAAGCTTATAAAAGAGCTCAAGGCAGATAAGATCTGTTCCAATACTCTTGAATAACAAGTTCAAGGTATCAAAATTGAAGTTGAAGAACAAAAATGCATTGAAGAGTCACTTCAAAAGAAGTTGGAAGAAAGCAACCAAGAAAGGGAAGAATTAGAAGCCGAAGTAGTCTTTCTACGTAAGGAAGTGAAGAAAGGAAAAACTATCAAAAACTATGCCAACAGCTCAAGGGCATTGGAAAAACTCATCAACAATCAATGATCTTACAATGATAGAATTGGTTTCAAAGAAGAAGAAGCCGAACATTCTACAAAAAAATACAATGAACCTATGAGATTTGACATGCATGTAGACTTCATTGGACAAGATTCACAAGAACAACCTTGGAAGACAATTCCTTGATGAAGATTTCCATCCAGGTACCAACATGATTTTTATGGCTACTGTTATTCATGTGGAAAATTTGGTCATAAAGCTGTAGAATGTCGCACGTACCCCATGAACGAATACAATTCTAGGAGATCTATCAAATATGAGCCTCCCAAGGTTCAATGAAACATCAATAGATTTGAACATTTAAGAAATAATATTGAATGTTACGAATGTAGAAACTTTGGACACATAACCAGAGACTGCAGACTTGAAAATCATCCAGAAGAACCTTTGAAGCCACCGAACGAACGAACAAACATGGAAGAAGAAGAAGACTAATAATTGTGCTCTCGCTCTCAAGGCTCAAAACAACAAAGATGTGTGGTATGTTGATAGCAGTTGCTCAATGCATATGACTAGATATAGAAATAAATTTGTATCTCTGAAAGAGAAGAAGGATGGGACTGTGTCCTTTGGAAATGATGGATCTTAAAATGTTATAGGATCAGGTACCCTCACTCTCAGAAGAAAATATTCTCTAGCCAAGAATGTTCTATTGGTTGAAAACATGAATCATAATTTGCTCAGTGTTGGACAAATGTGTGATCAAGGACACACAATACTATTCAAATCCACAAAATGTGAAATCAGAAAAGGCAGGTGTGGTGAAATTGTGGCTACAGTAAGTCGAGCTCCAAATGACATATTTGTTCTGGATGAAGCAACTAAAGCATGTCTAATAGCTAAAGAGGATGATATAATATTTGGTAGAAATGATGACCGACTAAGTAAAATTTTTCTACAAATATGCAAAGTGATTTCGAGATGTCTTTACTTGGTGAGCTGACATACTTCCTAGGGCTTTAAATATCTCAGCAAGAGAAAGGAATATTTATATGTCAAGCCAAGTACATCAAGGAAATTCTCAAGAAATTTAAAATGGAAAATTGAAAACCCGTCCTTACTACAATGGTAACAGGTTGCAAATTGACCATAGACGACTCATCTAAGGATGTGGATAGGAGGTTGTACAGATGTATGATTGGTAGTCTTCTATATGTAACAGTCTCCCGGCCAGATGTTATGCAAGAAGTTGGACAAGTAGCAAGATTCCAAGCAACACCAAAAGAATCACATATTATTTCCATCAAAATAATTCTTCGATATCTAAAGGGAACAACTAAATATGGCTTGTGGTATCCCAAGGGTAAAAATATCATTATTCATGCCTTTACAGATGCAGATTGGGCAGGAAGCGTTGATGATCATGAGAGTACTCATGAAGCATTGGAATATCTTCACTAGAAGCTTGGGATTATCCCAAGTTCTCATTAGATTTTCCTTATTCAAAATATAAAGGGGGAGTGGAAGTGTGTACAGGTCCGTAGGATGGTTGTGTGTCAGGGGGAGTGGAAGTGTGTACAGGTCCGTAAGATGGTTGTGTGCCAGAGGGAGTAACCATTTTCCATTGATGTCAAAGGGGGAGAGAATGTTGTAGGAATATGTGTCATGATCACACGGGGAGTACTTGTGTTTCCATCAATGCCAAAGGGGGAGATTGTTGATCAGTGGTTTTCATTGATGTCAACCCAAGTAGCACCATGGGCTACCCCAATATTGCATGGGAGTTTTTACCTACCAAATTACTATATTCTGGGTCAAGAATGATTTTTATGGTTTATTCTTGTCCAGATGTTTCCGTTGATATATGGCTCACCACGTAATTCTTCACGGTTTGAGAGATATTCATGTTTGAAGTTTGTAACGCTAGTTAGTGGGCTAAAACCCAATGGGGTTGTGCCATGGGTCATTGAAAAGTCATAATTAATATTTTTTTAAGCTCCCAAAATCCCTCCCACATTCACTTGTTGAAGCCCCTCTCAACTTAAGCATTTATATAAATTGTGATTCTCATATCCTGCTTATGCAAGGGATTTCGCTATCTGAAACAAGTCATCTTGGAATTTTCGCTCTAACTTTTGTTCTAAAAATGTTTAGAAGCTGAAATGTTTATGAGGCAAAGCATAAATCTTGAGGAAGCTCCTATGAAAATTTAAGATCAAGGTACGCAATATGTTCGGAGATATGATCTGTGGAAGTAAGTGTTTTGACAGTCTCCTGAAATTCATTTCAAAGAAGTGACCTTGGGAAAATCGTCATAACTCTCTCTCTCTAAGTATCGAATTAGAATTAAGTAAAAAGTGGTAGATAGTGCATGAAATGTAGGTTTCTCTCTATCAATTTCAGAGTCGAATGAAGAAAGAGTGACATGTGGCATGCCGTACAAGTTCGATCTACTGAAACAGTCCATAATTAGGGCTTTGTGAGAGATTGGGCATAACTCTCTCTTGAAGAATCCAAATTGGGTTAGACCTATGGAGTTGGAAAGAAGACTCAGAGGAATACTACAGGACCAAAAGTCACATATTGGGGATTTGAAATAACAGAGATGCACTAGATTCAATATTGAGCTCCTAGAAGGCAAGAAAAAGCTAGATCATGTGTTGTTAAGGGTTGCAACGGACCATACTTTCTAGGGAAAAAAATCAAAGCAAGGTGCAGCAGAGGGTAGCATGACAAGAGAAGCAACCAAGGTGTAGAATAGCAGCAAGAAGTTCATCACATGAAGTCTTCAAGTGGGCAGCACTGCATACAGTCACTATAAAGGTATCATTGTACTAAATCATTATAAATACATTATTGTAAAATTTTTTATAGTGTCTATCTACCAAGAGTTGAAGAGGCAGTGTTGGGAGATCTAGGATCATCATTAGGTGGTTGTGTCATAGTTGGGGTTATGGTATAGTGTGTCTTCTTCTTCTACATCATTCTATTTCGTTGTAAAGTGGACCATTTTCCCTAGTACGGGAGTCCATTATTATTTTATTCTTCTATAGGGTGGCAGGGTGGTGCTAGGGTGAGTTGTAGCTCATTGGGTGTTGGGACATCTGTTCAGTTGACTATTGAATAATTTCAGGCGTTGGAGCATCCATCTAGTGGGAGATGGAGAAGAATTCTTTTCTAGATTCTAGGAAGTTGGAGCTTTATTTTCAATTGGAGTTGAATATTAAAGAATTATTAGAAAAGCATTAGGTGGTTTTTGTCCCGGAGTGGGTTTCCAACTTAAAAACTATGTGCATTTGTGTTCCTTTTCTTTGTTGCTATCATTGTGCAAACACTGATAATAATTTAAGATTAACTAATTCTCTAATTGAAAGAAATACTGATTCACCCCCCCTCTCAATATTTCCAACAGTTAGAAGCTGCACCAAGGGACGATACGCAGTTCACAGCTCTCCAAATCTAGAACCAATTGGAAGCAATGCACTTAGAAACTCAGATCTTGTGAAGCAACCACGGTAAGGAAGCCATACCTAATGTTTGGTGCATACGCTGTAAGGGACTGAGTCACACCAAGGATCAATGCCCACTATTATCAGATTACATGCAAGCTGGGGGTCCAAGCCCTCTGTGACCCAGGGAAACGGTTGGCCCTAGCAGTCTTATGCTATGGTGTGCTAGCTGTCGGGTGGCGGGAAGACACAACACATATCACTTCCCGCGATTGGGTGCTTATGGACTAGAAATGAAACAACAGTGGTGCAGATTCTGCTCCTCTATGGGTCACAAAGACAAAAAATTTGAACCCTCAATATTATGGTAGATAGGGGAAATTTATACAGAGTAAAATTAGACCCCTCATCACCACTATCTCCATTGGGATGGGGAGGATCCCCCGCATGAGGAAGAGGAGGAAGAAAAGGGGGGAGTGCTAGTCGAGGATGCAAAATGCCGATCTATTATAACTATGGAGACGTGGGAAATTTCGCACGAGATTTTCCAAACCCATCACACCAATTGTGTAGATATTGCCAATAGTTTGATCATGTCATTGAAGACTATTCGATATTAATAGAAAAAATGCAAGAGAAGTATAAAACACCTATGAAGAATGTGAAGAGTTAAGGCAGAACCATGGGACGATGGGCCATGTGTCAATGTAATCACATGCAACAACATTTCCACAGGAGGGGCAGAGGAAAATGTGGAAACTGAACCTCTGATCCAGAAGGTTGCAGACAAAACAAAAGGCTTGGACCTAAAAAGGGAAAAAGAAACCTTCATTGAAGCACAAAAGGAGGTGACTAAAACCAAAACATATGCTGAAAAAGGAACAGTATATCTAAAAGTGGATGACAGAGTTAAACCCTTCCTCCAGGAATGTATGAAGTTGTTGTTCAACCAGAGGGTTGTGGAAAATATTCAAGCCCTAATAGACAACTGCGCAAAAAGAATTGTTCCACAATCCGAGGTGAAAACCCTG